>CP025659.1:23394457-23411793 GCA_003576665.1 Ipomoea trifida | reverse complement strand
AGCAGCTGATGCAGAACCTTCAGCAGCTGACGCAGATCACCCAGCTACTCGGTAACGCGATGGTTTAGAATAACCAACGCGGTCAGCCCGACCTGGTTCGGAGGGTGGCAGGGCAGCACCCGCCTTTCTACGCTGGAGAGGAGGACCCTACAGTTCTTGAAGAATGGATCCGAGCCTTCGACAAGATCCTCGAGGCTGTTGAGTGCCCACCTGGTCGACAGGTGGAGATGGCCAGCTTCTACCTGAGGGAGGAAGCTGATCTTTGGTGGGTCCATAACGGCCCGGTGATGCGCCAGGAGCCCGATTTCGGGTGGGAGACGTTCAAGGACCGGATGAGAGCCCGCTTCTACCCGGCCCACGTCAAGGCTGCCATGCAGGAGGAGTTCTTACACCTCCACCAGGGGACGAGGACCGTACAGGAGTACCACTGGCGCTTTCTGGAGTTAGCTCGCTTCGCACCCACCTTAGCCCCGACAGAGGAGACACGGATCGAGCGATTCGTGGCCGGCCTGAATCTAGAGACGCGTATGGCCCTCGTAGTGTTCAAGTTCCAGACTTTGAGCGAGGCCTACAGCAGCGCAGCCGATCACTACCGAGTGCTGTCGATCCGGCGAGGGACTCAGGACCGCTCCAAGCGGCCAGCCGAAGGTGGAGCTCCCGACTCCAAGAGGCACCGACCCGGGGGACCCGGCGTGAGGAGAGGCTTTCAGCAGGGTGGTTCCAGCCATGGTGGTGGGTCTCGCCCTAGTTCCGGGCAGGGGGCAGCTAGCGAGGGAGTTCGTACCCGGCACTATCATTGCAGGCGTTGCGGGAGAGACCATCCGGGGCGCGATTGTGAGGGCCAGTTGGTGGAGTGCTTTAGCTGTGGTCTGCGAGGTCATAGGGCTTACGAGTGCGCAACTAAGAAGGGAAGTTCGTCCTCATCCAGACCGAGCACGGCTCAGGGAGCCCCAGCGGTGGCTCGACCACCCCGAGAGGCTGCAGGTAGCGGGGGTAGCCGGCCAGGGGGAGGCCGAGAGCAGCAGGCCAGGCCGCAGCAGAAGAAGATCTTTGTGATGGGCCGTACCCAAGCTGAGGCGAGTGGGCTTGAGGAAGGTAACCCCGAGTTTAATCTTTTGTTTGCATGGTTTAAGTGCTTCTTGAGTTTTTCGTTAAGTGTTTTAGTTAGTAGAACCCTTAAGTGAACCTTAGGCGACCTCTCGTTAGTTAGAAAGCTTTAGGTAGCGTCTCGTTGAAGGTTTGAAGACTCGGTTCTGTGTTAAATGGTTGAACCGCTCGCGAAGACAAGCCAAGGGAGCAAAATGCAAGGCAAAAAGGAAAAGGGAGCCTCAAGACCTAGTAATGTTGCTCACCAGGGGACTCGAACCCGCACCTTATGGCTAATAAGAGAGGAACCACGCCACTCAGCTAAGTTGATTCATAGTGTTCTGACCGCAGAGTCTTCGTTTTAATTCTGAGAGTTTAGTAGTGGCAGCGACACGGTGGAGAGGAGCGGAACAAGGTCTTCCGTGGTAGTGACCCGCGTGGCATGCGGAGGAGGGCAACGGAATCAGGCGCTCCGTGAGGTGGCTCCACCAGGAGCAACGTAACAGCTTAACGGCGTGAGGCCTTCCGCGAAGTACATCCGCAAAGGGCGAGGGGCACATGCGTCATTACCCTATTCTGAGCGTGTTATAACCCTAACCCCCCCGTCTTTCTTCTCCGCTTCATTCTCTTTTTCCCTTCCCGCAAGCAGAGAGCAATCGGCAACAACAGAACACCGAAACCCGCAGACTTCCTCCGTCGACAACAACCGAGTCCGCGGAATCCTTCCGCCACGGTCCGCAAGCTTCTTCGTCGTGGGCGGCAGCTACGCGAGTTCGCCAAGAGAAAGGTCCGCAGCTTCGGCCATCCACGTTTTCGACCGCAACAACCCGAGTTCAATCCTCCACAATCACAACAATGTCTAGAAGCAATCAAACCGAGGTGGGAGAAGGCTCAAGCAACATCCGATACCACATAATCGATGGTAAAGCTCTTGACCCGCTACATTTTTCTCCCGAGATCGTGAATATGCTTAATTTCCAAGGTTTGTTGAATACGTTCTTGAGAATTGAGGATGTTGTGTACCCCAACTTGGTCAACCAATTTTATCAGAATATGAAGCTTAAGACCACTAATCAGATGTCCGTGCTCACCTCAATAGTGAAGGGCATAAGGATTTCGTTGGACCCGCCTAAGTTGGGTAGGCTGCTTAATTTGCCTTTAGGAGGTGTTAATGAGTATGAGCGTAATGCGTGGGTTGAGACGCAAGAAGTGGGTTTCCGTGACTATCTAAGATACATGTTAGGGCCGAATGAGAACGTTGCGTTGGATACTCGCCCCGATAAACACAATCTGACGGGTGAACAGAGGATTCTGACGTTGTTAGTTGGGGAGAGTTTGTTGCCTAATCGGAACAACAGCCGGCAGGTCACAGCCATCGAGTGTGCCTTTGCATACTTTCTGAAGCACCGTGTGAAGTTCGACTTGCCTACCCTGATGATCTTGCACATGGATTTCTGCAAGACGAGCAAAAGGCGAAATCGGCCGTATGGGATGATTTTGAGTTGGATATTTCAGCAGAAGAGAGTCAGTGTGACCGGGGAGTTGGCCAAGCAACCGGTTCACAGCGCGTTCAATGCGCCGAGTTTGCAGTTTTCTGGGCTGTTCCAGGTTGAAGGGAATGAGTACATCACCGCTCACGAGCTGAGTAGGATGCCAGCCGAGGAGAGCAGAGAGCTGATCGAGCGCTATCACATTCCGCGCAAGAGATTGCGAGGGTTAGTTGCGCCCCAGCAGGCTGAGCAGGCAGGTGGGGATGAGGGAGATGACGGATCTGAAGAAGAGGCCGAAGGAGAAGAACCGGTGGGTGAGGCTGACCGAGAACATAGAAGGAAGGAGCAGCACGATCCTTTGGCTCCTACGCCACCAGTTGGGCCGGTACTCCGACAGCTGCAGGAGGTGCAGCGCATGGTTGAGGCGAGGTTTGATTCGTTGGATCTGAGGGTAGATCGTGGGTTTCAGCGTTTGGGCTACATCGAGAACAAGCTTGGCATTGAAGTACCACCGGAGTATCTACCGTCATACCAGCAGCAGTACCCCTACCCTTACCCGTACCCTTATCCTTATCCTCCCCACGGTCCAGGCAGTTCTTCTCAAGGAGGCCACCCAGGTTAGTTGTTAGTTTCTCGCTAGTAGTAGCTCTGTAATAGAAACCCTGTAGTGTAGTTGAGTAGTTTAGCTTATGTCTGTTTTGCATGCTAGTTTTGGGTTGGGTAAGTTAGGAGTTTAGTTGCATGTTAGTGTGTTTTTGGAAGTTAGGAATAGTTGAGCAATCGTTCCTCTTCTTAACCTTTCGTTAAATCTTCGTTCCTTTGATTAATTATTGTCATTAGTAACTACTAACCTTGTAATCCATCTGATGGATCTCAGCGCTGCACTATGCTTACTTCCAAGGGGGTCACCCATCCCGTGACTGCCGGAAGTCAAGCACGCTTAACCACAGAGTTCTTTGGCTAACTGGTTGCCATATCCTTCCTAAACCAATTGGTGATAGGTAGGTGGACTAATACCATTTAACCACATCCCTCTATGGTAAGCCACAGCGCCACGTCTCGAATCGAGCAGGGGCCTGTGTGAGGTTGGGGTGTCACAGCATTCCTAAGTCAAAGAAGCCTGATGGATCTCAGCGCTGCACTATGCTTACTTCCCAGGGGGTCACCCATCCCGTGACTGCCGGAAGTCAAGCACGCTTAACCACAGAGTTCTTTGGCTAACTGGTTGTCATATCCTTCCTAAAACCAATTGGTATCAGAGCCGAGGTCACGGGTTCGAATCGATGGCGAGGCGAAAGCCGAGTCCAATCCCAAGTGGGATGTGGGCGTAGGTCGTGCCAAGTCCAAGTCTCAAGAGGGGATTGTTGGGCGCTTAGGCTAAGGACCGAGTCAGGCGAAAGCCGAGTCCAATCCCAGGTGGGATGTGGGCGTAGGTCGTGCCAAGTCCAAGTCTCAAGAGGGGATTGTTGGGCGCGTAGGCTAAGGACCGAGTCAGGCATGCTGCATAGCTGGGCTTGGTGGGTTGATGCAGGTGCTGGGAGGGGGATTGTTGGGCGTCGGCAAGGTTGGCTGAGTTCAGCCCCTGCTCGATTCGAGACGTGGCGCTGTGGCTTACCATAGAGGGATGTGGTTAAATGGTATTAGTCCACCTACCTATCACCAATTGGTTTTAGGAAGGATATGGCAATCAGTTAGCCAAAGAACTCTGTGGTTAAGCGTGCTTGACTTCCGGCAGTCACGGGATGGGTGACCCCCTGGGAAGTAAGCATAGTGCAGCGCTGAGATCCATCACCATCATCGACAACAAGTCAACAACATTATAACATCATTATCAAGTCATCGAAAGCATTAACACCGCTATTAACCATAATCCATAATTATCCATTAGCCTAAATAACTCATGTACCATAATTATAGCATTACATATCACCACCACCATAATTATAATTCAACATCTTAGCTCAACAACATAATGACATCACCATCCTCAATAACGTCATCCATCATTCCATCATCCTCATTTAATTCCATCACTAATCCAATCATAATCATAATCCTTATAGGCTAATAACCTTCATAACTTTCCTTATTTATTAATAAGAATAATAGTTCCTACTCACCATTATCAATAATCACCACCCTTAACCATAATTCATAATTGATATCAAACCTTAAATCACTAAACCATGATTCATCATTAGACCACAATTTCTCACCTTCAACAACTCACCCATCTATAATTAACATAAACCTTTATCCATTAGTCCAACATTATCCTCATCACTAGGCTTCAACGTGAACCAAATCACCAATCTATATCATAATCTTAGCATCCTCTCATTACTCAATAATCACCATAATTAATCCTTAGGTACTCTTAATCATTACCTTAATCCACCATCATTAATTGACAAAATTCATTAAACAACCCATGATACTCATTCATCCTGAATCTATAATCATTCTCATAACCTCTTAGGTTCATTACAACCCCATCATCTAAACATCAATAATAATAATCAAAGCTTATACAATTTGATCTTACTCCCGAACCTACTGGACTCCACTGGACGCACAGTGGACGCGTGTCCAACACATTCCGCCTATTCTGGACAGTAATTCAGCTTGGCGCAGTCCGAAAGATGGAGCCAGTAAAGATAGTTCCCGAACTCTTTTTCACTTGAAATTTTTATGGTAGAACCCCAACTTATAGTACTTGATGTCCATAAAAAGTTTTGGTCATTTTGGTTCTCGAATAAACACAGAAAATTCCATTTTTGCCCTTGGCAGTGTGCTGTCCAGCATTCTTCCTCTCTGGACCAGTTTTGGGAAAAATTCCGAAAACCATACTTGTACTACTCCAAAAATTATGAAATTTTATATGAAGCTTCTACACTTATAGAACTACATCTCTAAAAAAAATTGAATCAAAATACCTTACCAATTTTTCCCAGAAATTCTCGGAAGTTACTGCCAGAAATCTGTCCTGATTTCCTTTCACTATTTTCCCAAGTATAAGCCTATACGGACATAAATACAACATATACAAGCATATCCAAGCTATGAACATGTATACAAAAATATTCCCAAAGCTCCAAAACACCATGTTTCAACCAAATAATCAATTATCTAATTTCAAGTGACTAAACCAACTTAAGGGAATTCCTTACCTCCACCGGGTTACTAATCCTCGTAGAAGACTTTTGGAGTTGATTTCCCCCAATTTCACCTTAAAACCCTAGGATTCCACCAACAACATAACACATAATTTAAGAAATCTTAACTTAGATTCATGATCTAGGGAGGAAAACAAAGCTTTTGAACCGAATAGATTTAGAATTTACCGAAGAATGATGAATTTGTGAAGAAATTGGCCATGGAGCCAAGCTTGAAGATGAAGAAGATGAAGCTATTTTTCCCCTTTTCCTTCTCTCTCTCTCTCTCACGAAATGAAAGGATGGGAATGAAGAAAATGAAATTTGTTCATTCTTATCTCAACATATATATATCCCTTATAAGATAAGATTAAGGGAAAAAATAATAAAATAATAAAATATCTCCAACCTTATCAGTTGGGGTCCAAATAGATAAAGTTTCGGTGGAAAATAATCCAGATAGAATAATTTCCGAAACTAAAAATTTATTCCAGACTAACCCTCAAAATTGGGCTAGGTTCGGTACACCGCGGAATTTAGCGATGTACGATCAAAATAAATTTTTCACTGCTATGAGCTGATTTAATTAAATAGGAAATTCAAGAATAATATTATGGTGTCTAATAATCCATTTCCTAGGAAATCCGAGCTTAAAATTCGTCCTTAAAAATTTTACGGTTTGTGATCGGTACGTAGATCGCAGCTTAATAACAACTATACTTACTTATAAAAATTCCTTTAAAATATCTAATGATCATAACTTATGAATGTCAACGCCTTAGGATAAAATAATAATGTTAGGAAAATACGGGGTATTACAACGGATGCTTATCTATATATTGTAGAATTTGCAATCTTGATCTTCCCCATTTACGGATGCTCATGTAATTCGGTAAAAATTGTGGTTACTTTTTTTTTTTTTGAAGAAGAATGACAAATGCATTAAACATCAATCAAATGAGCAATAGAGGCCGGTGGAACAGACATCCACGACCCTAGGACAGACGAAGAACCTGTCGCCCGTGCCAAAACATGAGCCACCTGATTCGCTGACCTTCTGACATGGTGAACAGACACGTTCCCAATGTCACTAGCAATGCAGCGGCATTGCTTAACTAATAAACCAACGTAAGACAAGTCTAATAAATTCGAGTTATAACTAGAACAAAAATTAAGACTATCAGATTCTAAAATAAAATCAGTATAACCATGAGCTTTCATCCATGAGAGTGCCTCCTTCACTGCCAACGCTTCAGCTAAATAAGGGTCCCGAACAAAACGAAGTCGTGCATTATGAGCCGAAACAAAGGCTCTAGTATAGCTCCTGACAACCAACCCGTAGCCAGCACCATCTTCAAACAGAGCCGCATCGACGTTGCACTTCAAGCGATGAATGGGCGGTGGAGACTATACTTGAATAAATCCTCAATTATTCATTCCAATTGTTCGTTTTATCATTCCAATTCTTTATTTTATAAAAAATGGTGCATTGGAAGCTAAACATGGGTCATCGTATCATTGATTGTTGATTCCAATTATTACTAATCTTTATCATTAATTGCACAATACTAATTCACACTTATTAGTTAAAAAATGGTGATTACTGTACTAGAATAAATGAAATAATAATATTAAATTTTGTAGCCTCGATTTAAAATCTATTTTGTTAATATAATAATAATAATAATAATAATAATAATAATAATAATAATAATAATAATAATAATAATAATAATAATAATAATATACTCCGTAGTAATAATAATCTAAAATTCTTAATATAATTTTCCTAATATTAATAATAATAATAATAATCCATAACTCTTAATATAAGTTTGTAACTAAATTTTCCTATTAAATCTGTTTATAAAGGTAATTATAAATATAGAATTGAGAAATTCCTATGATATTTTATTTAATTGATATTATTCCTAATATATTTTATCTAAAAGGCTTCCTTCTTTTTTTATAACATTGTTCCATATGTTAATCCGTTTAATATGCTAATCTATATAGGTAATTACCATATACTATTTATCATCTAAATAACCCGTGGTAATTACCAACTATATTTAACATCTAAATTTATTATGGTCATTAAACATAGAGATTTCATTCTTACGATAATTTTATATATTTTTACTTCAGATAATGTCAATTACCCGTGCATTTCATTTGATTACTTTTGAATAAAATCTTAAAAATTATGACAACTAATGAATTAATATTGTTGTTCGTAATATAAATTTTATCAAATCAGTTAACGAAATTGATAATACACATATTACATCCATAATTAGAGGGGATTAACAAAATTATGATAATTATTTCAATTCACGTATTACTATGTTAATTCACATATTATTACGTACATAATTTACGTCCATATAATTATGTACATTATTTCAATTCACAGATTATTACACATATACAATTATGCTAATGGTTACTTTGGAATAAAATCTTAATAATTATATATGGTCATTGAGAAATTAGTTCAATCATTATACTTTTATTAAACGGTTTTTATACTTGCCGTAATTTTATCTAATCAATTAAAGAAATTAATGGTACACATATTACGGACATAATTAAAGAAAATTAAACATACACATATATATTACGGATAAAATTAAAGAAAATTAAACATACACATATTACGTCCATAATTAAACGAAATTAAAATATACATTATTTTTTAATAATAATATATACTCCCACTAGTACAAAACAGTCCATTCGCGTCTGTTGTTAGAAGCAATAGGCGTCTCTTTTACAACAGGTGCATATGAACAAGACGCTAATAGTCATAACTTTAGGCGTCTGTTCTTCACAGTTGCCTAATCTCAACTATAGGCGTCTGTTCCTTCCAAACAACAGTCGCCTATATTTTAAAATTAAAAAAAAAAACAAAAGGCAATAGGAACATAAGCCTATTCCCTTTTTTTTTTTTCCATTCTCCCTGCTACAATACATTTGAAGTCAAGAATATTCAACATAATGCAATTCAATAACCATCCTCCACAATCCAGTAACATAATATCTTACCTTTTTTTTTTTTTTTTTGGAACACATCCCAAGTAAAATGAGCCAAATAATGTGAACCAGCAACAGCTTGACCGGACACGGGACTCGATCCACCATTCTCCACATCGGAAAACCCTAACTTGTCCACCTGCACGCCGTTGCAATGCGCATCGGCACAACCGCACCATAGGTATGAATGAAACGAAAAAAAAATACTAACCTGCTCGCCGTCGGTCGCTGCTGAAGGAAGTTCGTCGCCGATGCTCGCTTGTTAACGAAACTTCTCGCCGCCGGTCTGGTCTTCGCCGGTGAGAACGTCGACGTCGACGTTAGATCTGTAGAGCTGAGATCTGTAGAGTCGCTGCTATCTCCTTGCATAATAAATGGTTTTAGTTTTGAGTGGCCAAAATTTTAGCTATTTTAGTATCTGTTGTGTTCAAAACAGTAGGGAAAAGGGGCCTGCGTTTCTAAACTTGTATTTTTAGCCTCTGTTCAGGTGAAAGCATACATAAACTGACCTTTAGGAGTGCCTGATGGCAAGAACTCCATTACTGCTATTAGCTACACAAACTCCCCCAAGAAGAAAATACACTGTCTTTTACTTTATTAATATTCTAGGTAGGGTATCTGCATAAAGATTTTGGTTTTACAAATCACAATGCAACACATTAAAAGAAAGAGCCTTTGCCTTGTTAGATCTGGTCTGGGCACTGTCCTCTAATTACAGTAGATAATTTGAATTAAGTATAATAATCTTCTTGAACAATTAAGATACAAAAATCAGAGTCTGAAGGTATACATTACAATGAATAGAAGAGACATATACATATGAATTAAAGCTGTAAGTCTAACCTCTCATCTGAACACTGAATGGAAAATCAATAAATCCGAGAAGCCAAAGAAGAATCAAAGGTACCCAAATAGCACGAAAATAATATCCTACTTAAATAAAACACTATCTACAATATACACCAATAATCAAACAATTCAGTGAATCCATCAACTTAATATCCTACTTAACTACAACACAATATCCACAATATAAACTAACAATCAAAGTCATAACTATTTCAACATAAACACAATATTATACAAACTTGATTGGTATCTAATTTTTTAAAATTTCAGCAAGTTCTTTATTACTTACCTGTAACAAACTGGGGTTGTAGTATCCTTGAGATCACCATAGATTCTTTGCATTTCCAATGACACGAGAACTGCCTGCAGGGAAATTGAGTGATGCAATTCTTTCTTTAAATAGCTAATGCAATTCTAAGATAGTATGCAATAAGAGTGGCAATATAATAAGTAGAAGATGAAATGAGAAAATGAGTAGAGAAACGAACTTACAGATCTCTTTGTTTAATTCCCCCTGCAAAAAAAAAAAAAAAAAAAGTTGTTCTTGAAGAAAGAAGCAAAGCTTAAATTCAACTGTGTTAACCAAAAGTCTCACCATGGTAGCCAGTGGTTGGTTAGTTGCATGTGGATAATATTTGTGTCCATCAAGGTGCTCAACCACACTATCCCTGTAGAAACAAAAGTCCCATCTGCAAAAAAAAATAAAATAAAATCATTCCAATGATCCACACAAGACATTTGTTGCTTTCAGAATCTGAAATTCAGGCTCTCATCATTATCAGTTTAAAAAGATTATCAGTTTCAAGATATAGTTTGAAATAATATATCCATAATTAATTACCATGGTATTTGTCTGCAGCCTCTTCAGCATATTGATATCCTCTGCCTTTCAGAAATTACAACCACATACATAAAAATGATTACAATCACATGCATAACTCCCTGTAGAAATTACAATCACATACATAAAAATGATTAAATTTCAACTTCGATCTAACAATATAAACTGTTTGCTTTGTTTTTTGATGTTGATAATGAAAACAAAAGTTGGCATGATTCCCCACATAAAACCTACAGCAACGAAGTCATGAGATGGATGAATGGATCTAGAAGGAAAAATTAAAAATACATGGCAAATTTACTTAAAGCTGTGAGACATAAAGTAATGGTAATTATAAAAACTATAAGAGAATAAGTAAATACCTTGAGCAACATCCCATATTCCCATATAGTGAAGGATGAGCTCCCAAATGAAGCTGATGCCAAATATGTAAAATTCAGTTAAGGATACCAAGAACTTCGGCTTTATCATTATAATATAGGAGACAAATCCAAATACACCAATGCATAATGTAAAGTTTTTCATGTTGCTTCCTATTATAAGAATGAAAAAGCAAAAGAACAGAGTAACAAAATTATACGGAGTACAAACTAAAGGAAATTGTTTAATCGAAGTTGATAACAAGCTTAAAATAAAGAGATATGGAGTATTAATATAAAGAACCACTCAACCACCTTGTCTACCAAATCACAATTCACTAGTATTATAAACGAGAAAAAAAAAAAAAAAAAAAGACTGACTTACTGAAGGGAGCTAGCCACCGGTCGCCGCTGACGAAGCTTCACGTCGCCACTAGCTGTTGGAGTCCACCTTACTTATAAACATGCAAGTATAAAGTTTAAAAAGAATTTAAAAAGGAAAACCCATATAAACCCCACCTCAGATATTGAACAACCAACAATAACTAGCAGAAATTATACCACCTCACAACACCTTGAGCTCAAGTCTCCAAGAAAGATCAATCAAGTTGAAGCAATGCCATTACATGCAGTGAACAAACCGAGAAATCAGTAAGCTTTTCTCTAACTGACAAACTAATTCAATTGTCTTTAAAGCACTCTCAAAAGAAATTGAATACTTTATCTGTGGAATATGCTCTATACTGAGTAAGTCCAACAGCCGCAATCCCCTGAAATATTTAGAACAAATAATCTAAAATAACATATCACAGGGAGGTGCTTACAACTGGGCATGCAAGGAATTCAAAGCTCTTTGGGTCCTGCAAGACCATTCTATGGACAAATACAAGTTAAAACAACCAGTCCACTTGGGCTATTCCATTCAAAAGCAATGTTAATAAATACAAACTATCAAGTTTTTGTTAAAAACTACATTTCAACCACTTCTTTTTCATTTCTCATAAGCTATGAGTTAACTGAACCCAATACAAAGTAGGGATTAACAGAAAAATATTGTAGATATTTATATCTTCAAATGAAACATAATGCTCATAAAGCATACGAATAACATACCCCAACATTGTTGTTCTCGCAAAGCTTTTTAACACCATAGTCCACCGCCTGCTATAGTCCATAAAATGGAATATAGAGTTCATGCAACCCCAAGCAGCAGCTCTGTAGTAAAATTAGCTAGCAAAATGATTAATTGTAGGCACACACTTGAAAACAGAAACTAAAGCACCAGACCAGAGGCTAAGAATTCCATTCATATCCCCTTCAAGCCCTTTACAAACCAGTCAAGCCCTTTACAAACCAGAAATGTTCAATTCCAGGTGAAAGCATACATAAACTGACCTTTAGGAGTGCCTGATGGCAAGAACTCCATTACTGCTATTAGCTACACAAACTCCCCCAAGAAGAAAATACACTGTCTTTTACTTTATTAATATTCTAAGGTTCATAGAACAGATACCATTGTTGTTACAAAAATTACAAGTATGCCACCGCTCGAATTTTAGAGTCTAATTTTCAAATAACAGTTGCTAATAGTCTAATATTTATTGTCAACTTTGTACTAGTGTCCTTAATTACCATACTTATTCATAATACATGGACATCATAATTAGCATAATATTAATCTATACTATATATAAAAACATAAGAATAGTAAATGCATATTTTAAATTTTAAACAATAGTAAAGGTAAATTAAAAATAGAATGAAAATATTTCAATAATAATATTCTACATCATTAATTAAAAATAGAACAGAAATTAGGTAAAAATACCAGTGGATCTATTATTCTAATTAACTAATTAACTGGAAAAAAAATCAACTAAAAATGAATCTGATGTTACTAATTGATTGAATATATAAAAGGAAATGAATATTAATAATTGACTGTAAATAAAAAAATATCCATAATTAACTAAAATGAAAAAGGAAATGGTCATATCATTGCAATTTAATTAAAAAAGGAAAACATTCTACAACATAAATAATAAAGGCATATTATAAACAATATTAAAGATAAATTAAAAAAGGAACGGGAATTAAAAATGAAACTAAATTATTTCAATAATAATATTCTACATTATCAATTAAAAATGGAACGAAAATTAGGTAAATATTACTACGTAATTGTTTTCATTTTTCCTAGATAAGGTTGCCTAATATTAATTTACACATAACAATTGGCACTAATAATTTTTTTAAAAAAAACAGAAGAACTGCTAGAGACATCTGTTTTTTTAATTTTATTATTATTATTATTTAATTATTTTAATTAAAATTATTTAAAAAGTTTATTTTAAAATTAGTAACCACCATGTCATCACAATTGTAGGTAAACAGGTTAATTTGGACTTCTTTTTTTTTTTTTTGAAAACATGTCAATTTGTACTTAATTGCATGAGTTTATATAGTTCAGGAATCCAATTGCTTTCTTTTTGAGTTCGATGACCTAATTGCAGTTTTGTGTGTAGTTCGGTGGTTTATTTGACCATTATTCCGAGAAAAACGATATTACTAATTGATTTAAAATATAAAAAGATCGTAATCTATATTCTATACTATATATAAAAGTAAAATTCTCCTATTTCATTCCCCGCATAAACTTTTGTAGTCAATTAATGAAATATTTTATTGGTCAAATAATTAATAAAGCTTATTTGTTAAGGAAATGTAAAATAGAAATTAACTAATATCTATAAATTGATAATATGTATACTCACGTATCAACACTATTAATAAAAGTAAAATCATTTATCGGGAAAAGAAAAAGATATTACTAATTGCTGAAAATTATTTAAAAACTTTAATAATTAATTATACTTTCCTTTCGAAAACTCTAAGTTATTTAAACTTTAAAAAAATTAATTGAACATGGGTTGTTAGATTTTTATAATAATCAAAATTAATTCATTCAAATATGGAGGAAGAATATAAAACTAAATGCAATATGTGGAAAATGAATATACTTAAAGTATAAAAGTATAATTACACATATATTAGTGTAATTGACTAATAATAATTGCCTAATAATTATTATGATAATTAAGTTAAGCACTGGTCATTGAATTTATTTTTTATAATAATTACAATTAATTTATTTCTCATTTTCTCATATTTATTTTAGTAATAATATAATTATATAAGTCATATTACTTATAGATCATTTTAAGATAATTTTAGACAAACAAGTCATATATTATTCAATTAATTGAGTAATATTTTTGTACTAATCTTATAATCAAATAAATGTACACGTTCAATATTAGAA
Organism: Ipomoea trifida; assembly: GCA_003576665.1. NCBI lineage: Eukaryota > Viridiplantae > Streptophyta > Magnoliopsida > Solanales > Convolvulaceae > Ipomoea > Ipomoea trifida. The sequence goes on along the minus strand of CP025659.1, from coordinate 23,397,655 downwards.
TTTTTTATAATTTCATCTTTATTTCTATTATCTCAATATATAATAAAAAAATTTTATCCACGCCCGGGTAATTGGACAATTATTTGTTCTAATTCAAAAGAAAACATCAGAAAACATAATCGATCCAATCAATTTCATCAATTGCGCTATATAATATTCGATGTTATAATATATATAATTGTATATTGATCCAAAATACTAGTTATATTTAGAATCATTTTAATAATTATATAAATAGGAAACATAACCCCTTATTATATTAAAAAGAGTAGTAGGGAAATTTCGGGGTGTTACACTCTACCCCCCTTAAAAGGAGCTTCGTCCCCGAAGCTCAGAAAAATCGTTTTGGGGACAGAGAGTTTGAAACTAGCACGGTAGTACATATAGAGGAAATATTATATAGTATACGCCCGGTTTTGAAAAATTTGACCCAACTGAAACAGGGAATGAAAGGTTTAAGGTGTAAGGTTTAAGAACGATCACCGATTATGAACAGAATCGAGAGTTATCAAGGTTACGACGTAGGGAATACGGTTGTCACCTTGCACAAGATGTTTTGAAGAAGCACACAAGATCAATGTTCGAGAGGATGGGAATGGTTTTGCAATAGAAAGGGATGTCAAGTTCTTTAAGGAAAAGAGAGGAACCCGGCTTCGAAAGAAGATAAGAATACTAGGTTCAAAGAAGCCAAAAGAATTTCTTAATTTAAGGGAGTATCAAGTTCTTTGAACAAAAGAGAATGAACGAAAAGAACTTGGCTTCGGGAACCGATAAGCACGAGATTGAAAGCGCATAACGAGTTCCTCAACGGTAGGGTATTCAACTTACTCAAGGAAAGGGGAGAATCAGGTTCCTAGGGGAGTTAAGAACGAGGTCTTAGAAAGGCAGAAACGCTTTCTCTATGATAGGGTATTCAATTTCCCAAAGAAAAGCGAGGAGTTCATTTTCAAACGAAGGTGAGAAGGAAGTTTAGAATGGATAGAAAGGGATGCCTTAATAAAAGAGTATGCAATCCCCAAGGGAATGAGAGAGATTCGGTTTCAAGGGTCGGTAGTAATGAGGTCTAGAATCAATAGGAGGGATGTTCTAACAAAAGGCATTTGGAGTTTCGAGAAACAAAGGGGATTTTAGTTTCCAAGAAGAATTGAGAATAATGATTAGAATAAGTAGAAGGGGTCTCTCTATGGAAGGGATGATTAGGATTTCCAGGAGCAAAGAGGAATTTGGCTTTAAAAAGGATGGGAGGTCTCTCAACTCTAATTAGTTCTTCGGTTTGACGATTTGATCACGACACTCTGACCGGTTGACGTGTTTTAACCTTGCTCCTGACGAAACGCGAATACAGAATTCAGATAGCTCTACTTAGGAATATCCGCGGATTAAGCAAGCCTTTAGGTTCACTTCGGTTGGTCTTGATCCTTTCGGTTGATTCGGTCTTCTACTAGCCTGCTTAGCTTATCCCTTCATTCATTTCTTGCCTCCGAGGTTCCTCCCTTAAAGTGCTTGCACGAGACTCTTCATGGCCGATCCGAAAGCTCCTACAGGGCGTGCTTTCACTCCTTCTTGACGCGTCGGCACCCGCTATTGTCGTTCCCTCATAGCCGAGAGCCTTTGAGTCTTCAGTCTTCGAGCTCCAGTTGCCTTCTTCATCTTGTGTCGAACTTCAGCTGCACGAACTTGTTCTTCAAGTCTTGAGGCTGTCAACGAAGATCTTGCAAACGATGCTTCACGCGCGAAGACGTCATTCCCGAAGAACGTAGATCGCTGTCGTTGACTCCAAACCGCGGGTAGATTAATCTTCTTCAACGAGTCGCCTGATCTTCTGGTCGCTTAAACGCACACGGTGCTATCCATCGTCTCGTATCAACTAACTACTCGTTCCTAATCTAAAGCAGGTTCCTAGACAATACTAAAACAAAGCGACGTAACTAAAAGCGATTAAAACTTACCCGGAAGACGCGCCCGCAAGCTGCAAACAACAAGGTTAACAAAGCAGAAGCAATATAAACAAACAAGGCGTGTCCTCACCGCGATTCCTAGAATTCACACATCCTAGGATTCTCAAACTCCTAAATTCCTACTTAATCAGGTCCTAGAGTCTCAAAAGTTCAACCCTAGGATCTCTACTCAGACCTCAACACAGGCTCTGATACCAACTGTGACACCCCAACCTCACACAGGCTGAGATAGATAAAACTTAACACAACAGCTGCCTATCTCAACCAACAACCATAACATAGCGGAAGCGAATTTAAAACTTAAGGGCGTCATGCCACATCTAGGTAGAAAACACAGCCTAGATGCACAGGTTAACCATAAGAAACGAACTAACTGTCATGCATAAATAATATAAAACCTCAATTCATGTTTAACAACAACCGAACACTAGTCAAGAGTATATAAAATCTCAATGGCACACAGGCCCAAAAACCCAAAGTCTAACATCATAAAACTAAGTCTAAGCGTCATCAAAGATCAGCTCTATCGCGCTTGCGCTCAGACTTAATCCATACCTGGAAAACACGCAAAGAACCATTAGCAAAAGACTGCTAAACAACCACCATTCACACCCGCAAGGAAGTATAGATATACATAAGTTTGTAAATAGGTTTACGCACCCATATAGAATATAAACGCCAACAAACTGTTCATTAGTTCAAATATCGGGTACTCAACAACAATAAACTGAACGAATCAGAAACCAAGACTCATCCAAACAAAGCTAATATCCAATAACGAGAGTACAATACAACGAATCCATAACAAGATATCAACTGAATAACAACCATAAAGAATCCAACCAACCATAACCAAGAATAACAAGATATCAACTGAATAAACACAAGGAACTCACGAATACGTCAACCAAGAAAGGAATCCCAACTCCAACCTCCAAACCCTCATACCAACCATCATACCAAGTCAAACCCACAGTCAGAAGTCAAAAGTCAGAAGTCAGAACCCGGAAATCTGGTACACAGGGGTGATGAGCCCAATCACAGGGACCGAAGTCCAATCACAGGGACCGTAGTCCAATCACAGGGACCGACAGTCCAATCACAGGGACCGAAGTCCAATCACAGGGGTAATCGACCCAATCACAGGGACCGAAGTCCAAAGTCAGAAGTCAAAACCCAGATAACTGGTACACAGAGACCGAAGTCCAATAGTCAGAAGTCAGAAGTCAGTAGTAGCACA
>CP025659.1:23354995-23386576 GCA_003576665.1 Ipomoea trifida | reverse complement strand
CACTACTTTGTCTCCAGCAATCATAGCACTTTTTTCGTTCAAGAGCATCAGCAGCCGAAACTATTTTCACATTCTCCTCCTTGGCTTCCGTCTTCCTCTCTCGACAATGACTAGCAAGCATCAAGCTATAACCATGGTTTTTCCGACGGTCGACGGTAGCGGCGTAGCAGGGTCCCTCCAACGTAGCGTTTTCGCTCCCTCGCGGCATGTGGAAGCAGCAACCGGCGATTTCCTCATTCCTCTCGCGTTATCTTCCCCTTCCAATGTCGAAGCAGAAGCTGGAAGCAGCGTGCAAGGGTGGCCTCCGGTGACCACTCCTCCTCTCCGGTGGTGAGCTCGGCGGTCCAGCAGGCGGCGTGAGGACCTCTGGCCAACAGCTCCCTTCTCGACAGGTTGCAACGTAGCTGAGCTTGCGGTTATGCGAGGCCGGGTGGCAACTTGGCGTTCCCCGTCTCCGGCATTGGCAGGCGAGAGACGATGGATCGTGACCGGCAATGCTCCACGACAGCAGCTGCGAGCTTGAGCGGCGAAGAACCCCTGAATCGTTCCGTCCGCGAGCAGTAGCAGCGCAGGAACCGGCTCCTCTAACTTCTCTGTTTCCGGCGAGCTCGTGGTGGCGGGTGACCAAGGCGACGTCTTTTCCCCTTCTTCCGAGGTTCCGCCCAGCGCGAGGAATGGTGGACTTCGGCGTTCTTTTCCCGGCAGAACAGGTTGTGGCATTCAAGGTGGCGGTAGCAAGTGTCGGGGACGGCAGCGGGCAAGTGGCGGCGACTCCTCTTCCGTTAGGCCGAGGCGGAACGTGACGAAGGACTTTCCTTCTCCGTGCGAAGCGTGAAGCGGAATGGTGAACGGGAACATGGGCGGTGGTGACTGAATTTATACTATTAATGGCGTAACCAAGCAACAAGGAACAGCGTAGCGTAGCGGGTTGGTGTTGGTATGTTGAGCCAGAGGACGCGTGTTCGAGTTAGGCTAAGCAGAATGTTTAAGGTAATACTATGTTTATTATTAAGCTTATGAGTTTAGTATTAATTATAATACATAGCTTCAAGTTTGGATAGACTTTATTGATCATATCTTGTTTTTAGTAAGTTATAAGTATAAGTTTGTTCATATGGTCTATTACATTAGCCTTGTAAGCATGGATTATAGGATTATATAGGGACCGAATAGGAATGTCAATATCCACGTGTTACTAATAGTTATGACGGTGTTAGAATTATATTAATTCTCAGTTCGTGACTATGGACCTAGTTGTGAACCGAGCTTTGAGTTTGGCGTTGCTTTGAATTAAACTTGTGATATACGCTTCAAAGGTAACCACTATGTCCATCAAAATCTATTTTTACACTCACTCTATATGATATTAATTGGTGATTTGGAAATCTCTGAAATTCCTTGATTATTAGCCTATCATTGATTGTGTTATATGGATTCTGGACTTGTGTCTTGATCCTTTGCTCTATTTGGTATATGATATTTGTTGGTTTGGATTTCCTTGTTATTTGAGCCTCTGTTGGAATGAAATGTTGTGTATTGATCTGATTTGTGTATTCTAGAACTTTCTTTGTATTCTGAGCTAGTCTGTTCGGTGTGTGGAAATTGCTCTTGCGGGGCACTCTAGTGGATAATGTAACCGCTGGGGTCTTCTGTAAGAGTAATAGGGATAGTGGTTGGTGGAGGTGAGTGATCCGTTGTTTGTTTTCTTCTTTCGTTCTGAAGTTTGTTGGAGTATTTATTGGATATTTTACCGTGATTCTGAGTATTTCGTTCAGTACCTCTTAGTCCTTATGTTGATCTTTATTTGGGAGTTGGTTGGTGTTCATATCTGAGATGAGCACTCTGAGTGATGGTCTCTTGGCTGAGTTGAGAATGTGATTGGGTTGTGGATCCTTGTATCGTTTGGAGTTGTTGGGTGGATTGACGGCAGGAAGATGTCAACCCTTCAGTCGGCTAATGAAGAAGGGCACCCCGTTCGTATGGGACGAGGCGTGCAAGAACGCGTTTGAAAGTATCAAATCATACTTGATGAAGCCGCCCGTGTTAACCGCTCATGTTCACGGTCGCCCACTGATCCTCTATATCTCTGCCCAAGAAAGCTCTGTGGGTGCCCTGCTCGCTCAAGAAAATGACAACGGGAAAGAGAATGCCCTCTACTATCTCAGTAGAATGATGACCCCGAATGAGTTAAAATACTCTCCAATTGAGAAGCTATGTTTGGCACTCGTGTTCGCCATTAAAAAGCTTAAGCACTACTTCGAAGCTCATATCATTCAACTTGTGTCGAAAGCGAACCCGGTAAAGTTTGTTATGGCAAAGGTCGTTCTCTTTGACAGCCTGGCAAGGTGATATTTATTGTTTCAACAGTTTGAAATCGTCTATGTGCCACAAAAGTCTGTCAAGGGGCAAGCTTTAGCCGATTTCTTGGCAGATCACCCAATACCGGCTGAATGGGAGTTATCTGATGACCTACCTAATGAGGATGTGCTTATCATTGAAGTCCTACCCCCATGGAAGATGTATTTTGATGGAACTGCGCATAGAGGAGGGGCAGGAGCTGGAGTTGTGTTCATCACCCCGGAAGGTGAAGTGCTGCCATATTCATTCACCTTGACAGAGTCATGTTCAAACAATGTTGCTGAGTATCAAGCATTGATACTGGGACTAGAGATAGCAGTTGACATGAAACAACTGAGAATTAACATCTATGGAGATTCAAAGTTGGTCGTCAACCAAATGGATCTGTATGAAGTGAGGAAAGTAGAGTTAGTCCCATACAACAACTACGCAAAGATACTCATACAATGGTTGTGGGACGTCACGATTGAACATGTACCAAGGAAAGAGAACAAGCAAGCTGACGCCTTAGCCGCATTGGCTTCGACTATTGCTCATCCTACAGCTCGGGTACAAGTATGTCAAAAGTGGGTAGTTCCACCTATCTTCAATGAAGATGGCTCAGTTGATGAAACTGTTGAACTCCCTACTGCTTCCGTTTACGACATTGGCCAAGATGACTGGAGGCAGCCGTTGATTGACTACTTCACTGATGGGAAGTTACCAGAAGATCCTCGCAAGAGGGTGGATATAAAGCGCCGAGCTCCTCGCTTCATATACTATAATGAGACGTTGTATCGTCGTTCATTTGATGGAGTCTGGCTCCGATGTCTAGGAGAAGAAGAGGCATTACAAGCCATGCAAGAAGCTCATTATGGGGTGTGTGGTGCATATCAGTCTGGCCCTAAGTTGCATTTCCACATTAAACGAATGGGTTATTATTGGCCCACAATGGTAAAGAATTGCATAGATTATGCTCGAAGGTGCCAAGCTTGTCAAGTTCATGCAAACTTTATCCATCAGCCACTAGAGCCTTTACACCAAACAGTCGCATCTTGGCCGTTTGATGCCTGGGGACTAGATGTGGTTGGCCCAATTACGCCCAAGTCATCTACAGGGCATACATACATATTGGCCGCCACCGACTACTTTTCAAAGTGGGCAGAAGCCGTGGCATTAAAAGAAGTAAAGAAGGAAAATGTGGCGGACTTCCTCCGTGTTCATATCATTTATCGGTTCGGCATCCCACGATATATCTTAACTGATAATGGGAAACCTTTTAACAATAAATTGATGGACAAAATCTGCAAGCTTTTTGACTTTCAGCAGCGGAACTCCTCATCGTATTACGCAGCTGCGAATGGGCTTGCGGAAGCTTTTAACAAGACCCTATGCAATCTATTGAAAAAAGTAGTCTCAAAATCGAAATGTGATTTGCATGACAGAATGGAAGAAGCGTTATGGGCATATAGAACCACATACCGCACACCTACTCAGAGCACTCCATATTCTCTGGTGTATGGTGTGGAAGCAGTCTTGCCTCTAGAGCGCCAAATACCTTCTTTAAGGTTGGCCATACAAGAGGATCTCACTGATGAGGAAAATGCCAAGTTACGCTTGGCTGAGCTAGAAGCCTTGGATGAAAAACGGCTGCAAGCTCAACAGAGCTTGGAATGCTATCAAGCTCGTATGTCAAGAGCCTTTAACAGAAGGGTGAGGACCCGTTCTTTTCAAATTGGTGACAAAGTACTAGCTGTTCGAAGACCAATCATTGTGACACGAAAAACCGGCCACAAGTTCACTCCAAAATGGGATGGCCCCTATGTGGTTCAAGAAGTATACACCGGTGGGGCTTACAAGTTGGTTAATGAAGATGGTTTGAAGGTTGGTCCAATCAATGGAAGATTCCTAAAGCTCTACTACCCTTAAACTCAGAGTATCAACGCAAGTCATAGACACTCCTAGCCCGCATGAGTTAAAACTGTGAACGGCTTTACTTATTAAAAAAATCATTTGAACTACGTTTGACTTGATCTCTTTCGCGGGAGTACGTAGGCAGCTTAGAAGCACTTTCTCTTCTAAGTTCAGTCATAATTAAAATAGATCCTTTTGTGTCAAGTCCGTTCGAAACAACTTAGATTCATTGAAGTTTAGTCATTTCATTGTATGTTATGATTTAAAGGAGATTTTCTCATTAGTTGATTTCGAAGTGACTCATTTGGGGTTTATTCAAGCTCATTTTCACACTTGTGATCGAAGAAAATTTTTTTGCAAGTCTCGTGAAAAGGAAGAAAAATAATGAATTCAACTCACGTCAAAGTCTCGTTTCAAAAGAAAAGAAATCATACAAAGCCGAAATGAAAAAAAAAAAGTATAAACTAAGGGAGTACGATATCCAAACATCAAAGATCTACACTATTCGAAAATTCATCAAATCTGCTTTGTCTGCTTCTAGATCTTTCTCCGCTAAGGAAAGCTTATCTTCATCTTCACTTGTCAACATGGGAGTCTCCTGAATGCGTTTCACTGTTTCTTCGGCAGAAGTCACAACCTCTTGTGATGTGTCGCGCAATCCTTGAGCCTCAGTCACAAGTTCTTGGAGCTTTGGCCTTTCATCATGGATCCTGGTCAACTCCTCCCTTGAATCCTTTATGGTTCTCTCAGCCTCCGTTATGGTTTTCTCTGCTTCCTTTATAGCTTATTCAAGGAGGGTCACTCGTCCGTCAGAATCCTCAAGGATCTTCTGCTTCTCCGATAGAAGGATTTGAGTTTCAGAGAGCTTTTGTTGAGCATCCTTAAGAGCACTTTGCGCCGAACATAACTCCGCAACTTGAGTTTCAACTGGCATCGCTTCTGAGTGCTGGGACCGTATCTTATCATAATACTCAGCCTTCTTAAAGAAAACATCCACCCTGTTCTCTAATGATGACAGGTCTACCGCGTTATGTTTCATAAGTTGGATTTGTCTCTCAACACTTCCTTTGAAAGAAGAAACACTTTCAGCTAGAGTTTCCATTAGGTTCTTGCAGATATCATGCCAAACGCCTGCGATCATGGCCATATACTTTGACATGAAGGAATCTACAACAGGAAGAACAGAGACATGAGACGGTTCCGGTCGTGCTCCTTTGTGAGGTGGGTTTGAGGGCAACAATGATTGCTGAGATGCTGCCGCTTGATTAAGGGATTCAGAACTGTCGCTATGTTCCACCTCGCCTATAGAAGAATGTTGGTTCGACGACCGGGCGTCATTGCTGACATGTAACCCAGCAGAACCCTATAAAAGGAATACATATATCAATAAGACTAAGATTTTGAATCATGGTGAAAGGAAAAAATTTAGGAAAGATTCCTAACCTCGTCCGACGGTCTTCTGTTTCGTTTAAAATTGCGATCACTATCAACATCCTCGTCCGAACTTCGGTGCCTCACTTGTTCCTCCCTCTTCTTTTGGGTCGCATGTTCTGGTACTTGATCATGGGGGGCATCCTGTACTGGTGCTTTGCCTTTTCTTAAAGTATCCAGTCGATCTCTCTGCTCTTGAGTTATTCCCTCTCTAACGGTTACGTTTGGGTCACCATTAACGACTATGTCTGTGACGCGAGTCTCAAGGAGATTTGCATGCACATCAACCAACCAGGCTTTGTAAGTGTCTGACACATGTTTCTTTGGAAAAGTCGGGATCATGGGAAATGTGGCCTTAGACATAGAGTGGAAGTGCTCATACTGGCGATGGAGTTGAAATCCCTTAGGAAGTGTGACGTCGCGGTCATCCGTCAGTAACAAACCGGGGGCAGATGCTTGGTAGAATCCAAACTGACGACTGAAGCGATGGGGTACATAAGGCTCAGCCTTACATTGGCGTCCTTGGCGTAAAACAACAGAAAATTACGTTTTTACCCTTGGCAGTGTGTTGTCCATATTTGTTTTCTCTCTAGACCAGTTTTGGAAAAAAATTCGAAAACCATACTTATACTACTCCGATCATTATGAAATTTTATATGTAGGTTCTACACTTATTGAAATACATATCTGTAGAAAATGGTATCAAAATACCTTACCAAATGTTCCCAATAAATTTCGGAATCCTACTGCCAGTAATTTTCTCTATATACTATGTATGTATGTATTTTGTATATATACTAGGTATGTATAATGTATAAGTATATGTATATTTTTGGTTGGCAAGACTTGTTGTTTTGTCTTGTTTCCACCTTGAAAGCTTAAATGGCTTAGCAAACCATTTGGTCTCCCATCTTCAAAGTCTTCCTAACATGACTAAGTGTAGCAAACCATTTGGACTCCCCTATGTCTTTCTCTTCAAGACTTGTCTTCCTTTCCCTTTTGCCTATAAATAGAGGGGTTGTGTTGTGAAGAAAAATCAGGAGAAATACCTAAGTGAGGAGAGAAATAAGATAAGTGTGGGAGAAGAATTGAGCAAGTGAAGTAGAAGAGTTGGTTATTGGTAAGATTTATGTCTATCCAAAATTTATTTACTCCAAATCAAAATATTTAATATGTGCATATGTGCTATTTTATTTTAAATCTATTGAAGATAGATTTATTGTTATTATTGAGTAAATTGATGAATATGTGAATTTATGAGTGCATGACTCAAAAATTGTAGAGATGCATATGTATATGTGTATTTTGGATAAATGCATGAAGAGATGAATTATGTGGTATGTTATGAAATTTGTGATATGATTGATAATGATTGTACTTGTGATATGTGGTGAAATTTCGAAATTATTGGAAGATGATGAATTTATGTGGCATAAATTAAATTTCGAAATTTGAGAAAAATTGATTATTTTTGGATAAATGATTTTTGGAGCTTATGGGCTATATTTTATCATATATAAATGATTTTCAAAACTTATGGTAGATGGAAGATATGATATGTGTTGCATGATAAATACTAGGAGTAGCCCGGTAGGAACAATCCACGGGTACTAGGACAACGTATGGTTGTCCTGTTGGTTAGAATGAACAGGGTAGTCAGTAGAAACATATCCTGGCTACTTGGGCTGGTAACTACCCAGGGAGGCTTGGAATCCTCAATTTGGGGGTGTGCACACTTAAGGTTAGAGTCCAGTTTCCATGAAAATGGGAAAGTGTGGAGTGTTCGGATGTGTGGAAAGCACCGTTCACTAAAGGGCCTAATTATACAGGACCCTGTCCCATTTAAATGAGAAATTTGTGTAGTGTTTAGTTGTGGTTACTATTCACTAGGGTCTATGAATAAATGATCTTGTCTCATTTGTTTGATAATTGTGTTCTTCCATATGAATTTGTGATTTAGGAGTTATATTTTTGTGGTGTGCAAATATGGCACAAAATAAAGTTTTTAAGAAATTTTGAGCAGTGATGATATTATGAAAAGTTTTGAATTTTTTTTTTTGGATAAAGGATATATGAAGATTTTTATGAATAATGAGTAAAAGGTTGTAATTTATGGTATTAAGTGGAATTATAAAATGTGATTAGTTTATGTGATGTATTTGATATATGATTATCAAATATGAAAAGTTGTATATGAAGGAATGTGATAACTAATGCTATATTAAGGGGTTGAAATTTATTATGTGGAAATTTATGTGCTCCAAAGTGATATGTGCTATGTGCAAAATGTTTTACGGGGTAGAATATGTCTTACCAGCCGTCGTGCTGACTTTGTTTCTACCATAGTGTTTTTGCATGAAATATTTGGCATGTCACTTGGCATGAGAGTGAATCGTTGTATAAAGAATTTTTATTGTACCACTAGAAATTCCACCATTGTAATAGTAATTTTTGGTAGTGGAAAAAGCGGGGTGTTACAGTAGCACTCGACCAAATGCCCTCCGCAATCCCTCCCGCGCCTTCTACAATGAAAATGCCGCTCCCTAACCCCATCGCCTCTAGGCCTTTGCCCCATGACAGGTCGAGACGTGCCACCACCGCTAGCACAGCCCTTCTGGAAGCTCCCCGCAGAAGCAAAGCTAACTGGCCTATGCCTCTTAGAATCTGACGCACCACCCTCCCCGAGTCTCTTGGCCCGATCCTGCACTCCTCGCCGAATAGACAACACCTGTGGTTCGCTGCACTACTATAAGCCTCACTCAGGGTACGGAACTCAAACACTGCCATGCGAGTGTCCAAGTTCAGTCCGGCCACGAACCTTTCGATCTTACTTTCCTCTGTCGGGACCAACACAAGGGCAAAACGAGCAAACTCTAGGAAGCGCTTGTGATAATCCTGCATCGACCGAGACCCTTGCTTGAGGTGCAAGAATTCCTCCTGCATAGCCGCCTTCGCATGCGCGGGGTAGAAGCGAGCGTGCATCTTTTCCTTGAAGGACTCCCATCCGAACCCGGGCTCTTGCCTCATCGCCCTCCGGGCATTCCACCACCTCTAGGATTTTGTCGAAGGAGCGAATCCACTCCTCGAGCACCACGGGGTCTTCCTGACCCACGAAGAAGGGTGGGTGCTGCCCAGCCACCCTCCGGACCATGTTCGGTTGCCCGCGCTGGTGGTTGTTAACCATCGCATTACCCAGGAACTGCATGATTTGCGTTAATTGCTGGAGATTCTGCATCAGCTGCTCGCCAAGCGGAATGTCGGGGACTTCCTCGCGTCTTCTAGGCGGCACCATGGTTGCTACAGGGAAGTACTCAAGCTGCAGAAGAACGCACACGCTACGTGTCGGCCTTTCTAATTCGCGCAATTCAAAAGTAAGAATACGGTCAAGAACAGAACAGGTAATCAAAACAAGCAAGCACGGATAAAATACAAGTAATTTGAGCGAATCCTCACCGCGAGTCCTAGTTCTCACACATCCTAGGAGTCATGTTTTACCTTAACTTCTACTGATAAAATCCTAGAGTCTTAAATTGTCAAGCCCTAGGGTTCCTATTTAGACCTCAGCACAGGCTCTGATACCAACTGTACCACCCCTAAATTTTTACTCTAAGATAGGCAAATACTTAATATAAAAGCTAGCAAATCTCAGGACCAAGACAGAATAAAGCAGAAGCAATACTAATAATCAGAGGGTGTCATGCCACATCTAGGTACTAAGGCCAAAATCCACAATCTAATCCATCAAAAGTAAACATAAACTGTATAAGTCAATACATAATCAGAGTCTAAGGCACGCAGGCCTGAAATGTCTAAACTAACCAACAAATCACTAAACTAGGCATAGGGCGAAGTATATCTATTGCTAGCGCTCTCACAGTTCAATCTACTCCATACTTGGAAAACAGATAGAAATATTAGCAAAGAAATGCTAAGCAATCCACCACTCACACTCGTGAGAAATACATAGTATAGCATAGGTTGTAAATAGGTGTTGCACACGCATATAGAATATTTGCACCAACGAAACTGTTCTTTATTTAAAACTAGATGACTCAACAACAACAGGCTGAATGAATCACAAACCAATGACACTTCAAATGGAAACAATAACAAAGAATGAATCCACAATACCGCAGTTCTATAATAAGACTCAATCAAAGTATAAGTTCAACAGAATAATCGCAAGTGAAACCAACCAAACACAATCTCCCATCACTCTCTTAGAGCGACCCCAAACCAAGGAACATGGGATAAAACCCAAACCACAACCACCAACCATGATACCAAGTCGTAATACCACACCATAATACCAAACCATAATACCAATGTCACACCACAGAGGCATAAAGCCCAACCACAGAGGCATAAAATCCCATTACCATAGAGGCACAATGCCCGACCACAGAGGCATAGAAGCCCATTACCATAGAGGCACAAAGCCCAACCACAGAGGCACATAGGCCATTACCACAGAGGCACAAAGCCCAACCACAGAGGCACGAAGCCCATTACCACAGAGGCACGAAGCCCAGCCACAGAGGCACAAAGCTCAACCACAGAGGCACGAAGCCCATTACCACAGAGGCACGAAGCCCAACCACAAAGGCACATAGCCCATTACCACAAAGGCACAAAGCCGAACCACAGAGGCATGAAGCCCATTACCACAGAGGCACAAAGCCCACACAATTCCTCTCATAATAACCAATACAAGTAGAGTCATATCTCGATTAACCACTTCCTAAAAGAGTACACAAAACTCAAGAATCCAAAGAATTACTCATAAGGACTCAAGGACTTAACACATCAAACCCAGGTTCATTCTCAAAGGAAATACTCAAAATACTGTACTCATATTCAGAATATGAACACTGGACATGCTCAGGATAATAACCAAGAATCAATCAACAATACTAGCTCAATAATCCAAGATAAATTACCAACGATCATGAATAAATACTCAACAATCAAGGTCGGATACTCAATATCATACTCATGACATATTCCAAAATCAGAGGTGAAACAACAGAGTCAATAAACCACAAAACAATCACTGGAACAGAACCAAAAAATGAATTGAAGGAACAACCTGGTGGAACACACTGGACCACCACAACTGACCGCCACAACTAACGAAACACCTCGGCGGAAAGCCGTTCCCTTATGCGAGAAGGAACGGGGCCACCTAGCGGAGCCCCACCTTCCGCCAACCTATACCTCCAGTACACTTGCGGATCACCCAAGCGGGACACATTAAACTGCCCGAACGCACCGCAAGTGCAATCCTAATACACCAACGCCCATACTAGAACAAAATACACGATAGTCCAATCCAGTATACAGAATATGATCAGATTACACAGATTACACATCTCAGAAACCAAATAATACATGGAATCCATAACAATAAATACGCATATACATCAAGATGAAAGGATAATGAACACAAGTCCATAGATCCACAATATAGGTTCAACAATCCAACAAATCAAAGGTTAAACCCAAAGATATTTCACAAGATTCTACCACACCAAATGATATACATATATTCAAGAGTGAAAGAGGCAAGAGAGTAACATGGAGGATTACCTCTTGAAGCTTTATCAATCCAAAAGCAATCACTACTCCTAAGCTCAATCCCTCAAACCACCGTCACCTCTTTGGTCATCTTAACCCAAGAAACCCCAAAGAAAAATAATAAGAAGCTTATAAAAAGACTAGGAAATTGTAAGATGAAATGCAATCTAAATAGGAACTAGTACTTACCCAAGCACAATAATTCCTAAAAGAGCAATCTTGCTTGAATCCTTGCTAAGATGAAGAATGTTGTGTATGTAGGGTTTTAGGAATGAAAGAGATGGTGAAATCTTTTGCAGGAGAAGGAAAGAGGCTAGGGAATTATTATTAGAGAGCTTTTATATGGATCTTGAAATCATTATATACATAGTGTATATAATATTAGGGTGATTAAATATAATATGGGCTCACCCATAAGGGATGGGCTATCCAATTAAATATTAGTTCAATTAACATAAAACATGGTCCTTCAAAGATTGGGCCATTTAAATATTTAATGGATAAAAAAAGACCCAAGTGGAAATCCCTTACAAAATTAAATCAAGGAATTGAGCTTCCTTAATCAATTAAATAAATTAGATTATGAAATATAATTCTATTTAAAGAAACCGGGCCCAATTAATAAAATTAACCACACGGTAGGAATAATTACCGGGGTTCAAGACATGATTTAAATTCGGGGTATCACACTTCTGCCCACTTTGAAAAGTAGTCAGTGGTGGCCAATATGTATGCATGCCATGCGGATGACTTGGGCGTAATTGGGTCAACCACATCAAGTTCCCAAACATCAAACGGCCAAGATGCAATTGTTGGGTGTAAAGGCTCTGGTGGCTGATGAATAAAGTTTGCATGAAATTAACAAGCTTGGCATCTTCGAGCATAGTCTATGCAATCTTTTACCATTGTAGGCCAATAATAGCCCATTCGTTTAATGTGGAAGTGCAACTTAGGGCCTGACTGATGTAACACCCCCATTTTTTAAAAACTAAAATCCTAGATAATTTTAGAATTTTATTATTTTTATTTAGTTAGAAAAACATCGTTTAAATTACGGAAGCTAAAAACAAGGGAAAAAGGGGTGCTACCGCCACTTTTGGATAATTACCTATACCCAAACGCACAGGCTAAAACAACCTTACAGAAATATTCCACAACTACTTCTAGTACAATAAATTAAGTACAACTGTCTATGAATAACTTCTAAATGATCTAAAATAAACACTTTAAAAGAACTAGTAGGAAATTTTGAATCGCTATCATCATGCTCCAAATATCATGCAACAACACCTGCAAAATATCTAAGGGGGAAACAAAGTCAACATTGAACAGCTGGTAAGACTTACTCCACCCGGTAAAACATTTTACACATATCACATAACACCTTGAAGCACATAATTCCACATTAACCCCTTAACATATTCGGACAATTAGAATATTTCTTTCAAATAATATAATTTTCACATTTGACGACCATTTACCAACTAGTTCAAATAATAATAATCGTAGTTAATAATTTCACATAAAACTCTATAACTTTTACGTTTTACCACTTTTATCAATAATAGAATTTAATCCTTAATTTATACCAATTACCATAATATAAATATAATAAGTCATTTCATTACTTATACACCGTTCACCACCAAGTCATTGAGGAGGAAAAATACCCAGCAAGAGCCATTACTTCGGCTCTAGTGACCAAAAAGAACCAACCAGAGATCAACCCAGTTGGCTCAAGATCAATTCTTTAAGTATGCATACCCCCATTGAGAGACCAACCACAATGGGTAGAACGAACTCGAATGTGAGAGACCAACCTCACAAGATATATAATAATAATACTTATAACCAAATGTGAGAGACCAACCTTACACCGGTATATTAAAGTAATCCATAACCAAACGTAAGAGACCAACCTCACAAGAAAAGTCCAAGTACAAATCCTCCGTGACCAAAAATTAAATATCATAATTACCATGCACCAATATGTATCATTATCTACACACAAACTGTTTGATATGCTTAAGTACGTATATATAAACAAGTAATGTATGCATTCATACAGTACACCAAACACACATACATATTCACGTACTAAATAGCTTAGAAATCAATTATATATTGATATACACACATAGTAATCAAACATTTTAAACTAATCTATAATTCTTAAAGTTGTTATATATAAATATTCGAACATGCAATTAAATATAATTTTTTTTGAATACAACTGGCCCTATTACATTGTAGTATCTGTTCATCAATACTTTTCTCAACCTGTTGAAGCACAAAGAGTCAAATTTGAGATCTCCACCACTGAGACTCGAACTCATGACCTCCCATCTGAGGGTGACCACTACATGCCAATTGAGCACAAGGTGCTTGGTAAACATAATTAATTATATAACTAAATAGTATACTGTAAGGCAACGTAATAATTGTATATGTACACCAAATGCAGAATGCAAAAGACACTAATATCATATGTATATTCGAATAGCTTTTCAAACATACGATGCTTTAATATTATATATACATACGAAGTAACATGGATTATTAAACACATATACACGAGTTACGATCATATCACCTGTATCCAAATATACAGGCTTAAATTCCATGCTAATACATATTTATTCAAATAATTTACGTAATAATACAATTTTTACAAGGATCATGAGTCTCAAATAACAATGATTTGAAAATAATAACAAATTATTATTATTGTTTTAGGGCAAAAGATTTTCACATAAGCACTTAAGAAAAATGTTTTTGTTTCTTATGGGGTAAAAAGAAATTAGATGAACATAAGTCTTACCCTAGAAGTCAAAATATCCACTGCGTACACCCGAAACACCAAGAGTTGATGACCCTCGTCTACACGCTCTTAACTTGATGGTAGGAAAGGAGAAGACCAAACCAAGAAGGCTAAGATTTTAATTTTATTATCTTTCTTCCTTTCGGCGAGAAGAGGGAAGAATAATATATGAGGGGAGGGACAGATTTTTCGTCCCAGGAAGAAGATGGAATACATGCATATATTAGGATTAAAATCATGTTATATGGAAAGGAGTAAATATTGCTTACTATCGATGAGGATATAACAGAAATTAATGGTGATATTAATGGAAAACCGTGTCATATAAAAATATATAAACCATGTGTACTTATATATATCTTCAGGCTTATATATGATAGGATTAATTACGAATAATATATATATCTATAATACCATGTAGTATATAATACTAATCTATACTATATATAAAAAAATTATCCTCCTCTAGAATTTTCCCGCCCAAACGTAGGGGTATTTTAGTAATATGGTAATTATAATTATAATAATAATATTAATAATATTAAATATTAAGAATATTAATTATTATTATATAATAATATTAATGATAGAATAATATTAATTATAATTGATTATAATATGTTATTAGTAATTATGGTAATTATTATGATAGAATACTATTAATGAGATAAAAATGTGATTTTGATTGTTACAATTTTTTATAATGTCAATCATTATATTTATAATATATATATATATATATATATATATATATATATATATATATATATATATATTATCCTATTATGCCTATATGTAATTATGAAATTGGCAGTTACATACTTTCATATGGAAATAATTATTATATAAATAAATATATATCTTACAATACTACACATTTCTTTCCCTAATTTCATCCTAATTTCATTATATCCTCTTCATTAGTAATCATTATGCACTTCTTTCCATAACATAATCTTAATCCAAGTATATATTCTCCCATCTTCTTCCATTGTTGCAAAAAAAATCTTCATTCTCTGAGTATGTATTCTCCCATCTTCTTCCATTGTTGCAAAATATTCTCCATCTTTCCCCATAATTTTTCCCTTTTCTCGCCAAAAGGAAGAAAAGAACTAGCAAACAAGGATTATCAACTATGAGTGTTTCGAGTGTGCGCAATGAATTTTGATTTCTAGGGTAAGTATTCATGTTCACCAAAATACTTTTTCTCCAAAAGTAATCATTTTCGTAAGTGTTTATGTGCACCATCTTTCTAAAATCCTTCAAAAATAATTTCTATAGTATTTATGAATAATTGTTATTTGACTCATGACTTTATCAAATATTTGTATGTTTTAGAGCAATCTTCATCTTCTCCATCTACGGATGCTCCTTTAATTTGGGAAAACAAATGAAGACTATTGCGGGAAGGATCTCTCCATGGTATACAGATCGCAGTCTCTACAAACGTATGTTAAATCTTTTTTTAGTTAATGAATATAAGCAAATCTTTCAAAATATCAATATTTGGAATAATTAAAATATTTTAATTATTATACAAATTAAGAAATTAATTATAATTAAGCTAATAATGAAATTAAGGAATTAAGTAATATAAGGAAATAATTCTAATTAAGTTAATAATGGAAAATAAGAAATTAAGTAATTATATAGTATTTAAATAGTAGTAAAATTATCTTTATAACTAAAAAAAATTAGTTAATGAATATAAGCAAATTTTTCAAAATATTAATATTTGCAATAAATAAAATATTTTCAAAATAATCATTATAATGATAATTAATACTATATAAAATATTTAATAAAGAGTATTTAAATGGTAATAAAAGTGCCTTATAATCAAAAAATCATATACAATGGAAACGTAACTATGTTTAGAATCTTTATTCCTTATTCCTGATTTACTTTCTGATGATTAACCTTTAGAGCAATCTTTATCTTCTCCATCTATGGATGCTCCTGTAATTCGGTAAACAAATGAAGACTATTGCGGGAAGGATCTCTCTTTGGTATACAGATTGCAGTGTCTACAAACGTAAGAGATAATAATTCAATTCCCTGATGACTCTTTGTATGTAAGAGATAATAATTCAATATTCATAAGGAATGCTAAATGTCAATATGTACGTAGATCAATTTATGCCTTTGTTCTGATCAATTTCACAACATGCATTTTACCTAACTGTACTACATATATATATATATATATATATATATATATATATATATATATATATATATATATATATACTTGATGGCTGGCTACTAATCTATATCTATAATCTATAATATTATTAAAAACAAAATCCTCATTTCGTTTATTCCCGCACAAACACTTCAGCCAAAACAATTTAAAAAGAAAAAAAATATTTAGCAAACAATACAAAAGGAAAATAAAAAATGATCCATAATTCAATGATTAATATTAATAATGTTTGCAGTAAAAATGAAAAATGAAAAAGAAACAAAATTAACTTACGAGAAAAAATAGAAAACAAAATGGAATTAACTTACCAAGAAACAAACTAATAATAATAAGGTTACTAATAAAAAGGAAAATCCTAACAAAATTTCCATTTCATGCTTTCCCGTCCAACCACTTTTGTCCAAACAATAGAAAATGAAATAAAAAAGGGTCCATAATTTATTGATTAATACTAATAATATTAGCAGTAAAAAAGGAAAAATAGAAAAGGAAACATAATTAACTTACCATGAAACGGAATAACAATAATTTATATATATATATATATATATATATATATATATATATATATATATATATATATATACATACTAAGCTATAATTAAAAATAAAATCCTATTTACTTGATTTCCCGCCCAAACAATAGTAAATAGTAAAGGTAAATTAAAAATAGAACGGAAATATTTCACAATAATATTTACATCATCAATTAAAAATATAACGGAAATTAGATAAATTAGAAATGGAGATGAATATTAATAATTGATTGAAAATTAAAAAAAATATCCATAATTAATTAAAATAGAAAAGGAAATGGTCAAATCATTGTATTATAATTTTTCACAGTAATATTACACAGTAGAATAAATCAAATCACAATTAAATCGTAAATCTTTCACAATTTTAAATAATAGAACGAAAATTAAAAATGAAACGGAAATATTTCAATAGTAATAATATTCTACATCATCAATAGTAAAAGTAAATTAAAAATGGAAAGGAAATATTTCAATAATAATAGTCTACATCATCAATATTAAAGGCATATTTTAAATTTTAAACAATAATAAAGGTAAATTAAAAATAGAATGAAAATAATTCAATAAAGGCAATTTGTATTCATTTACAAATTTCTAATATTCATTTACAAATTTCTAAAGAATTTGTCAAACAATTCAACAAACTCTTGAAGAAAGGGAAAATCTATAATATTCACAATTTTGTTGTGCAAACACCTCTCGCATTAGGTTTAAGTCGTGCGAACAAAAGTACATTATGAAAACGAATAATGACACTTTGATTAGCGTTACGGATCAAGATGATTCTGATTTTCCCAAAGACATGTTTAAACTCAAGGATTTTGAGTGTTGAAGGCTCCTGGAGGTGTGGATAGCAACCAAGTAATTTTTAATTACAATTTTGTTCTACCTCATGCAATAAAATTTTTTTAGCCTTGATTTTTTAATAGTTATTTTCGACCAGGGCATAACACCACTGGGAGCTACATATTCGACAAATCCAAAAGTCATCTCTGTTGATGAAACCACTCCTGAGCAGTAGTCTTTGAAGAGAATAAACATGCATTGTTCATCATTTTCAAAGAATTTAAAAAAGCCTAAGATTGAACCCAAAAAGGCATGATAGCCTTGGTTGTTTTGTTTTTTCAATTTACCACAAACAATATTTATTTGAGTTTCAGTTCTTCTTACTTTGACTGAACTAATTAAATGCTTAACATATGGATTAATTAACTCGTGTTTTCTTAAGGGAAACTGTAAAGGAAGGAAAAACTAAAAAATGCACTAATTAACTCATGTTTTCATTTTATTTTTTTTTTTACAAAATGACAAAATTGTTATATATCTAGACAAAAAACATATGTTCCATACAAATGATTTAAGATAAGAATTGATTCCTATAACGGAGTTGCTAGAGAACAAGTACATCTGTCCAATTTATAAAAATCTTAAATAATGATATATAAAATCTCTAAAGTTACAACACCGCATGAGTAGATCTACACATTAGCTATTAATTTGAGCAATTATTTGCTCAAAACTCAAGCAATAATAACATCAAAAAACATAAATGATCCAAAACATATCTTCAATTGCACTATATAATATTTGATGTTCTAATTTAAATAATTATATATCGATCCAAATATTTTTAATATATTATAACAAATTCAATCCGTGCATCGCACGGGCGAAAATACTAGTATAAAATATAATACTAATATATTTAGTATTATTAACATGGTAAGTATGTAAAATCGTGCATAATTATACACACATTTTTATTAGGAGTGAAAATCAGCAAAGGTAATTGTTAATTACTAATACCATATATATATATAGTTTGGAATATGCATGTACGTATAATGAGTAAAAAGAAATGAATGTATAGCAAATATATACATATAAAAAAAATAGTGTATAGGCTTGATATATAATAATATTTAAGGAATAGTTTAGTAACATCCTTTAAAAATAATTTAGTTCACATACTATCTAATAAAATAATTATAGCTAATAATATTCATAACAAAATATTCAAACAATCGTAAATAATCGGGGTATCACAACTGATGCGCACCACAGACCCCAGAATGAGCTTCCTGCATAGCATGTAATGCCTCCTCTTCTCCCAAACATCGGAGCCATACTCCATCAAATGAACGACGATACAACGTCTCATTATAGTAGATGAAGCGAGGAGCTTAGAGCCTTATATCCACCCTTTTACGAGGATCTTTTAGTAACCTCCCATCAGTGAAGTAATCAATCAATGATTGCCTCCATTCATTTTGGCCAATGTCATAAATGGAAGCAGTAGGGAGTTCAACAGTTTCATCGATTGAGCCATCTTCATTAAAGATAGGTGGAACTACCCACTTTTGACATACTTGTACTCGAGTTGTAGGGTGAGCAATAGTTGAAGCCAATGCGGCTAAGGCGTCAGCTTGTTTGTTCTCTTTCCTCGGTACATGCTCAATCGTGACGTTACCCAACCATTGTATGAGTATCTTTGCATAGTTGTTGTATGTGACTAACTCTGCTTTCTTCACTTCGTACAGACTCCTCACTTGGTTGACAATCAACTTTGATTATCCATATATGTTAATTCTCAACCGTTTCATGTCAACTGCTATCTCTAGCCCAAGTATCAATGCTTGATACTCAGCAACATTGTTTGAATAGGGCTCCGTCAAGGTGAATGAATATGTCCCTCCTCTATGCGTAACTCCATCAAAGTACATCTTCCATAGGGGTAGGACTTCAATGATAAGTACATCCTCATCAGGCAGATCATCGGACAACTCCCATTGAGCAGGTATTGGGTGATCTGCTAAGAAATCGGCTAAAGCTTGCCCATTGACAGACTTTTGTGGCACATAGATGATTTCAAACTGTTGAAATTATAAGTACCACCTTGCTAGGCGGTCAAAGGGAACGACCTTCGCCATAACATACATTACTAGGTTCAATTCGTTTTCGACAAAAGTTGAATGGTATGAGCCTCAAAGTAGTGCTTGAGCTTTTTAATGATGAACACCAGTGCCAAACATAGCTTCTCAATTGGGGAGTACTTTAACTCGTTTGGTGTCATCATTCTACTGAGATAGTAGAGGACATTTTCTTTCCCCTTGTCGTTTTCCTGAGCAAGTAAAGCACCTACAGAGTTTTCTTGGGCGAAGATGTAAAGGATCAGTGGGCGAGCGTAGATAGGAGCAGTTAACATGGGCAGCTTCATCAAGTATGACTTGATACTCTCAAACGCGTTCTTGCACGCATCATCCCATATGAACGGGATGCCTTTCTTCATTAACTAGCTAAAGGGTTGAGATCTTCCTCCCAAGTTTGATATGAACCTTCGGATGTATGCCTACTTCCCTTGTAAGCTCTTAAGCTCATGATGGTTTCGCGGTTCGGGCATCTTCATTATAGCATCAATCTTAGCTTGTTCGATCTCGATGCCCCTGTGTCGAATAGTGAACCCAAGGAACTGTCCAGCGGCAACCCCTAAAGCACATTTCAGGGGGTTCATTTTGAGTTGAAATTTCCACAGGCGGTCAAAGACTTTCCTTAAGTGCCCCAAGTGATCTGTGCGGCGTTTCGACTTCACAACCAAGTCATCAACGTAGCATTCTACCATTTTATGAAGCATGTCATTAAATATTGTCTGCATAGCCCTTTGGTATGTAGCACCTGCATTTTTCAACCCAAAGGGCATTACTTTGTAGCAGTAAATGCCTTTTGGCGTTCGAAACGCCGTCAACTCCTCATCTTCTGGCGCCATGCGAATTTGGTTGTAACTATCCATGAAGGACATGATTTCATGTCCAGTTACGGCATTTATCATCAATTTTGTGATGGGGAGTGGGAAGTCATCTTTCGGGCATGCAACATTAAGATCCCGGAAGTCTACGCATACGCGGATTTGGCCATTCTTCTTGCGCTCCAGCACAATACTAGATATCCAAGTTTGATATTTCACTTCGCGAATAAATCCAGCCTCTATAAGTTTGTTGACTTCTTCAGATCAATTGAGGGATTGAGTTCATGGCGAAAGCACCGTTGAGCTTGCTTGACTGGGCGACATGCCTTTTTCACTGCTAACGGTGCACAACCACCTTTGGGTCTAACCCTGGCATCTCTTTGTATGTCTATGCAAAGACGTCGATGTACTCTTTCAACAATGTGACATAGACTTCTTCATCGATCTTCGTTAGAAAGGAGTGTGCTAATGAAGATAGGTCGTGGATTCTCAGGAGTTCCTAGATTAACCTCCTCCAATTCATCTATTGCGGCTCGTACCCCTTCCTCCAACTCATAGGGTGTGTGACACCCCAACTTACACAAGCTGAGATAGATAAAACTTAACACAACAGCTGCCTATCTCAACTATAAAACATAACATAGCGGAAGCGAATTAAAACCTAAGGGGCATCATGCCACATCTAGGTAAGAAAACACAGCCTAGATGCACAGGCTAACCAAAGAACTGAACTGTATAGATATTAATCCTCAAACATGTCTCCAAATATCCAAAAACTAACCAAGAGTATATAAAATCTCATAACGGCACACAAGCCCAAAACATAAGTCTAAAAACATAACGACTAGTCTACGCGTCCTCATACGGGTATATCTCTATCGCGCTCACGCATAGACTTTATTGCGAACCTGGAAAACACACAAGGAACCATTAGCAAAAGACTGCTAAGTAACCACCATTCACACCCGCAAGAAAGTATAAATATATATAAGCTTGTAAATAGGTTTACACACCCGTATAGAATATACACACCAACAAACTGTTCTTTAATTAAAAACGGATACTCAACAATGATAAACTGAATAAATCACAAACCGAGACTCCTCCAAACGAAACCGATATTCAATAACGAATGTATAAGACAACGAGTCCATAAACAAGATACCAACTAATATAACAACCATAAAGGAACCAACCAACCATAACAAGGAACAACAAGATATCAACTGAAATACGAATTAACCGAATAATCACAAGGAAACTCACGAATACATAATACCAAGAAAGAACTCCCAACTCCAACCTCCAAACCACCATACCAACCATCATACCAAAACCCAACCACAGTTAGTCCACAGGGGTAAGAACCCAATCACAGAGGCCATAAATGCCCAAACACAGGGGTATAAACCCAATCACAGGGACGAAAGTCCAATCACTGGGGTAACAACCCAATCACAGGGACCAAAGTCCAATCACAGGGGTAACAACCCAATCACAGGGACGAAAGTCCAATCACAGAGGCATACAAGCCCAAACATAGCAACAATAGCACAGTTAGTTCACCCATCAACCACCAAAGGATACCCAAAGATCCACCACCACATAATCATACTCCAACTCAGCCCAAAAAAACCAAACAGAGTGTTCATCTCAACTATGAACACAAACCAACTCCCAGATAACATAATCAAGGAATCAACAAAGCAAGAGTTCAAAAAAGGGACCAAGAGACATGAATAAATACTCCAAAGGCATGGTAAAATACTCAACAAAAGGCATGAATAAATACTCCAAAGACATGGTAAAATACCCAACAAAACACTCCAACAATGTTCAGAACAAAAGGGGAAACAAACAGACAACAACTCACAAAACAGTCTCTGGAAACTATTTCCAGTAGACCTAGCGGAGCTCAGCAACGGACCAGACTCCTCCGCCACACTCCTCCGCAAGAACACCCCGGATCCCTTCAACGGATCCCTTCTCTCCGCCATCCTCCACCGCGTTGCCCTTGCGGAAGGCCCTAGCGGATTACATTGTGCCGTTAGGGTCCTCCGCAAGGTCAAAAACCCACTCCCACTCCCAGACTTCTGCTCAGACACGAAGAAATGTTCCAGAATGCGAAAAATGAGATTATACTACCCAGATTGCAACTCACAGAGGCCAAATAACATGGAAATCCAAACCAACAAATGCTCATAAACAACAATAGGCAAAGGATCAAGACACAAGTTCATGAATCCATTAAACACAAACAATAATAGGGCTAATATCCAAGAAATTTCAGGATTTCCAACACCAAATAATATCATATAGATTGAGAGTGTAAAAATAGATTTTGATGGACATAGTGGTTACCTTTTGAAGCTCTTTCCAACCAAGCAAAGCCTCAACACACCTCACAAAGCACCACCTCCTTCTTGATCATCTTTTTACCCAAAGAACCCCAAAAGAAAACATAAGAACTTGCATAAAGACTAATAAAACTATATGATGCAATGAATATTCCTAGATAGATGCACTTACCCAAACTCCAACAACCCTAAAAGAGCAATCTTGACTTGAAAACTTGAAGGAGAAATGAAGATCAAATTTTGAAGGATTGAAGATGAAAATGGTGTGAAAGGTGTGGGTAGGGAAGAGAGATAGTGAAAACCTCTAGGGAAATTTAGTCTTGAATATATATACTACAATACATATATTATATTAGGGTGAAAGACTTAATAAGGAATGGGTTCCATTCTTTATATTACATATACTTACAAGAATATAATGTACAAGATTAATAAGTTGGGCTAAGAAATTCATCTCTAGACAATTAAATATATATTAGAATAAAGAAAGCCCATATGATGTCTTAAAGACAATACACTTATATATATATTAAGAAATTGGGCCATTGTAAGAATACTTTTAATCATAAGAATTGTAAGGATCCAAATTGAATAAATCCCTTACAAGAATAAATTCAAGAATTGGGCTCTTGATTAGAATCATTAATTTAGGCTCAAGAAATATATATATATATATATATATATATATCTATGTATGAAATTGGAAGAACTAGCCCAATTAGAATAAATAAATTGCCCAAGGAATTAATTATCGGTCTTATGGCTTAAACGAATTTACGGGGTGTTACAGGGTGCTTCTTCTGCGTCTTCTCTCTTAATCGGGGTCTCATCACATAGGGTGATGCGGAAAGACGATGCTTCCTCGCCCTGAGGTGGTACTACGTCATCACTTGAGCCAACGCTTTCCTCATTTTCCCCTTTCTGTACATGAGTGTGTACAATGGTCATAGGTTGGACTTTCAACACTTCTTCGCATGAAATATGAATATTTGTTTCACGTCTCATACGAGAAGGAATCATGCTTCTAAGCCTTTTAGAAGATCTCGCTTCAACAGGACGACTTGCGTTGTTTTTCACATCTTGGACAACTCCAAGTCGACCATGAATTGACTTTCTTTTGTGGGCTTTAGGATTTGACCGCAATCTATCAAAGATTGAGCGCTGAAACTCCACCTTACCTATTCTTTTGAAGACTGATTTCTTCTTATCTCGCCCATTATCATTGGCCTTAGTGAGTTTTGGATCATACTCACTTTCATCTGTGGAGATACAATTGCTTGCAGCTCTGTTTATAAGGATTCGCACAGGGTTTAGGAGGGACATAACCCAACCCTTTGCGTGCATAGGGTTCTTGTTGATTCGATTTGCCTTTACCACCGTTTCGGGATAAGTGTTCTCAACTTCCGAGGCTCATTGGGATTATAGCCAACTTTAGCTAGAAGCTTGTAAGCTGTAACACCCCCAAAAACGGCCTATTTTTTTTTCTTATTTTCACCAATTAATTAAGTAATTCTTAAAACAAAACTTAGAATGCGGAAGCTTTTCAAAATCTCAAAACATAAACGAGGGTATTACCGCCACACTTAGGAACCTAAACAACCTAAGTGCTAAGGCTAATCCACAAAACAATAGCTTATAAGTTCTCAAATATAAGCCTTAAACAATAAGATCTTAAAACAAGTTCCCAAAGCCAACTGCAACTCATCCTAGTGCACTTGCCACTGCATCTTTCATCGACTATTTCCTGTTACTCAAATAAGCAACAGCAACAACATAACAAAGAGAAAGGGGTTAGCATAACATGCTAAATAAGGGACTGCCTACCCCTATAAAAATAATTTTAATAATTTTAATAATTTCATAAGGGAAAATACTTTACCAATTGCTCAACTTGGGCTGCAATGCCATATTAAAAATATTTCAATTTTGTAAGTATAAGGTAAAGTAATCATATAAAACTTTTCACAATATCATCACTTATAAAATTTTCTTATAAACTTTATATATGTGCCACACTTGCACACCACCAAAATACATACCACAAAATACATATGGAAGCGCATCAATCACACATAAATGGGACAGGGTCCTTTAATCTTAGGCCCTAGTTAACGGTGCTTCCCACACATCCGAACACTCTACACATTTCCCATTTCTAATGGAGACTGAACTCTAACCTTAAGTGTGCACACCCCCGAATGAGGATTCCAAGCCTCAATGGGAAGTTACCAGCCCTAGTAGCCAGGATAAGGTTTCTACTAACTACTCCTGAAATTAGGGTACACAGACCCGCCTCAACAGGACACACCATAGTGACCTAGTACCTGTGGATTGTTCCTACCGAGTACCCCTCAACATAAAGTAATCACATATTCACAATTTCACAAATTTCACATAGCTTCCATAAATTTGAAAATATTTTATAATACATGCTCATAGGCTTCATAAACATTTTGTAAAGTAAAATCATACTTGACTTTGAATTAATCCCATAAAAGGGTATACCAATATACAAATTCTCGTAGACATTCAAATAGTTGTACAATTCAATAAAACATACTCGAACAACTAAATCTCAATTTTTACAAGAAAACTAAAGTTTATACCTTGCCACATTTCATTCTTTGAAATACTTTTCATAAAAAGAATTATAGAACTCACTTATGAACATATTTCACCCACTTAGTATCATATCACATAAATACATAGTTAACGTATAATAATTAAATCACTGATTAATATCATTATAACACCAATTTTTATGACATACATTTTATAACATAATATACACACATTTATATATAATAAGGAAATCCTACGGCATTTCTTCATTAATTCATAATAGTAATAATTTAATTAAATCTCATAAGGTTATGTACTTACAAATACGTATGGTTAGCAATTATAAATAAAATTTTTATTATTTAATTCTTTTCTTATGACCATTCGTAAAAGGAAAATAAATAATAATGACAATAATAACAAAATTAGTGTGTATATATATAGTTATATATTTATAAATTACAACATACTCATAAATATATATATCTATAGATTATATGAAATACACTTATATACTTGAATATATTTATTCTACGTATTACATATATATATTCGAATCATCTACATAATGTTTGTATATATATATAGCTTTTCTTTTATTAACACAAATACGCAACTAATTAATATATACATACATACATATATATATATATATATATATATATATATATATATATATATATATATATATATATATATATATATATATATATATTTTCCTTATAAACTTATAACATACGTACGAATCCAAATTTTAATAATTTATAAATATATACAAGATTCATCACATAGGCATATACTCCGTATATCCTAAAAAAAATGTATTTTTCTTTTATATGAAATACAAGCCATACTTTCATACTCATCATCTCATGTACTAAAAATCACAAGTAAGAAATAGATACAACTTTCATACATATACAATTTGTTAAGTGTATTTTATACACCTCCCAAACACACACGTTTTAGCCTTACACTAAAACATAAAAATTTAGGGCAAGGCATAAAACCCAAAAATCCACTTACCTTGAAAGCTTATTGCTCTTAATACTCTATGCCTCAATTGTCCAAGGTTTCTTCTTCTATCCACCATCATCGTCATCCAACACAATCACAAGATACACTAATAAGAACGTATGAATTATAAAAATCTTAATTCTACTCTACCCATACAAATAAAAGAACAAAAGAAATTTAACAGTGTAACACCCCAATTTTCACATCTAGGATTTATTACAAAATCCCTAATAATACAATACATTGCGGAAGCATCTAACTGTAACACCCCGGCTCGGCTGTACCGTACAACCGGAGTAGTTACCGCCACACCTAGACTGAACCCATCCAAGATCGGACGGGATTCACCCTAGGTGCACAGGCTAAAGAAGAAAAACTGTTTCACACGCTTTCTACTTGACAAAAGCTTTACATATATATATATATATATTGCAGCGGAAAGATAGGAAGGTAGCTAGGTTAGCTACTACTATATATACAAGGGTCGACCCATTGGGTCCAAAAACAGGAAAGTTTAAGTTGTACACAACTTGTTAGCCATACTAGGCTACAAAAGATTTCACACAACAAAATGGAAAAGTTGTTCTAAACAGTACACTTCAAAAAGGGCGGAGCATGAGGAGCAGGAGGAGCAGGAGCGTAGGAGTCATCATCAGGCAGGATCTGCACATAGTCATCATAGTCCAACACTGGAAACACAACTTAGATGAGCTCTCAGCGCTCATCGGGCTACAAGAGCCCATGCTAGACAACATCTGATAAGATGCACGGTGAAGTGTAGTTAGCACGACGGCTAAGTAAGGATATCCATGGGTTATCCAAAACTAAATAAAGGTTTTGTAAAAATTGTTACATATAAAACCCTATACCTTACTCATCTGCAAGATTCTACCTGCAGCAGTTATAAATAGCAATTTGCATACATTATGAGTAAAATTCAATAATGCTTCATATCATTTTCCTTTTGGCAAGGTCATTTGGCAATCATTTACATACTCAAAAATATAATGCCAAACCATTAAGCATACTAATAATTAGTATAAAATACAAATCACATATCTTGCTTGTGATCACTTTAGTAGAAACCTTTCCCTCATAATGAGGTTTTCATCACTTTTCACTTCTCAAAGAGGAAGATTACCCACAACCTTTGGGTACTTAAAAACTTGTCACATCTTTCCTTCCCGTAGCTACAGCGTAACTACCTTCATATTTCAAATTCCACTTAATCCTAGCTAGAAAGTGTGAGGCCTTTGGAGTATCCTTTCTCCACTTTTGACCACTTGGATCGTTGAACTCGGGTTCAGTGGTCATCGCCCGGTCTAATACTGATCCCCTGGACTTATAGGAGCGTTGGAATGATTCCTAGCTAGCCTCACTAGGTTCATAAGAACGACACCTACCCGAACATAGAGTGACCATACTTAATTGTGCACACCCCCGTAGGAGCCCTTTTCCTTCCTGGTGATATAGTACTCGGCGAATAGACTTCGCCCACAGTATGATTAATCATACACATAATTACCATGCGGAATAGGCACTTTAAGCTCATCTTTATTCCGTGGTTAACAAGATCCTTCACCACTTTTACTAGAATTAAGGTTTGAAAACATTTTCTTTTCTTTCTTGTAATCAAATAGCATTTTCAAAATAATTTATCCTTCCAACATGGTTGTAACAACCCAAAATTTCGTCACTAACTTTGTCACAAAAATACTTTTGTCAAAATTGGTTTCGACAGTTTCTGTCCAGAAAATACAGCTTTGCGCAGTCCGAAAGATTGAGTCGGTAAAAATAGTTCCCGAACTCTTTTTCACTTGAAATTTTTATGGTAGAACCCTAACTCATAGTAATTGATTTTCATAAAAAGTTTTGGTCACCTAGGTTCACGAATTAACACAGAAAATTACATTTTTGCCCTTGGCAGTGTGCTGGCCAGATTTTTCTTCTCTCTGGACCAGTTTTGGAAAACAATTTTGAAACCACACTTATACTACTCCAAAAATTATGAAATTTTTATGGTGGAACCCTAACTCATAGTACTTAATTTTCATAAAAAGTTTCGGTCACCTAGGTTTACGAATTAACACAGAAAATTACATTTTTGCCCTTGGCAGTGTGCTGTCCGGATTTTTCTTCTCTCTGGACCAGTTTTGGAAAATAATTTTGAAACCACACTTATACTACTCCAAAAATTATGAAATTTTATATGCAGCTTCTACACTTATATAACTACATGTATAAAAAAAATTGGATCAAAATACCTTACCAATTTTTCCCAAAAATTCAAGGAAGTTACTGCCAGAATCTACCCTGATTTTTCCTTTCATTATTTTCACAACTATAAGCATATATGGGCATAAATGTGATATGTACATGCATTTTCAGCCATTATCATGTATAAAACATATTCATAAAACTCTTAATCTCATCATTTACTATCAATCATCTAGTTCCAAATAACCTCAACCAAATAAAGGGATCCTTACCTCAAAGGTTTATTGACACCTTAGGAAGAAACTCTTGTATCTTTCCCCAACTTTCACCTTAAAACCCTAGGTTAAAATCATCACCATAACAAGAGATTTCAAGAAATTAATCATGGATTCATAACCTAGGAAGGATTACAAGGTTTTCTACCAAATACAATTGAAAACTTACCAAATAGTTGAAGACTTGTGTAGAGGTTGGCTATGGAAACTTGAAGCAAGGAAGAAGAAGATGAAGAAGATGAAAGCTCACACTCCCTCCCCCTCTTTGTATTTCGGCCAAAGCAAGATAAAAAAGGACAAGGGGACTAAACATGTTTAAACACTTGGTATTTTGAGGGGAATGTCTTGCATGGAAAAATTAAAATAGAATAAAATAATGGTGTATTTTTAAACTTATCAGTTGGGGTCCAAACAGATAAGGTTTCGGTAGAAAATAATTTAAATAGGAATATTTTTGAAACCAAAAATTTATCCCAGACTAAAACTTGAAATTGGGCTAGGTTCGGTATACCGCGAAATTTTAGCGATGTACAATCGAAATAAATTTTTTTACCGCTATGGGCTGATTTAATTGTTTGGGATATTCATGAATAATAATATGGTGTCTAATAATCCATTTCCTAGGATAATCGGGTCCAAATACTAGTTCTTAAAATTTTACGGTTCGTGACCGGGACGTACGATCACAGCTTATTACTACTGTCCTTACTTATAATAATTCTTTTGAGACATCGGGAGATCATTTCATGAATGTCATAGACTTAAGGAAATATTTTTCGAACCTTAGTCTTACGGAAAATGCCGAGGTGTGACACCCCAACCTCACACAGGCTGAGATAGCTAAAACTTAACATGAA
This sequence comes from Ipomoea trifida, assembly GCA_003576665.1. Lineage (NCBI taxonomy): Eukaryota > Viridiplantae > Streptophyta > Magnoliopsida > Solanales > Convolvulaceae > Ipomoea > Ipomoea trifida. The sequence continues at coordinate 23,356,724 of CP025659.1, read as the reverse complement.
AGCTGCCAATCTCAACCAACAAACTAAGCATAGCGGAAACGAATTAAAACTTAAGGGCGTCATGCCACATCTAGGTACAATCACAGCCTAGATGCTCAGGCTAAACACAAGAATAAACTAAGCTGTCATATCATAGAAACTGAAATAATAATCCTCAAAGACAATCCATGGTCATAAGTACTCAAATCTCTAACAAAAGTATCATAATGTCTCAACGGCACACAGGCCCAATAGAAACCAAGTCTAAACAATCACAAACTAGGACTATCATCCTAATATAGAGAAAGCTCTAGCGCGCTCGCGAATAACTACTCCATACCTGGAAAACACACAAAGAACCATTAGCAAAAGAATGCTAAGCAACCACCATTCACACCCGCAAGGAGATATAGATATACATAAGCTTGTAAATAGGTTTACACACCCATATAGAATATAAACACCAACAAACTGTTCAATAGTTCAAACCGATACTCAACAACAATAAGCTGAACGAAGCAATAACCAAGACTCAGTCAAACAAAGCCAATATCCAATAACGAAAGCATAAGGCAATGACGAACCATAAACGAGATACCAACTGAACACAATCCAAAAAGGAACAAACCAATTCAACGAGAACCACGAGGTATCAACCGAATAACATAAAGAACTCACAAAACCAACCAAGAAAGAATCCCAACTCCAAACCTCCAAATTCCCCAAACCGACCACCAAACCAAGCCAATCTCATAGTCAGAAATCAAGAGTCAAATCCGGAAAACCGGTACGCAGGGGTAAAAACCCAATCACAAGGACCGTAGTCCAATCACAGGGACCGAAGTCCAATCACAGGGGTAATGAGCCCAATCACAGGGGCAAAAGCCCAATCACAGGGACCGAAGTCCAATCACAGGGGTAATCAACCCAATCACAGGGACCGGAGTCCAATCACAGGGGTAATGAACCCAAATATAGTCAATATAGTCAATAGTAGCACAGTTAGTTCATCCAACAAATCTCAACGGTACCCACAACCAACACCACATACTCATACTCTAATCACCATACCAAACAACCAACCAAAGTGTTCATCTCAACTATGAACACAAACCAACTCCCAGTTAATGAATTCCAAGAATTAATAGACCAAGAGTACAAAATGGGAAACCAAAGACATGAATCAATCTCCAAAACAAGATAGTAATTACCCAACAAAAGCATGGATAAATACTCCAAAAACATGGCAAACTACTCAACAAAGCAATCCAACAATAACCGGAAACAAAGGACCAACAACAACCAACAATGTCACAGAATAGCTTACTGGGGAACAAAATCCCAGAAGCCTTGCGGAACCGCTCAACGGAACTCGCACCTCCGCCGACCTCCTCCGCAAGGAGGAGACGGTCCCCCTCAACGGGCCGCTCCCCTCCGCCCAACACCACCGCTGCCGCCTTGCGGATTACAGTGACGGGTTACATTGTGCCGCCATTGCTCTCCGCAAGACCAAACCCTATCCCAGATTTCCAGAGCCGAAGCAGACATGAACAAATACCAATTCCAGAATACAAAACTCAACCAAATACACTCACATTTCATCCCATTTAGAGTCCAAGAATATAAGGAAATCCACAACATCATTGATCATACAACTCAAGGCAAAAGATCAAGATGAAATCCAACAAAACACATCCAAGAAATAGGCCAAATAACAAGAAATTTCAGGATTTCCAACACCAAGATCAAT
>CP025659.1:23294182-23312130 GCA_003576665.1 Ipomoea trifida | reverse complement strand
CAACTAGGCCATACCTTCATTAATGCTTCATTAATTGCTCAATCAAGCTTAGATTCACTTGCCACATGTCAACACCCATGGAGTCCTTACAAGATCTCAAATCTAATTGGCCAGTTTATGCTTAAATCAGATGAATGTTCGGAGGATTATAACTTAATTCGGGAAAATTCTAATACCAAAATTATCCCAAAAATATTCCCGTCACAAATCACCAAGTTTGGAATTTTTCGGTATTCCGCTAAATTTAGGTACAGAGTCCGTAACAATTTATCCCTTACAGTCCATTTGAAATTTTTTTTCTTGAACTAACTAGAAATTCAGGCTTAATCGTATGATACTTAATAATCCAAATTCTAGAAAATTCGAACTGAATCTATATCCCTTAAAATTTTCTCGGTTCGTGACCGCGGCACGTAGTTCGCAACTTATCGATAACTAATCCAAAAAAATTATTTCGAGCACCGAACAGTCTTCTCTTAAATGTCATATCTTAAAAAAAATTTATATCGATATTCTCGAATCTTAACTTTGTCGGAAAAACCGAGGGTTACATACGCGAATAAGATATTGTACAATATCTTATTCGCGTATGTAACCCTCGGTTTTTCCGACAAAGTTAAGATTCGAGAATATCGATATAAATTTTTTTTAAGATATGACATTTAAGAGAAGACTGTTTCGGTGCTCGAAATAATTTTTTTGGATTAGTTATCGATAAGTTGCGAACTACGTGCGCGGTCACGAACCGAGAAAATTTTAAGGGATATAGATTCAGTTCGAATTTTCTAGAATTTGGATTATTAAGTATCATACGATTAAGCCTGAATTTCTAGTTAGTTCAAGAAAAAAAATTTCAAATGGACTGTAAGGGATAAATTGTTACGGACTCTGTACCTAAATTTAGCGGAATACCGAAAAATTCCAAACTTGGTGATTTGTGACGGGAATATTTTTGGGATAATTTTGGTATTAGAATTTTCCCGAATTAAGTTATAATCCTCCGAACATTCATCTGATTTAAGCATAAACTGGCCAATTAGATTTGAGATCTTGTAAGGACTCCATGGGTGTTGACATGTGGCAAGTGAATCTAAGCTTGATTGAGCAATTAATGAAGCATTAATGAAGGTATGGCCTAGTTGATTGTCGTCGTACAAAGTAATTATATGCATATATGCAAATAAGAAAATAATGTAAATGTCATGCCATATATCTCACTTTTGTACATAATGTGTTTGAGAAAGAGTTAAATTTTATGGATACAACTCAGATTAGATTTAATTTATAAAAATTTCTATATTTGTCTTGGGATAAAATTTGTAATTTAGGATCCATTAGAAATCTGTAAAATAACTTTTGGAAATCATTTTTTAGATTATCATGTATTTGGGTATTCAAATAAAATAAAAACAATGAAAATATTCATAGAAAAATAAATATAAACTAACAAATTAATGTTTCCCATTTAAAAAGCCATAGGCACAACATTCATTCACTGTCTGCAACAATCTCATGCTCCAGCTTCATAACCTCCACCAACTTCATTTCCAAGGCAACTTTGTCCTTATTGAGTTTTTCCACTATCCGCCTGCACCTGATAGAATGAAGAGGGAAAACAAGAAACGATAAGATAATAAACATTCACGAATAATGAGAAAGATATACGTACTAGTTTTGTGTGGTATATATATATATATAATTAATTTTGAGGTAAAAAAGCTTTCTTACTCATTCGTATATTTGTTGACAATGGCATGAATCAAGTTGATGCAACCAGTTGAAAGCTGGCAAGCCCCAATGCTGCATATACAATTAAGCAAGTGAGTCGTACAAATTAAAAATAAATGGATTATATTGTTGTATAGGAACAAACATTATTGAGAAGTGGATTACACTCAGTGGCGGATCCAGAAAATTTTCTCAGTGGGGGCGAAAGATAACTAACGAGATATTCTTTTTAAAAAAAATGAAACACTTAGAGATCGAGTCATAAATATTGTTAACCAGAGATGAAAAGCCGAAATACATCAAGATAAAAATATTTAAAATAAAATATAAAACATACTCCGTAATTAATCAGATAAAATAGTTTGACTGGAAAACACATTATAAATCACTCATCTCACTATTAATATTAAAAAAAAAAGAATTCAAAATGTTACAAATAAAAAATTCAATTAGAATTCTCACTATTAATATTTAAAAAAAAATGCCAAAAACAAAATTTCACTCATCTTACTATTAATATTAAGAAATGAAAAAAAAATTTCACAATATTACAAATAGAAAATTCAATTAAAATTCTCACTTTTGATATTAAGAAATTGGGGGAAAAAAAAGGAAAAAAAAGCCACATTATTACAAATTCAATTAGAATCCTCATTATTAACATTAAAAAGTTTTGAAAGAAATTCATCTAAGCCTGCACTGTGGTTCTAACACTGGACCATTTCATCCGAGCCTACACAGAGACTTACCATTTAAGCTATGCTAACCATTGATTACATTTTGATATATCCTAATATATATACTATATATATGTGGTTGGGCAGTGGCTGATTACACTTACAATGATGAACTCCCTTTCAACCTCATGGAAAGCTGATACAGTTTGTCATAGTCAATGATTGGATACTCCCTAAAAACATGCATGCACTCCATCAAAATGTTATGTATATATATATATATATATATATAAAACTTGCTTCTATATATTGAAATTAATTAATTTTAGGTAGGGGAACAAATTAAATTGGATTCATATAGCAGAAAAACTTACAGAGTATCAATCATATAATCTATGGTGGCGGCAGTCTCCATCAGAAACGTAGAAACCAAATCTATGAAGAATGTTTTCTCAGAAGTATCGTCCTTCAGCCCGTAGCTCATCCTGAAATACTCATCAACAAAGCCCTGCACTCCATTTCGCAACACAAATCAGAATCGAACCGCAAATTCATAATATAAACCAAAATTGAAGAGCAACAAAAATAACGAAGAAAAACTGATATCTGATCATCATAAAATGAATCGATCGATACTTCTCGCTGCAGCTGTTCAATGTGAGCAATCACTTGTTGTTTGAGAACATCCACTCTGTTCTTTCCATTCGCACTAGCGGACCCTAGAGATCAGAGAATGAAGCAATTAACCGGCAAAAAAAAAATAAAATTAAACAGAGAATGGAGAGAGTTTGAGCGTTGAGTATGCATAAAGTGTAAAAAACAAACCCGAGGCGGCCTGAGGAAAGGTGCTTGAAGCATCCATAGCGAGTTGTATGCAACAAGGTGATCAATTAGAGAGAAAGAGGGCTGTAGTAGTAATGCACTTTTTGTTTTCCTTGTATTCGTTTCTCCGTCCTCTATTTATACTGGTTTAGGACGCATAATTTGTGTATTTTTTTAAAAAGTTTTATTATTTAGTATTATTCGCATAATTCATAAGTATTACGGAAATATTCTAAAAAAAATTATTAGGGAAATAATTAAATTTTGAATTTTATAATAACTATAATCTAATTATATTATTGAAATATTTAAAAAAGAAACCATAATCTAATTATATTATTGAAATATTTAAAAAAGAAACAATAAACGCTTGTAATTAGATTCTGATTATATAATATATCTAAATTTGATTTTTATAATTCGTCGAGTATTATATATATACGTTTAATGTATTCTGTGATTATTTCAAAAAAAAAAGTATTTTGTGATAATTATACCTAATTACATTGTCTAAATATTTTTTTTTAAAAGAGCATAAAAGCTTGTTATTATATTGTGATTAGAACATCTTAATCTAATTTTATATCTGTAATATTTTGTTCATGGGTTTAATTTGAAATTTTTAGTAGCACAAAATAATTTTTTAAAAATATTATATTATGATAAAACATAAAAGAAATTGGAATTCATTATTATTCAAATAAAAGAGGTCTTTAAATTATCACACGTTGTAAAAGAATTGTGATGTAATTATTAGAATGTATAATGATTTGACTTTTTTTTTATTATTATACATTTGTCATATATGGTATGACTTTTAAAGAATTTGCATAACAAGTAATAATAATATCATAAATTTTCTTTTTAAGTTCGATAATATAATTAGAACTAATTTTCATAATACACAAAATTACATATTAAATTCTCAATTTTAATTTTTTTTAAAATAAAATTGGTAAGAGCTGTACTCCACTTACTCTATTTTGTATTCCATTTTTTCTTTTCATTTTCTTTCTCTAATAAAATAGAGCATGTACCAAGAATAATATTTGACACTTAGAATTTGTTAAAAGTTTAGGCAAAAACGACAGTCTGAGATGTTAAACAGCAAACACAATATTCTAAGATTAAATTTAAAATTCTCAACAAAGACAAAAGACTTCCGATAGAATTAACTCTATATAAAAACTCAAAAAAGAATGTTAATTGTCTAGCAACATGGGGAATAACATAAGTAAATTCGAGTAGATATTTTTATCAATTAAGTAGAACAAATTAATTCTATTATAAAATCTGCTCTAATATCAATTTTCAAGATAAGATGCCTACCACCAAAAACTATAACTAATACGGTGTAGTTCTACGTCGTATTTCAATGATAGGATGTGTCAAGCCTCAATCCCATCAATTTTTGTCAATAAATTTTATATATACACACAAACTAGTTTTTACGCGCATTACACGAATACGATAATGTCCAATATTTATTTTTAAATAAGTACTTCAAAGTATATCAATGCAAGATTATATAGGAGATGTCCATACATATCGGGATCAATGTTTGAATTTTTGTGGCTCTATTCTTATAAATAAATAAGGTCATACCAAAAGTATAAGCGTAATCTTTAAAACCAATACGTAAAATATATTATTTTTACTTCAAGTTATCTCTGCATATTAAAGGCTTGAGACATCATCTATGCCATTGGATAAACAGAATGATTTTGCCATGTTCAATTAATTAGGTCCAAATTATTATGAGAGGGAAGTGATTTGGGATAAAACTTATGTGTTTTAGGATTAATTGTAGATTTTTTTTTAATTTCTTAAGTAGCTTGGTCGTCAAAAATAAATATTAGGCCCTCTAAAAATTGAGGCCCTATGGTGTTTCCCATTTTACACGCCCTAAAATCCAGTCATGATGCATATGTAATTAAATGTTGAATTTGTTTATTTAAATCGATAATTCAAAGTACATGAATGCAAGATAATATATGAGAGATTGATTATAATTGTCACTAAAATAAATGTTTGCAATTTTGTAAAAAAAAAAAAAAAAAAAAAAAAAAAACTAGTCTAAATACTTGTCTAGAAATGATATTCTAAATAAATACTACTTTTGGTTTGAATTTCTCCAAGTGTTTTTAATTCTCTTTTGGGTAGCATTGTCATTGTTTTCATCTTCTGTACATGTTTTCTTTTTCTTTTCTCTTTTTAATTATTTATTGGTAATGTGTCGTGTCAATTGAGTTATTTGTAGAAGGTTAATAAGTAGTACCGTTCTTTTAGTTTACCCATGTTAATAGGCAACAATGTCCCAAATTAATATTAATGCTGCAATATGTCTAGTTTCATCAACAGTTTTCACATTCATTTTCCACCGGTTCATTTTAAAGTTCATATTTTTGAAATTAGTATGAATGAGTGTAGTACTTGATTTGTGTGTGTATGTGTGTGCGTGTGTGTGTTTGTTTTTGTTGAATTGATACTAATCTTGGAGTATCCACTGCTGCCTTTTCACCACAATGCATGCATGCAGCTAAATAGTTTGTCACTTTTACATAAACGTTTTTAAACAATGGCTACATCCTATACATACCAATTATTTTTGTTGTCAAGATTAATGTTGATATTCCCTTTAATCCAAGTAGGTTGAGTGTAGAAAAAGAAATTAATTGTAAATTTGTATTAGTTCTAATATATTTAAAGGATGTACAATAAATATTTTACATCCATGATTAATGAATGTTGCAACACTACCTATTTTTTGAAATTTCTTCATTTTCTAGATTTGAAAGATTGATTCTAGCAATGTTGTAGTCTCAACATCTTTTCAGTGCGTCAAGTGTATCACAATGTTCTATTGCTCTGCCTTGAAATTTTTAATAATGAATTTTAAATATAGCTACGTAAGATAATGATCTAATTGTCATTTACATATTATTATCAACATAAAAGCATACTAGTACTTTAGGTGTCCTGGTCGAGGTATTTTTGGTTCAACCATTATGGTTGAATGAATTCTTGTGGATAGAGAAATTTCTAGTTTATTTAAGGAATAGATTAGATAAGGCATAGCTGCGTGAAGCGTCCATAATGTCGAGCTGTATGCAACGAGGAGATCAGTTATAGAGAGAGAGGGCTCTAGTAGTAATGCATTTATGGTTTCCCGTATCGATTCTCCTCTGTTTAAATTGGTTTAGGACTAGGGTTTGGGAAAGAAGAATAAAACGACAATGTTATCCTTGCCAGGTAGCACGCATAATTTTTTTTTATTTTAATTATTTATTTCATTCTTAATTCATAAGTAATATATGTTTTAAATAATTAATTTTTGTTTTGTAATAACTATATCTAATTATATTGTCCAAATATATATATATATATATATATATACACACACACACACACACATTATACTATATATACTATATATCTACTATACTAATAAGAGCCAAAGAAAGTTAGGCCTATAATGAGTAGAAAAAATGACCGTCAAATTATTAAATCAAATGAATGGTTCAAATTGTTTAGATTTATATTTTTCCTTGAGATTTCCTAATTTATCTTTAATTATATGATTATTCGTTAAATTTTCGTTAAATATTATTTTTTCCATTAACTTTTAACTTACCATTAATTTCTATAAGGTCTTAGGTTTGAACCTCATCCAATCAAAGTTGGCAAATTATTAAACATATACTACGAATAGCTTAGAGTATTTCAAAAGTAAGCACCACTCTAATACTCTTATTAAACTAAATAAATTAGTAGTTACAAAAAAAATAATAATAATACATATGCATTTGTTTAATTTATAATTCAATGTCTACAATGCCTTTATTCAAAAAACAATATTCATTATCAAAAAATTTAAAAAGAGATATATTTTCATCAGTTATATTGTCTATATTTTCTACAATACAAAGGTTCCTTATTACCTTCAAATTTATTAATTAATTATATGCACTACATTGCTCATTGTTTGTTTTACACTATCTTGTAATTAAATATCAAAGTATACTAAAAAATAATGTTTATATATTTATTTACCAAGTATTATGTTAATAACATGAAAAAATTAAAAAAAAATAGTTTCAAGCTATCATATTAACTACATAGAGGAAATTTGTTTACAAAGAAGACATTCAAATAACCTAACGATCCAAAAAGAAACTAACTTACATATAAGGCAAGAAATGGTGAACCCTAACTTCCTATGCATCTATAGAAAAATAAATATAACTAACAAAGCTTCCCAATTAAAGAAGTCATAGCTAGCTAGCACAGCCTCACAGGCACAACATTCATTCACTGCCTATCAACAATCTCATGCTCCAGCTTCATAACATCTACCAACTTCATTTCCAACGCAAGTTGTCCTTCTTCAGGTTCTCCACTATCAGCCTGCACCTGATAGAATAAAGAGGGAAAACAAGAAACGATAAGATAATAAACATTCACAAATAATGAGAAAGATATATTAAGCCGCACGTGACCCGCACGGACCGGAGTAATTAATTAACTTTACAAAAATATATGGATTATAATATTATTGAGATGGAGAGAGTTTGAGGGATGAGAATGCATGGAGTGTAATAGACAAACCGGAGGCGGCGTGAGGAAAGCTGCTTGAAGCGTCCATAACGTCGAGCTGTATGCAAATAGGAGATAAGTTAGAAAGAGAGAGCACTCTAGTAGTGTTGCAATTTTTCCCTTGTATCGATTCTCCTCTATTTATATTCGTTTAGGACTAGTTTCGGGGAAGAAGCTAGAATAAGATGACAATATTATCCACACGGGTAGTAGCACGCATAATTTGTGTTTTTTGTTTTAATTATTATTGTTTATTACATTCTTAATTCATAAGAATGTAATGTGTGTGTGTGTGTGTTTGTATATATATATATATATATATATATATATATATATATATATATATAATTTAATTCGTTCTTCCCAATTTCCTCAAATTCCCTAAACGATTACTGCTCTACGCGATTGCGCCTGGCCTTGTCATCGCTTGGTTAAATGCAAGAATGTTGATAAATGAAGTCATTCTTTTTTATCATACACGTAAAGTGCACGCACGACACACGCGCAATGCACGTAAAATACAGGCACTATCAAATTTATTGTATTTAGACAACTAGTTTTCTTTGCATACGACAAAATACATTTGCCCGTAGTTCATCATAAACATTAACTTGTATTGTAATTTTTAATGTATTTTGTATTTGATATTTTGTATTTGAACATTTTTGAATTCATTTTACTTTCACTTCTTTGCCCCCACTGAAAGGAGATTCTGAATTCGCACCTGATCGTGATATATATATATATATATATATAATATATATGTTAATAATATATATACGATATATATATATATATATTATCAAATGCACATTAGACTGGTGGTATATGTGCATTACATTGCGGAGTGGTGTATTCGTAACATGAGATTGATTAATATTCTAATATATATATATAGAAAATTAATCAAATGCGGCATGTGCATTACGTGCGGTCGTGTGGCCAAAGGTTTTCCGCTGGATGGAGGTGATCTGACGGTGGAGGTTATATATTAGGATTTAGGAAGTTAAATTCGCGTAACATAAGTGGGGGCTTTATGGTAATTGTAAGTGGAAAGGTAATTTTAGAGTACAGAATACACCAACAAACGTATTATTAAAACACACCATTCAACATACTAAAATGCACCAGTTCTTAAGTTAAAACACACCACGTAACCACCACACACCAAATGCAACTACTCTCGTAAAATTCACCACCATGTGTATTAAAACGCATCATTCTACGTTATAAAATGCACCACTGGAGAAATTAAAACACACTATTCCCCACCATACCAAAATACACCACTCAATTCAAATGCACCAGCAAAATTAAAACACACCACTATACGTTATAAAATGCACCAGTTCTCAGATTAAAACACACCACTTAACCACCACACACCAAATGCAACTACTCTCGTAAAATTCACCACCATGTGTATTAAAAGTTAAAACACACCATTATACGTTATAAAATGCACCATTGGACAAATTAAAACACACCATTCCCCACCATACTGAAATACACCACTCAATTCAAATGCACCAACAAAATTAAAACACACCATTATACGTTATAAAATGCACCAGTTCTCAGATTAAAACACACCACACACCAACTAAACTTACTATTGCGAATTACACCAATATTATCTCAAATATGAACCAGATTAATTTGATAATGCACAGAGTATTGCGAATTACTCCATTCTCGTTTATCTGTTGGAGTCGACCTATGCGTTTTGTTCAGAACGGAGCGCTCGTTGCTAGTGATGGAGTCCCTTCTACGCTCGTCTGGTGTTTGTTGCTCAGTGCTCGTCGACTTCAAGTCTCCGTCGTCGTCTGATCTGATCTGATTTTGAAATTGTAGTGAATTGCCAACATTATCCTTCCCGTTCGCGTAGCTAAAGATCGGCGTCTGTTTTGTTTGGATTAATATTAAGCCTTAGATCATGAGATCTAATGGTGCAAATAAGGCCACACAGCCGCACGGGAGAGACTGGCCGCATCTGATGGGGACTATATATATATATATATATATATATATATATATATATATATATATATATAACATCTAAAGTAGCACTAGTACAAAAATAGAACATAGGACTCACTTTTAGCCACTGTTGATAAAAGAATGTAGTGTATTTTAAAAAAAAAATCAGGGTGGCAATTTATGTAAATAATTATTACAACCAAAATATTTTGTAAAAATTTCAAATTAAACTCATGAACAAAATATTACACATGATATGTGTAATATTTTGCCTAGTTTAAATTTGAAATTTTTAGTACCACAATTTTTTAATATTTTATTATTATTATAAAACATAAAAGATTATCAATGTTGTAAAAAATTGTAATGTAATTATTACAATGTATAATGATTTGACCTTTTTTTTCGTTATTATATATTTGTCATATATGGAATGATTTTAAAGAATTTGTATATATATATTTTTTTGAAAACCAAAGAACCAAATATATTAATCACTCAAAGTAAGTGCCGAATAACATTAGGATAAATAGAAACCCCCTTTCAAAAAAAAAAAGGATAAATAGAAACCCAAGTATGGGGACCAGCCTAAGAAGTCGTAGTGTAGCTAACACATGAGGTAACGTATTCGCTGATCTAGGAACATAACGGAACGACAGATCAACAAAGTATCGTTTCAGCATAAGACACTCACGAAGAATGCAGCCAACATACACTACAAGAATGAAGACATTTAGTGACAAATCTTTTGTGACACTTTGTAATTTAGTCACAAATAATACACTTTTTGTGACCAAAAAAATAATTTGACACTGTTGTGTGGGATAATTGTGATAATCTTTTTTTGGTCACTGATAGTATGGTAATTGTGACAAGTAAGTATTTGTTACGAGTACGTTGTCACTATTACTAAAATAATAGTGTTGCAACATACGTTGTCACTATTTGTTGTCACTAAATGTATGTCCATTTTGTTGGCATTATAATTATGGCGGAACGAATGTAGTTGTTGACAAAATATAATGTGGACACAAATTTTAATACTTTTTGTGACAAATAGTTGTTGGTCACTCTTGTTTATAATATTTGTGACAACTTATTTTGTCAATAAAAATACATTTGGTTAGTACCATTGAAAATTATAAACAATTGTGACAAAAAAAAATACTATTGTCACTAATATTGTCATTTTTTGTGATGAAATTGTTACAAATATTTGTGATGCTCTATAATTCCGTAACAAAAATTACTAAATTGTGACAATAATTGTGTTGTTTTCAAGTTTTGTCACTAATTTATGATAATTGTGACGAGTAATTAGTGTTTACTAAGAATTTCATTCCTAGAGATGGGTTGTTCTTCTATCAATTCCAATATGGTGTCTTTATCTTTAAATTTGATCCAAAATTAATTAAATGAATTGGATGACTACCATAACACCAATAGCCCATTATTTGTACAGTAAGAGTCGTCAAATTTAGCATAATTTTTACAATAGGGTTGTATCAAATATATAATATAAAATAAATTTATATATAATAAAAATTTAGTTATGGACCAATTAATCGAATTAGTTAAAGTATAATTTAGTTTGGTTGATTAAGTAACAATTTCTCAAAATAAAAATTCAATTAGTTTGATTCAAAATTAATCAAATTAATTGAATTATTACTCCTAGCCACATTAACCTATTATTTGTACATTAATAGTTATCATCTTAGTATAATTTTTGTACATGATTGTTGCATCAAATATATAATATAAAAATATTATAGGTAATACATAAAAATTTAGTCTACAAAGTTTCATCTTCTACATAATTATAAAGGTATAGTACTGTAGTAGTAATAGTAGTAGTAATAATAATAACAACAACGTAACAACAACACTATTATATTATATTAATAATTAATAATATTAATAATAATAATAATAATAATAACAATATAATAATAATAATAATAATAATAATAATAATAATAATAATAATAATAAAATTAAAAAAAAAAAGAGTGATGTGGGATCAAATTTTGATCCCACATCGAAAACATTAGAGAAGAGGGAAAAGGGAGCTCAACGCCCCCTTATACTGCCCGTGGGCAGAGAATTGAAGCCTCTTGCTTCATTATCCAATAATAATGAAGCCAGAGGCTTCTAACAATTACTATTATTTTTAATTTAAAATTAAAAATATTAAGGATGTTTTGGGTATTTATTCAAAATATTAAGGAGAAACGATGTTAAATACAATATTTGTTACTTTATTTATTATCAAAATAAAGTAATTATGTGTAATTATTTTTTGTTACTAATAATCATTTTGTGTCAAGAACAATATTAACAAATAAATATAATTATTGTGATTAAAGTATTGTCACAATAAAGTGCACTGATTTTAGTTGTCACTAAATTATTTTTTTGTAATAACATATTAGGTTACAAATTGTACATTTATTGTGACCATTATTGGTATCACTCAAATACTATTACAACCTGTTTGGTTCGCTGGAAAATATTTGAAGGAAATGGAATTCAAATTCCATGGAAAACAAATTACCAGGAAAACAAATTCCACTGTTTGGTTGGTGGATAAGAAATTACTGGGAATATGAATTTCATTGTTTCGTTGGATTTTGAATGATAAGGAATTATGAATATAAAGACCAATATGCCCTTAGAAATAATGATTTGGCTATATATACATGTGTAATTAATAAAGTTGGTTGAGGATAAAATAGTCCAAAGCTTATACTTTCTTCCCACATCCCTTGAAAAACAAAATACCTAACTCTACTAAGGAGTTTCTTTTCCTTCTTTTTTGGGAAGTCAAATTCCATGGAAATCATTTTCAATCCAACCAAACAATATATATAATCTTTCATTTTCCTCAACTTTCTAGAAACCATTTTCCATGGAATTAATTTTCCATCCAACCAAACATGCCGTTAGTGTACGTAAACATCGTCACAAAAGCCTAGAGTAATTGTGACAACTTTTCACTACTACGGAGGATATAGTGATCACGGGTGACGAATTCAAAAATTAGTCACTAATTTCAAATCTTGTAGTGATAGGAATGAATCGGAGGTAAACAATGCAACATATTACACACCAACTAACAATCTGAAAAGATAGCCACTTCAATCAACCACACTCCATTGCCCAAGAAAGAGCTTCCTTGATAGCCATAGCCTCAGCTAAAATAGGATCATGCAAATATTTGACGGAACCATTTTTAGCTGCTAAAAAAACCCCTATTATCTCCTCGAGCCACAGCCGAAATGAAACCTTCATCCTAGTTCGGGAATAGGCATCATCCACATGAATATGCACCCTGGTAAATTTATTCATTAAAGCACTAGCAAGGCTGGAATTTGAATGAGAAGTAGCATCGTGAACATCAGTCTAATCAGACCATTCCTCAATGAGCAAAAATGTCCGTCTCACCACCTCATCTGGCAACCAAGAATTATGATTCCAAATAAGCTCATTCCTACGGTTCCAAATAGACCAACACATAGCGACTGTAGCATGAATAACAACCTCTTGCTTCCCCACTATAATAAAAGAAAGCCATATTTCAAACCCATCAGTAGAAGCAACGTTAGGGATGTCAAGGAAATTATCCGATAATTGCCTCGTATGTTGACATTGTCTGAAAAGATGCAAAGGGGTCTCTGGATATAACTGACGCAAAGGGAACATAATATCAACATTGATACCTCGATTGGCAACAGTCGAATATGTGGGCAAAATAGCACGGGCACACTTACACTCTACACCATTTATCACAACATTTCTAAGCATATAACAGAAAGAAAAATGGCAAACAATACACACATAGCATCAAAGTAAAATACATAGGTTTTGGGTTTCCATGGTTTATACCTCAAAGCTAGCCTCAACATCAAGAGGTCTTCCATTTCTAATCCCCAAGATAGATCTCTTTCACCACCTCCTAAGACTCCCAAACCCAGGTAACACAAACTAACAAGAACATACATACACATATTAACATTCACACATTAGTAGGAGAAGGAAATGAAGAAGAAAATTGAAGTAAAAGGTAGAAAAAAAAAAGAGAGAAGCTTACTGCAAAGTCTCTAGCTAGCTTGGAGTTCTTAATGGTGTTGTCTGATGAAATGAAGAGTAAGAGATGGAAGGAATGACAGAGTCTGCTACTGTAGTTTATATAGGATGCACGAAACCCTAGAAGACTTGAGGTGAACAGCTAAGTTGAGGTCAAAAATGGAAATTTGACACTAAACTTTGGATTATAATTTTGGGTCAAAGATTGGGTCAAATCTGGATAAAAATATAACATAGTAAATATAGGAATATGATATGTTTGTTTTAAAATCAATTTTGGGTTAAAAACAAAGCTATTAGGTTCACAGGTTCGTCTCAGATAGACTTTCGAATCAAAATTTTGATAAATAAATATATCTTTTAAATAATGCTTTCAAAATCATAAATAATTATATAAATACATTTGTAATAAATCATTTGAAATAAAGGGTTTAAAATATTTTATTTATAAGCTCACTAGGCAAATAATCGTAGGAGTAAAAATTATACATAATTTTATGAGAAAATTGCCATTTTGGTCTACTGACTATTAGGGTCCTATTAATTGCAGTCCACGACTTTCAAAAGTGTTAATTGCATACCCTGACTATTCAATTTCTGTCAATTTTGGACACTCCGGCCAAATTGACGGCCAATTTTGGCCGGAAAGTCTTAATTACAACGTTAAGCCTTAATGTGAAGGGAAAAATGGTATTTTCCAGCGACAGCCTCAATTAACCCGGTTCAAAGTCCCGGTTTAGGGAACCCATTCTTCGTCCGACTTGACCAAGGTCAATTTCCCCCCTTTTCCTAAATCGATTTTCACATTCCAACCCTAAATCACGACCAAGAACGAAATTAATAGGAGTGAAGAAACGAAACACGAAAGTATAGTAAATCGTAGAAGGAAGGAAGCAAGCTGAAGTTCACCTGTCTCCGTCGCCATCAATGGTCGTTGAAGTAGGCCTTCGAATGGCGAGTTCATTTTCTGTGCCCAATACTCTCCAAGCAAGTAAGAGTGATTTTTTTTTTGTTGTGCAAAAATACTCAGAAAATTTGATGTATCTTACTGAATGTGGCATTGTTATGTTAGGGTTTCTGTTGCATCTTTCATACTCTGAAAATTGCATCTTTCATACTCACAGTGTGGTCTAAAGTAGTAGTGTTGATGTTGTGTTTTCCGTGTGCTTTATATATGCTGAGAAAGCTGACATGTGGGGACCAATGTTTGTATAGTAGTGTGACACTACAGATATATTTTTGCTTTTGAGTGCTTGTGGGGACCAATGTTTGTATATAGACTAAAGCATTATACTATTGACGTGGGGACCAATTTGTTGAAATGTGTGTTGTGTTGTTTGTATATGCTTAAATATATGTGTATGTGGGTCCACTATGTTTAACTCTATGTGATATGTCATGTGCATATATTGCAGTTTGGAGTTAGGAATTCTGACAATGTTCTTTTACTTTGTTGTTTGACTATTTGGGTGGTTTACAGGAGCATCACTTGGCCCCTTTACAATTTATATTTTTCATAATGGAATTATAAATAGACAAGGTGAATTGATGTATTTGGGGGGTGATGTAGAAATATATGAAAGAGTGGAGGCAAATGAGTTGTGTATGCAATTCTTTATGGATAGGGTTAAGGATCTAGGGTATTGTGAAATAGGAGCATATATTTACTCAGTTGATGGAAATGGTGCTGTGACTTTGCTTCAAAGAGATAATGATGTTGTAAAATGTTTAAGTATTGCACAGAATGAAAGGCAATTAATGGAGATATGGGTTGAAACAATGGATCTTAATGATTTTATTGATGTTGATGTAGTTGAAACAGTAGAGGGTGAATGGGAAAGTGAGTGTGAGATTGAGGTTGAGTGTTTGGATAAGGATGAGAAGGTTGTTGAGGATGCCAAGGTTGCTGAGGATGAGAGGGCTGATGAGAGGGCTAATGAGAGGGCTGATGAGAGGGCTGATGAGAGGGCTGATGAGAGGGCTGAAGAGAGGGCTGTTAAGGATGATAAAAAAACTGGAAAAGGTGAATGTAAAAAATATGATTTGGATGAGATAAACTTCTCGGATGATGCCTCATTACTTGATTCTGATAGTGAAGGTGACAGCAAGTGGCCTGTTTTTAGAGAAGCAACTGACATGCAAGATCCACAGTTTACATTAGGTATGACCTTTGCCTCCAAGCAACAGTTCAAAGAAGCAGTTACAAACTATGGTTTCAAAAATGGCAAAGATATTCGTACCGTTCGCAATGAGAAGTTGAGAATGGTAGTTGAGTGTTCACAGGATGGCTGCCCTTAGAGAATAGGGTTGAGTAAAGTGATGAACTCACTATCTTGGAGGATACTGCACATGGTGGATGAGCATGAAGGATGTGGTTGGGTTTGGGAGAACTCATTGGTGAAGGCTAGTGTGATTGCAAAGAGGTGGTCCAAGGAATTAAAGGACCATGCAGATTGGATGATGAAAAAATTCAGGGACAGTGTTTGTGTAACACCCTAATTTTCACCTCTTGGATTTATTATAAAATCCTTAAAATATAATACATTGCGGAAGCGTCTAACCAGCAGAAAACTGGGTGTTACCGCCATGCTTAGGTATCTTTCCTATACCCAAACGCTAAGGCTAAACTTACAACCTTAAATTACCATATCAACATCCAAAGGTGTACATATGGAACTAATCTTCCAGGGTGTCTATTCTAGGATAGAGTAGTCTTCAACCTCGACTCCCATCCTATTCAGAGCTCATCGGCCACAAGGGCCCACGCTAGACTGCATCTAATAAAGGACACAATGAAGTGTAGTTAGCGCGACGGCTAAGTAAGGATATCCATGATCACTCGAAAATAAACAAAGGTTTCAAAAATAATTTTCAATAATAACAGGGCAGGATAACATTGCTCATCAGTCGCAATCGACCTGCAACCATTCTAACAACAAGCAGATTCACTTTATTTCAGTAATTCAAGCATATAACACAATTATTAATTCACCCGTGGGGTACACAACTCCCACCTCTAATGTTAGGACATTTTACGGTTAGCTCTCACACCTTGCCCGTGAAGTACACAACACCCAACTTAAATTCACCCGTGGGGAACACATCACCCACCTTTAATTCGTATATGGGGAACACATCACCCATCTTTAAGTAACACGTGGGGAACACATCACCCACCTTTGATTCGTACATGGGGAACACATCACCCATCTTTAAGTAACACGTGGGGAACACATCACCCACCTTTGATTCGTACATGGGGAACACATCACCCATCTTTAATTCACACGTGGGGAACACATCACCCACCTTTAAGTCACCCGTGGGGAACACATCACCCACCTTTACGTCACCCGTGGGGAACACATCACCCACTTCAAGTCACACAACACTCAACGAATGGACTTCGCTCTACAGTATGAATTAATCATACAGACTCCCTCACATTCGTTAATTATTATCACACGACTCCATAACCAATAATCCTACCCAAGTATATTTCCCCAACTCGCATACTTAGGTTAGTGTTAGTCACATCACAGAAATTCAAATATAGGAGTCATAATAATTTTCAAAGCACGAATATTTTCCAAACTAGTAAGGTACGCAAATAATATTTTTGCCTTTAAAAATATTTACCCGGATGCCCGTAGGCTTACAAAATATCACAACATTCAAGGTTAAAAACATCGGGGAAAAACCGGGTCGCAAACAAGTCGAAAACGAGTCCGCGTCGCGTGGACTCGCAGTTGGCCGCGCCTGCGGACGCCCGGCGGACGCGGCGTCCGGACCGCGTCCGCGAGTTCGGCATCTCGCGCCGAGACTGGGCGCCCACGGACGCGCAGCGGACACGCGCGTCCGTGCGGCGTCCAGCCTCTCGGCCGAGGCGCCGTAGCGTAAATCACAACGGGGCGCGCGGTGGACGCGTGTTGGACGCGCGTCCACGACCGCGTCCACCCCAAATCTGCCAGAAAATTTCTGGCGCAGTCCGAAAGATTGAGCCGGTAAAAATAGTTCCCGAACTCTTTTTCACTTGAAATTTTTATGGTAGAACCC
>CP025659.1:23258505-23293408 GCA_003576665.1 Ipomoea trifida | reverse complement strand
ATTAAAGACCAAATCTTAGTCTAGGATTGGATTGCCACTTGTCATCACCCCATGAATCCCTTATGAAGATATTAATTTAATTGGCCAGTTTGTGCTTAAATCAGATGAATGTTCGGAGGATTATAACTGAATTCGGGAAAATTCTAATACCAAAATTATCGTAAAAATATTCCCGTCTCAAATCACCAATTTTGGGAATTTTCCGGTAATCCGCCAAATCCAGGTTCAGAGTCCGTAACAATTTATCCCTTACAGTCCATTTGAAATTTTTCTTGAACTAACGAGAAATTCAGGCTTAATCGCATGATATTTAATAATCCCAATTCTAGAAAATTCGAACTGAATCTATATCCTTAAAGTTTTCTCGATTCGTGACCGGTACGTAGTTCGCAGCTTATCGATAACTAATCCTTAAGAGAAAAAAATTATTTCGAGCACCGAACAGTCTTCTCTTAAATGTCATAGCTTAAAAAAAATTTATACCGCTACTCTCGAATTTTAACCTTGTCGTAAAAACCAAGGGGTTACAGTTTGCACTAAGGAGGGGTTCTATTTTAGTGATCAAGAGGCCTATAGGGCAATTTGGAAGGCAAGGAAACAAAGACTAGGTGCTGATCAAGACAACTTCAACAAAATTTGGAGCTATTGTGCAGAAATTGCAAGGACAAACCCCAAAACTACTTATATTGTGCAGACTAGTGACCTGGTTGAAGATAGGCAGGAGAGATTTTTAAGGATGTACATATGTTGGGATGGTAGCAAACAAGGCTTCAAGCATTGTAGACCCCTAATAGGACTGGATGGTTGTCACTTGAGGTGTGCAACTGGTGGGATGTTACTTATTGCTGTAGCTGTTGATGCTAATGACAGCATCTTTCCCCTAGCATATGCTATAGTTGAAGGTGAGAGGAAGGAGTCTTGGAGTTGGTTTCTAGAGTTGTTGAAGGAAGACATGGAGATAACAAAAGATGTTGAACAAAATTTCTGTTTTATAAGTGATAAACAGGGGATTGATTCAAGCAGTTGTGGGGGTTTTACCTGGAGTGGAACACAGGTTTTGTGTGAGGCACCTCTATGCAAATATGAAACTTGTAGGATTTCAAGGTAAAGCATTGAAGGATGCTTTTTGGGCATGTGCCAGGGCTGCAACTAAGAATGGGTTCAATAAAGCTTTGAGCAAATTGAGGGACTTAGATGAGCAAGCCTATGAGTGGTTGGGTGACAAGGATTCTAAAGAATGGTCTAGATCCCACTTCTCAACACATACACACTGTGACATCTTGGTAAACAATATTTGTGAGTCTTTTAATTCAGTTCTACTTGCTGCTAGGGACAAGCCTATTATTGACTGCCTTGAAACAATAAGAAAAATGTTAATGAGCAAATTTGTTGAAAAAAGAACTAAAGCAGCTAAGTGGAAGACATAGATTTGTCCATCAATTATGGGAAAATTGAAGCATATTGAGAAGGAGGCAGCTGGTTACTTGGCTACACAGTGTGACTTTTTTAAGTTTAAGGTGGGACAGTTGTATGGAGATCAGCAAGAGGTGGATTTGGAGAGGAAAAGATGTTCCTGTAGGAAATGGGATTTGTCTGGGATACCCTGCAAGCATGCATTGTGCGCTGTTTGGAAAAAATATGGAAAGGGAGCTGTTTTTGACTATGTCCATCCATGTTATTTAAAGGAAACATATTTGTAGATTTACAGTGGTTGTATTAACCCTATGTCTGGTGCTGATGAGTGGCCTGTCGTTAACCGAACTCCTCCACTGCCTCCTATCTATGCTGCTAAGGTTGGGAGGCCTAAGAAGCTAAGAAAGAGATCTGCTGGTGAGGAAGAGCATAAGCTGAGTCAAAATGGAATGAGTGTGTCAAGAAAACATATCCAACTGCACTGTGGTATTTGTAGGCAAGCTGGACACAATTCAAGGAAATGCCCATCTAATCGAACTGAAAAGGTAATATTCGTTATGCAATTCAATTGTTTAAATTGTTGTTTAATATATTGAAGACAAATTACAGTTTTGTATTGTTTAATTTTGTTTAATTTGAAGACAACTAAAGTGAAGCCCAAGAAAGTGAAGCCCATCCACATCAAATCAAATGTAACTAGGCAGCAGCCTCATGAGGAAGGCCATGGGCAGCAGCAACCTCATGTGGAAGGCCATGGGCAGCAGCAGCCTCATGAGGAAGGCAATGGGCAGCAGCAGCATCATGATGAAGAAATGTTGGGCCATGGGCAGAAGCAACAGCAGCATGATGAGGAAGGACTTGAAGGACTTGGTTTTGATATTGTCCAGGAGCAACAACATGATTATGGAGTTGATATTGAGCATGAAGAAGGACTTGGTTCTGATTCTGTCCAGGAGCAGCAAGTCAAACAAAATCCAAAAAAGATGACAAGTAAAAGAAAATCCAACCGGAAGAAGCCTTACTATACCAGGAGCAAGACAACCATGAGGTCCAAATTTGCTAATACTAGTGATGACCCTATTAACCTTGAATGAATCAAGATTTAGTGTTCATTTGGTATTTAAACTGTGAGTATGTATGTAGTACTTTTGATTAGTGCATTAGAACTGCTATGGTTTGGTATTGTAATGGGTGTAAAGTCAGTATGTATGTAGTACTTGAAG
This sequence comes from Ipomoea trifida, assembly GCA_003576665.1. Lineage (NCBI taxonomy): Eukaryota > Viridiplantae > Streptophyta > Magnoliopsida > Solanales > Convolvulaceae > Ipomoea > Ipomoea trifida. Next base: position 23,290,772 of record CP025659.1, on the reverse strand, counting down.
TCTACTTGACATGGTTTTTTTGGTAGTTTAATGGCTGTAATGGAAGTCTAATTGCCTAATGAATGACATAATGATTTTTGGGTAATGAATGGCATTATGGTTCTTGGCATTACATTACCAAAACTACAAATGAGTTCAAGACATTACCAAACAGATTGGTGAGTTCATTACATTACCAAAACTACAAATGAGTTCATTACATTACCAAATAGATTGCTGAGTTCATTACATAACCAAAACTACACATGAGTTCCTACAATACATAACTACATGACAACTACATTACACACTTGCACAATATTTACTACCAACCACAACTACAAAAATTATAGTCAACAATTTCACCCACTTCAACAGTTTGTCATGCTCCTTATCACCTTTAACCTTCATATTTAGTACTGTTCTTAATTCTTCATCTTGTCTATTTATGCGTTTTAGCAATCCCGGAATGATTCGCTTTGAACGATAGCACATTGGAGAATCATACCAATCCACAAATCCACAGCCCATATGACCCTGTATTCACAATTTCAAAAACAAAAAACACAAATTTAACACAAATACTACCGTACATATATACAATTTTAACCCCAAAAAAAATTACTTACGATACTACCGCGGCATTGCCAAAACCTCCGACCGGGATTCTCATTTGTCCATGAGGTTCGAATCCTTAGTTGATGACCACATCTACAATGAATAATTGGGAACTTTTCCCCAAATGCATAGTAGTCATTACTCGAAGAAGAAGAAGAAGAATGGAAATTACTCATTTCCAGGTAGAGAGTCGACTTAATGGAGAATGCCGATAACCTTCCTCTTCCTTCTCGCTGACCCTCCTCTTCCTTCTTGCTGAACTTCCTCTTCCTTCTCGCTGCCCTTTGTTCTGTTGAAGTCGACAATGTGGTTCTTAGGTTTAACAAAAGGAGAGCCAAGACCGAATAATAAACAGATGAACCGGGTTAATTGAGGTTGTCACTGGAAAATACCATTTCGCCCTTCACATTAAGGCTTAACGTTGTAATTAAGACTTTCCGGCCAAAATTGGCCGTCAATTTGGCCGGAGTGTCCAAAATTGACAGAAATTGAATAGTCAGGGTATGTAATTAACACTTTTAAAAGTCGTGGACTGCAATTAATAAGACCCTAATAGTTAGTAGACCAAAATGGCAATTTTCTCTAATATTATTTGAAACTTGAATAAATAGGAGTTTTGGTGAAAAAGTATTTTGGGGTCTCACACTCACAATGTGAGTGCCAGCGTGAGGCTCACTAATCAGATTCTGATCAGTACACTCACGCTGAGACTCACGGTCTCTTGATCAGAAACTCTGTTGCTGACTCACGCTGAGTGTCCGCGTGAGTTCTTCTAGATGACCTTCACGCTATTGGTTTGCTCCTTTGTTCCCCGGTATGCCCTCGGGTGTGTTCCTTGTGCTAAGTCTTGTTTTCTCCCAAAATTAGCATCTTTTCATGCTTGCTTGCTCATTAACATTTGAGCCAAAAGCAAGCATAAATGAGCACAAATATAAGACTATTTAATGACATATAAAATCTTCCCACACTTAGACCTTGCTTGCCCTCAAACAAGACAAAATCCAAGCAACCACAAATAAAAATGCCAAATGCATTCATCATAAATGATTTTGCAAGCAGGTGATGTACAAGAACTCAAGAAAGTATTTGTTTTTAACCTCTCAACACACTCAATTTGTTTGTTTGTTTTTTTTTTTTTTAAATATGAAAAGTAATGAAGAAACAAAAAGAGAAAAAGGATAGGAACTAACAACAACATGCAGAACCAAAAGAAAATGAAGATAAGCATTGGCATAATTTTGATCCAGAGCCTTGTTCAGGAGAAAACAGTGAGCATGACATTATGCCCCAAATCCCAATTCAAACACAGTATAAACGGGAGGACAGCAAAAAGAAATTTATACACTGAAAGAACATGACAACATAATTTACTTACAGAAAGAATTGTTATACTTTCTTATAGATGAAGAAGGTCTGAAATTTGGTTCCAGCCCATAAACCAAGGTCGCTTATCTGATGGAAGGTTAAAATTGAGCTCGAACATTTCCCTCTACATATTTCCACTCTTGGAGAAACCTACAAGCCTTGCCACAATCTCTGCACTCTCTTGTATGTGATTCATGTCATGCGGCTTTGTCCAAAGTTTGTTTATGAACTGCAGCTTCCTTTGCTTGGCCTCTAATGGAACATCCCATTTCATGTATAATGCATCTCTTTCCTCAACGGTCAAACGGGTGGTCAATGTTTTTGCAAGAAACTCCTTTTCCCTCCTTAGCGCTCTGATACTGAGTTGCAACATAGAGGTACAAAGGTCCAGAATGTTAGCCCCTCAGGCGGGCGTCAGGGTATACATGTATGTATATCTATGTGTATATGTGCTTGTGTGTATTCAAAATGCATTTGGTTGCAAGTAAAAGAAGACAAAGAGAATGAATTGGAGTAATTAATCAAGGTAGACAAGAACTAAACCTAGCTTGATGATATGGAAATGGTTGGCTCATTTCCTGCATTAGCTGGGGTTGCATTTCCAAGCTCAGCTAGGTGCTGCTGTAACAAGTCAAGCGTCTAAGTTCAACTTCCATGTATATCTGGTCAGCAGGGTCTCCCTTGAATAGTAGATAGAACTGTGACCTATGAATCAAGGGCATCCTAATTTCATAGATTATATATGTCAAATAAAAACGAATCATTTGATTTATCATTGTGACCACATCATCTAAACAATCATCAACATTCATATATCATTTTCATCATCACAGTGATACTTATCATTGTTGTGCACACTATCATTTAAATTTTTTGAAGTCTTACAATCACATGATCTTCTTTATGAAGATTATTAGCGTCTAAGAAATTTTCATTGACATCATCCTTTTGCTCATCTATTTGATATTCTTTTGTAATGAATTTTTTCAAGAGCTCACTTTTATGATTGAGTTAGTTGCTCAATTTTCTTTTCTTTTTAGGCTTCTCAAACCCATATGAATATTTTTTAGAAAACATAATTACAAAATAAAAAAAAAATTATTTAGAGTCACTATCAATAATAATTTATCAAGAAACAAACTCTTGAATATATATTATTCAATATTTAAAATTATTAAGTCAATAAGCCATGCTAATAAATAATAATTGTGAAATAAATCAAATAATATGTACAATTAAGTTAATAAGTTTTAATTAATAATCTCCAATCATTATTACATGGACCATGGTGCACACAGCTGTGTGGACCATAAATAAAAAGTACATTTTTAATATGCTAAGCGTACATTATTTGAATATTGAAAGTATATTATTTTATATACTATCAAATAATGTACATTCAATACACAAATAATGTACTTTTAGTATATAAAAAATGTACCTTATATTCATGGTCCACACAATAATTACCCATAATCTCATATAATATATGTATATATATAATTTTTTAAACAAATTTAGAAACCCAATTATAAAAGAAAAAATGAAAAAAAAATATATATATATACTATACAGCAGGCTACTGCCTGCTGTATAGTATATATAGTTATATACAAATTATGGGGCCCCCACAAATCTGGGGACCCTGTGCAATGGCCCTAGGCAAACATAGGGATAAAAATTTATATGCATATGCCAATGGCCACAAAATTTATTCGAAATTGATTATGGTGGTCAAGACTTATTTGGTTAAAAATTAGTAAATGAGACTATCCAAATGGAGTATTGTCGTCGTACAAAGTAAATGTCATGCGCATGCCGGATATCTCACTTTTGTACATAATGTGTTTGAGAAAGAGTTAAATTTTATGGATACAACTCAATTAGATTTAATTTATAAAAATTTCTATATTTGTCTAGGGATAAAAATTGTAATTTAGGATCCATTAGAAATCTGGAAAATAACTTGGGGAAATCGTTTTTTAGATTATCATGTATTTGGGTATTCAAATAAAATAAAGACAATGAAAATATTCATAGAAAAATAAATATAAACTAACAAATTAAAGTTTCCCATTTAAGAAGCCATAGGCACAACATTCATTCACCGTCTGCAACAATCTCACGCTCCAGCTTCATAACCTCCATCAACTTCATTTCCAAGGCAACTTTGTCCTTATTAAGCTTTTTCACTATCCGCCTGCACCTGATAGAATGAAGAGGGAAAACAAGAAACGATAAGATAATAAACATTCACGAATAATGAGAAAGATATACGTACTAGTTTTGTGTGGTATATATATATAATTAATTTTGAGGTAGAAAAGCTTTCTTACTCATTCATATATTTGTTGACAATGGCATGAATCAAGTTGATGCAACCAGTTGAAAGCTGGCAAGCCCCAATGCTGCATATACAATTAAGCAAGTGAGTCGTACAAAAATAAATGGATTATATTGTTGTATAGGAACAAATATTATTGAGAAATGGATTACACTTACAATGATGAACTCCCTTTCAACTTCATGGAAAGCTGATACAGTTTGTCATAGTCAATGATTGGATACTCCCTAAAAACATGCATGCACTCCATCAAAATGTTATGTGTATATATATATATATATATATATATATATATATATATATATATATATAACTTGCTTCTATATATTGAAATTAATTAATTTTAGGTAGGGGAGCAAATTAAACTGGATTCATATAGCAGAAAAACTTACAGAGTATCAATCATATCATCTATGGTGGCAACAGTCTCCATCAGAAACGTAGAAACCAAATCGATGAAGAATGTTTTCTCAGAAGTATCGTCCTTCAGCCCGTAGCTCATCCTGAAATACTCATCAACAAAGCCCTGCACTCCATTTCGCAACACAAATCAGAATCGAACCGCAAATTCATAATATAAACCAAAATTGAAGAGCAACAAAAAAACGAAGAAAAACTGATATCTGATCATCATAAAATGAATCGATCGATACTTCTCGTTGCAGCTGTTCAATGTGAGCAATCATTGTTGTTTGAGAACATCCACTCTGGTCTTTCCATTCGCACTGGCGGACCCTAGAGATCAGAGAATGAAGCAATTAACCGGCAAAAAAAAAAAGTTAAACAGAGAATGGAGAGAGTTTGAGCGTTGAGTATGCATAAAGTGTAAAAAACAAACCCGAGGCGGCCTGAGGAAGGTGCTTGAAGCGTCCATAGCGAGCTGTATGCAACAAGGAGATCAATTAGAGAGAAAGAGGGTTGTAGTAGTAATGCACTTTTTGTTTTCCTCGTATTCGTTTCTCCGTCCTCTATTTATACTGGTTTAGGAGGCATAATTTGTGTCTTTTTTTTAAAAATTTTATTATTTATTATTATTCGCATAATTCATAAGTATTACGGAAATATTCTAAAAAAATATTACGGAAATAATTAAATTTTGAATTTTATAATAACTATAATCTAATTATATTATTGAAATATTTAAAAAAAATAGAAACCATAAACGCTTGTAATTAGATTCTGATTATATAATATATCTAAATTTGATTTTTATAATTCGTCGAGTATTATATATATACGTTTAAAGTATTCTGTGATTATTTCAAAAAAAAAAGTATTTTGTGATAATTATACCTAATTACATTGTCTAAATATTTTTTTAAAAGAGCATAAAAGCTTGTTATTAGATTGTGATTAGAACATCTTAATCTAATTTTATATCTGTAATATTTTGTTCGTGGGTTTAATTGAAATTTTTAGTAGCACAAAATAATTTTTTAAAAATATTATATTATGATAAAACATAAAAGAAATTGGAATTCATTATTATTCAAATAAAAGAGATCTTTAAATTATCACACGTTGTAAAAGAATTGTGATGTAATTATTAGAATGTATAATGATTTGACTTTTTTTTTATTATTATACATTTGTCATATATGGTATGACTTTTAAAGAATTTACATAACAAGTAATAATAATATCATAAATTTTCTTTTTAAGTTCGATAATATAATTACAACTAATTTTCATAATACACAAAATTACATATTAAATTCTCAATTTTAAATTTTTTAAAAATAAAATTGGTAAGAGCTGTACTCCACTTACTCTATTTTGTATTCCATTTTTTCTTTTCATTTCTTTTCTCTAATAAAATAGAGCATGCCAAGAATAATATTTGACACTTAGCATTTGTTAAAAGTTTAGGCAAAAACGACAGTCTGAGATGTTAAACAGCAAACACAATATTCTAAGATTAAATTTAAAATTGTCAACAAAGACAAAAGACTTCCGGTAGAATTAACTCTATATAAAAACTCAAAAAAGAATGTTAATTGTCTAGCAACATGGGGAATAACATAAGTAAATTCGAGTAGATATTTTTATCAATTAAGTAGACCAAATTAATTCTATTATAAAATATGCTCTAATATCAATTTTCAAGATAAAATGCCTACCACCAAAAACTATAACTAATACGGTGTAGTTCTACGTCGTATTTCAATGATAGGATGTGTCAAGCCTCAACCCCATCAATTTTGTCAATAAATTTTATATATACACACACACTAGTTTTTACGCGCATTACGCGAATACGATAATGTCCAATATTTATTTTTAAATAAGTACTTCAAAGTATATCAATGCAAGATTATATAGGAGATGTTCATACATATCAGGATCAATGTTTGAATTTTTGTGGCTCTGTTCTTATAAATAAATAAGGTCATACCAAAAGTATAAGCGCAATCTTTAAAACCAATACGTAAAATATATTATTTTTACTTCAAGTTATCTCTGCATATTAAAGGCTTGAGACATCATCTATGCCATTGGATAAACAGAATGATTTTGCCATGTTCAATTAATTAGGTCCAAATTATTATGAGAGGGAAGTGATTTGGGATAAAATTTATGTGTTTTAGGATTAATTGTAGAATTTTTTTTTTAATTTCTTAAGTAGCTTGGTCGTCAAAAATAAATATTAGGCCCTCTAAAAATTGAGGCCTATGCTGTTTCCCATCTTGCACGCCCTAAAATCCAGTCACGATGCATATGTAATTAAATGTTGAATTTTTTTTATTTAAATCGGTAATTCAAAGTACATGAATGCAGGATAATATATGAGAGATTGATTATAATTGTCACTAAAATAAATGTTTGCAATTTTGTAAAAAAAAAAAAAAAAAAAAAAAAAAAAAACTAGTCTAAATACTTGTCTAAAAATGATATTCTAAATAAATACTACTTTTGGTTTGAATTTCTCCAAGTGTTTTTAATTCTCTTTTGGGTAGCATTGTCATTGTTTTCATCTTCTGTACATGTTTTCTTTTTTCTTTTCTCTTTTTAATTATTTATTGGTAATGTGTCGTCTTCAATTGAGTTATTTGTAGAAGGTTAATAAGTAGTACCTTTTGTTCTTGTTTCATAACTTGTTTACTTGATAGTAACAACAATGTCTTTATAGGTAGTCCAAATTAATATTAATGCTGCAATATGTCTAGTTTCATCAACAGTTTTCACATTCATTTTCCACCGGTTCATTTTAAAGTTCATATTTTTGAAATTAGTATGAATGAGTGTAGTACTTGATTTGTGTGTGTATGTGTGTGCGTGTGTGTGTTTGTTTTTGTTGAATTGATACTAATCTTGGAGTATCCACTGCTGCCTTTTCACCACAATGCATGCATGCAACTAAATAGTTTGTCACTTTGTACATAAACGTTTTTAAACAATGGCTACATCCTATGCATACCAATTATTTTTGTTGTCAAGATTAATGTTGATATTCCCTTTAATCCAAGCAGGTTGAGTGTAGAAAAAGAAATTAATTGTAAATTTGTATTAGTTCTAATATATTTAAAGGATTTACATTAAATATTTTACATACATGATTAATGAATGTTGCAATAGTACCTATTTTTTGAAATTTCTTCATTTTCTAGATTTGAAAGATTGATTCTAGCAATGTTGTAGTCTCAACATCTTTTCAGTGCGTCAACTGTATCACAATGTTCTATTGCTCTGCCTTGAAATTTTTAATAATGAATTTTAAATATAGCTACGTATGATAATGATCTAATTGTCATTTACATATTATTATCAACATAAAAGCATACTAGTACTTTAGGTGTCCTGGTCGAGGTATTTTTGGTTCAACCATTATGGTTGAATGAATTCTTGTGGATAGAGAAATTTCTAGTTTATTTAAGGAATAAGATTAGATAAGGCATAGCTGCGGCGTGAAGCGTCCATAATGTCGAGCTGTGTGCAACGAGGAGATCAGTTATAAAGAGAGAGGGCTCTAGTAGTAATGCATTTATGGTTTCCCTCGTATCGATTCTCCTCTGTTTAAATTGGTTTAGGACTAGGGTTTGGGAAGAAGAATAAAACGAAAATGTTATCCTTGCCGCAGGTAGCACGCATAATTTGTTTTTTTTATTTAATTATTTATTTCATTCTTAATTCATAAGTAGTATATGTTTTAAATAATTAATTTTTGTATTTTGTAATAACTATATCTAATTATATTGTCCATATATATATACACACACACACATTATACTATACTATATATCTACTATACTAATAAGAGCCAAAGAAAGTTAGGCCTATAATGGGTAGAAAAAAAAGACCGTCAAATTATTAAATCAAATGAATGGTTCAAATTGTTTAGATTTATATTTTTCCTTGAGATTTCCTAATTTATCTTGAATTATATGATTATTCGTTAAATTTTTCGTTAAATATTATTTTTTCCATTAACTTTTAACTTACCCAATTAATTTCTATAAGGTCTTAGGTTTGAACCTCATCCCAATCAAAGTTGGCAAATTATTAAACATATACTACGAATAGCTTAGAGTATTTCAAAAGTAAGCACCACACTCTAATACTCTTATTAAACTAAATAAATTTGTAGTTACAAAAAAATAATAATAATAATACATATGCATTTGTAGGTTTGATTTATAATTCAATGTCTACAATGCCTTTATTCAAAAAACAATATTCATTATCAAAAAATTTAAAAAGAGATCTATTTTCATGAGTTATATTGTCTATATTTTCTAAAATACAAAGGTTCTTTATTACCTTCAAATTTATTAATTAATTATTTGCACTACATTGCTCATTGTTTGTTTTTACACTATCTTGTAATTAAATATCAAAGTTATACTAAAAAATAATGTTATATATTTATTTACCAAGTATTATGTTAATAACATGAAAAAATTAAAAAAAAAAAACAGTTTCAAGCTAATCATATTAACTACAGGAATTTGTTGACAAAGAAGACATTCAAATAACCTAACGATCCAAAAAGAAACTAACTTACATATAAGGCAAGAAATGGTGAACCCTAACTTCCTATGCATCTATAGAAAAGTAAATATAAACTAACAAAGCTTCCCAATTAAGAAGTCATAGCTAGCTAGCACAGCCTCACAGGCACAACATTCATTCACTGCCTATCAACAATCTCATGCTCCAGCTTCATAACATCTACCAACTTCATTTCCAACGCAAGTTTGTCCTTCTTCAGGTTCTCCACTATCAGCCTGCACCTGATAGAATAAAGAGGGAAAACAAGAAACGATAAGATAATAAACATTCACAAATAATGAGAAAGATATATTAAGCCGCACGTGACCCGCACGGACCGGAATAATGAATTAACTTTACAAAAAGAAATGGATTATAATATTATTGAGATGGATAGAGTTTGAGGGATGAGAATGCATGGAGTGTAATAGACAAACCGGAGGCGGCGTGAGGAAAGCTGCTTGAAGCGTCCATAACGTCGAGCTGTATGCAAATAGGAGATAAGTTAGAAAGAGAGAGCACTCTAGTAGTATTGCACTTTTTCCCTTGTATCGATTCTCCTCTATTTATATTGGTTTAGGACTAGGTTCGGGGAAGAAGCTAGAATAAGATGACAATATTAGTAGTCTTTTGAAACCATGGATTATAAGAAGAAAGTTTCGGGGACGAAACTCTTTTAAGGAGGGTAGACTGTAACCCCTCACTAATTCCAATAAGCTGCGATCATGCGTGCCGGTCACGAACCGTAAAATTTTTAGGAACTTGTGTTCGGACCCGTTTGTCCTAGGAAATGGATTATTAGGCACTATATTATTATTCTTGAGTTTCCTATTTAATTAAGTTGGTCCATAGCAGCGAAAATTTATTGTGATCGTAGCATCGCTAAATTTCGCGGTGTACCGAACCTAGCCCAATTTTGAGTTTCAGTCTGAGATAAATTTTTAGTTTCGGAATTATTCCTATTTAAATTATTTCCTACCGAAATTATATCTGTTTTGACCCTTACCAGTCCAATTGAAGATATTTTTCTTGAGTTACCATAAGATTTTGACACTTGTCACCATTTCTAGCCACATGTTATTATTTAATTAATTCTTGAAGATGATCCAAATAATGTGGCTTATCCTACAACCTCCCTCATATAATATATAAGCTTTGTCTTTAATTTTTTTTTCCATTCGCCTTCAAATTGCCGAAATCAAAGAGAGAGAGAGAGAAAGTGTGATCATCTTCATCTTCTTCACCATTTTTCCTCCATTAAAGCTTGCTTCCATAGCCAAGTTCCTTCACAAGTGTCAAACTATTCGGTAAAACTTCGATTTTATTCGGTAGAAAGCTTTGTTTTTCCTCCTAGAGCATGAATCTAAGCTTAAGTTCTTAATATTTGTTGTTATGATGTTGATTTTGATCATAGGATTTAAGGTGAATTTGGGAAAAAGATCCAAGAGTTGTTCCTACCGTGTTAGCAAACCTTCTTGAGGTAAGGAATCCCCTTATTTGGTTGAGGTTATTTGAAACTAGATAATTGATAGCTAGGTTATGAATTGATGTTGATTGGTGTACATGAAACCTATATGTAATGTGGTGTACACATGCTATGAAGTGGGGAAATTATGTATTTAGGTATAAATATATATGTATATGCCATGTGTGTATATGTGGTGGGTGTGTGTGTCGTGATATGTGCATATATTATATATATATATATATATATATATATATATATATATATATATATATATATATATATATATTGTGTGTAGTATGATGTATATATATATACTGTGTACGTGTGTGTGTGTTAAATATATGTTTGTAATATAGTAAATATATATATGTGTGTATTATGTATATGAAACATATGTATGTACGTGTAGTATATATAGTTATGTGTGTATTATGTATATATATACACGTGTGATGTGTGTGTGTTTAAACTATATATATATGTACATATATGAGTATATATGTATAATTAAATAAAGGTTGTATTATGTATATATATATGGTATGTGTACTTTATGTGAGTATGCATACATGTGGAAAATGTTATGTTGAGTACATATATACATATGTGTAGTGTGATGATGGGAAATGTTTTGAGCAAAATGTTTTGAGAGACAAGACTTTTGAACTAAGTTAAGAATGGTGATTGATTTCAAAGGAGGACTTAATTTTATGGAAAATGTCCAAAAAGTGATTTTTGACTCAAGGAAAGGGAAAAGGAAGGAAAATGTTTTCAAACCTTTGTTCTAGTAAAAGTGGTGAAGGACCTTGTCTTGTAGCCTATGGGATAAAGAGCTTAAAGTGCCTTCCCGTATGGTGGTTATGTTATTGTATGACCAGTTCATACCGTTGTGGGCGAAGTCTATTCGCCGAGTACTATATCACCCGGAAGGAAAAGGGTCTCCTGCGAGGGTGTGCACACTTAAGTATAGTAACTCTATTTTCGGGTAGGTGTCGTTCTTATGAACCTAGTGAGGCTAGCTAGGAATCATTCCAACGCGCCTATAAGTCCAGGGGATCAGTATTAGACCGGGCGATGACAACTGAACCCGAGTTAAACGATCCAAGTGGTCAGTCAAAAGTGGAGAAATGATACTCCAAAGGCTTTACACTCACTTTCTATCTAGAACCAAGTGGATTTTGAGATATGAATGTAGTTACGCTGTAGCTACGGAGAAGAGGTATGTGAAAAGTATTGAAAATACCCAAAGGTTGTGGGTGATCTCTCTTAAAGGTGAAAAGTGAAGAGAATTTCCTTATGAGGGAAATGTTTTTCAAAGAAAGTGATTGAGAACAAAAAGTTGGAATTTGTGTTTTTCCATTACTTGCTTATATGCTTAAATGTTTAGCAATATATGCTTTGAGTAAGTAAATGATTATTGTATGACCTCGTCTAGAGGGAAAGTGATTCAAGATTGATATTGAAATTGTTGTCTATTATGTGTGCACGTTGTTATGTGTAACTGTTGCAGGTAGAACCTCGGCTGATGAGTAAGGATAGGGTTTTGATGTAACAATTTTTACAAAACCTTTATTTAGTTTTGAATAACCCGTGGATATCCTTACTTAGCCGTCGCGCTAACTGCACTTCAATGTGTATTGTTTTTATCAGATGCAGTTAAGTGAGTACCTCTGTAGCCGATGAGCTCAGAATAGAAGAGAAGTGCAGGTTGAGGTCTACTATGATGTTGTTGTAGTATGTTGGTGTTGTAAGTTTAGCCTTAGCACTTAGAGTGGAGTTTATTAAAGAGGTCATAGAATTCACTCTAGGTGTGGCAGTAGCACCCAGTTTCTGTTGAGTAGATGTAAGCTTCCGCAGCGTCGCATTACTGATTTGTAATAAAGTATAAGAGTGGAAAATTGGGGTGTTACAAATAGAAACCCCCTTTCAAAAAAAAAAAGGATAAATAGAAACCCAAGTATGGGGACCAGCCTAAGAAGTCGTAGCTGTAGCTAACACATGAGGTAACGTATTTGCTGATCTAGGAACATAACGGAACGACATATCAACAAAGTATCGTTTCAGCATAAGACACTCACGAAGAATGCAACCAACATACACTACAAGAATGAAGACATTTAGTGACAAATCTTTTGTGACACTTTGTAATTTAGTCACAAATAATACACTTTTTGTGACCAAAAAAATAATTCGACACTGTTGTGTCGGATAATTGTGATAATCTTTTTTTGGTCACTGATAGTATTGTAATTGTGACAAGTAAGTATTTGTTACGAGTACGTTGTCACTATTACTAAAATAATAGTGTTGCAACATACGTTGTCGCTATTTGTTGTCACTAAATGTATGTCCATTTTGTTGGCATTATAATTATGGCGGGAACGAATGTAGTTGTGACAAAATATAATGTGGACACAAATTTTAATACTTTTTGTGACAAATAGTTGTTCGTCACTCTTGTTTATAATATTTGTGACAACTTATTTTGTCAATAAAAATACATTTGGTTAGTACCATTGAAAATTAGAAACAATTGTGACAAAAAATACTATTGTCACTAATATTGTCTTTTTTGTGATGAAATTGTTACAAATAGTTGTGATGCTCTATAATTTTGTAACAAAAATTACTAAATTGTGACAATAATTGTGTTGTTTTCAAGTTTTGTCACTAATTTATGATAATTGTGACGAGTAATTAGTGTTTACTAAGAATTTCATTCCTAGAGATGGGTTGTTCTTCTATCAATTCCAATATGGTGTCTTTATCTCTAAATTTGATTCAAAATTAATTAAATGAATTGGATGACTACCATAACACCAATAGCCCATTATTTGTACAGTAAGAGTCATCAAATTTAGCATAATTTTTACAATAGAGTTGTATCAAATATATAATATAAAATAAATTTATATATAATAAAAATTTAGTTATGGACCAATTAATCGAATTAGTTAAAGTATAATTTAGTTTGGTTGATTAAGTAACAATTTCTCAAAATAAAAATTCAATTAATTTGATTCAAAATTAATCAAATTAATTGAATTATTACTCCTAGCCACATTAACCTATTATTTGTACATTAATAGTTATCATCGGGAGTTAGACGTAAACCCAAGCTCCCTTTCCCTATAGGGAACCTACGATGTCGGATACGGACAGTCAAAACGCTTCCGCTCAAGATTATGACGACGCGGTGGAGGCAACCCCAATAGACAACTCTTCGGCTAGTTCTACTCGGTCACCCGAAGAAGTCGAGGGCGCAGAAGGTCCGCGCGATGGTAGGACCCGTCGGCGCGGAAAATCTCCTCGAGTTGTGATCTCCCACTTTTACGATCGGCTCCCAACGTACTCGCCGACCTCCCGAGAGACTTTGCAAAAGACACTCCCTCCTCAACCGACCTCGTCGCAGGCAGCTCCGGTCTCTGGTTCGTCATCGCAAAGGACACTTCATCCTCAACCGACCTTGTCGCAAGCGCCCCCAGCCTCGGGTTCGTCTTCCCAACCTTCGTCGTCCCGGCCGCAGGCCTCTGCTGAGGGTGATCTGGTGCCCTTGAGCAGTGACGACGTTCGTAACCAACCGTGCTTGCTCACGGTGACTGAACTGGAGGAGGTCAAGTCCCTCCTGACTGGCCAGGTCAAGTTTCAGACTCGCAGGTCGTTAGGCAATGTGATCGATCGTACTCACGGCGAGTGGATCGGTTTGCATCTAGATTCGATTAAGGCATCTCTCACCTTTCCCTTCACACCCTTTCTCTTATCGTTCTTAGAGCACTATAGGGTCCTTCCGGGGCAGATCGGGCCGATTGCCCATCGCATAATAGCTTGTTTTCCGCAGATCTGCGCCCGTCATAATGTTGCTTGCACTATGGACCTTTTCAATTTCATCTTTGTCGTTCGGCATATCCCTGTAAAGCATTGGGGGGGGGGGATTTCTTATGGCCCAATCTCGAGGCCACTTCTGCTCGATCCCCGACCTTCCGGACAACAATAAGGGCTGGAAGAACCGGATCGTTTCCGTGAAGTACCCTTGGGAGCTCCCCGTACCCCGAGTTTGGTCCAGCCACTACGCGAAACATAAATACCCGACCGCGACTCGGGCACTTAAAAACGCAGTCGTGAAGATATCCGCGGATTTGTATGAGTACTGGATCTTTCGATCTCCCGGTAGCGTTACGGTAGCCAACCTCGAGCCTCCGGATTACTCTAAGCCAGAGAAGTACGTTCCCAAGAGGGCTGTCGCACCGACTCTCCCGGCCTCGATACCTGAGAGCGTCAACCCAGGTTATAGGAAATTCCGTTAGAGTCGGGCTTTTGTACGTTCGGGTTATGATTGTTTACTCTGATTTTCCTGTTTTTCTATGCAGATATGGTCCTGGAACGCAGTTTCGCCCCCGCGCCCTCGTGCCCCAAGAAAACGCGACCCAAGGTGACTTTGGGGGGTCGTGGGCCGTCACAGTCGCTAGGTGCGCCTTCCGGCCCAGTTCCCCCCGCACCCCCGCCTGTCGACTCGACTGGAGTGACAGCCAGCGCTGCCGATCTCCCAGTCACGCGAGCGCCTTCAAAATGTGGAAAGGAGAAGGTCGTCGATCCTGAGGTCGAGGAGATTCCGCCTTTGAAAAGGCAAAAGCGCCCACACACCCGCGGCTCTACCCCCATTCTGGATGCTTTGCGAGAGGGTGGGGAACATACGGCGAGTTTGCTCGAGAAGATTCGCACCATCATCCCGACCCGCGAGACAATCAGGGACCTCGAGACCGACCAAGTTGGGGAGATGATTGCTCAGAACGTCCTCTGGGTAAGTTTTCCATTCACTCCGTTTTTTGTAGTGTTTTTTAGAGGTGAGTCTGCGTCACTGACCCCTTTTTGCGTAGCTTTCTCATATGACTAGTGACCTCTTCTGCCGCGCCAAAGCGGCGGAGAACGTGGTGCGCAAAGAGGTCATTCCCCTCAAGGAGAGCTTTGCCGCTAAAGATAAGGAACTGAGCGAGAAGGTGCAAGCCTTAGAAGGTCGTGTCGCTCGGGCAGAGCAGGAAGTGGAGGCGGCCAAGCGTGAAGCCGTTGAAATGAACGAGAAAATGTCGAACTACACCAACCTGTCTGGGTTCCTCTGCCGTGACAAGAAGGAAGCGGAGGCCTTTTTCCGGGCATTCCTTCACAACAAGGTCGGTGAAGACCTCGCATGGCGCTATGGAGCATAGGCGTATGCGAAGGGGCAGCAGGCAATGCACCAAGAGGTCCAGGAGGCGCTCGCGGAGTCCCTTAATGAGGAGGATCTTGCGGCCATATCAGGGATCATGCCGTACGCGGTCCAAGACGGGGGCCATGCCGTATGCCGACCCGGTCCCAAGTACGGGAGTCTCTGCGCCTGGTGAGGTTTGAAGGGTTGCTGTTCTCGTTTCTGTACTAGGTGTCTCTTGGAGGCTCACTACTTGCAGCGTGCTTTTGTAAAGCTTTGGATTTTTTTTGCTGTCATAAACCTTGGTCGTTTGCAAGTTTATTTAATGAAATGCCTTATTCATTTTGTTCGGTGTTAGTTAGATTTTGATGTGCGTGGCTGGATACGACTTTAGTGGACGTTGTTTTTGCCCCTCATCTTGGGACCTTTTCGATCCCCTTCGGCCTATGGCAGGCCATGGTTTTTTTCGACCTCATTCTAGGACCTTTTCGATCTTACTAAGCCTATGGCAGGCCGCGGTCTTTTCGACCTCATCTTAGGGTCTTCTCGATCCTCATTAGGCCTATGGCAGGCCGTGGCCTTTTCGACCTTGGCTTGGGATCTTTTCGACCCCATCCGGGCTTATGGGAGGCCGTGGTATTTTCGACCAGAACTCAAGATCTTTTCGATCTCATCCGGGCCAATGGGAGGCCGTGGTCTTTTCGACCAGAACTCAGGATCTTTTCGATCTCATCCGGGCCTATGGGAGGCCGTGGTCTTTTCAACCAGAACTCAAGATCTTTTTGAATTACAATGCGACTTGAATCGGTCACCGTGATAATTAAGAAGTTTAGATAACACCAAATTTTCCTGAATCTACATACATCAGCGGCGCCGGATCGTAACGTTGATTTAATGGTGATACAACACTAAGTTGTCAGAACTCCAAATCCGATCTATGGCCTTGCCCGTGGTAGTCATCAGTCGGTATGTGCCTGGGCGGATCACGACCGACACTACGTAAGGTCCTTCCCAGGTCTGCGCTAGCTTCCCGCCTTCCTGTGGTCGGCTGGCCTCCCTTCGTCGGAGAACGTAGTCCCCGACCTGGAAGTATCGGGGCCGAGCTCGGGCGTCAAAGTGAGACTTTACCCTCTGTTGGTAACTTGCGATCCTTCGAGCTGCGATCTGCCTTCGTTCCTCCAGGACGTCTAGGTCGGCCGACATCAGGGCTTCATTTTTGACCGATTCGAACTCTTTTTCTCTCCTTGTAGGAATCCATGCTTCGATCGGGAGCCTAGCTTCAGCACCATAGACCAGGGCGAAGGGGGTTTCTCCGGTTGCCTCCCTAGGCGTGGTCCTATATGCCCACAGGATAAAAGGTAGCTCCTCGACCCAGCTTCGACCCGCGGAGTCGAGCTTCTTCTTAAGGCCGTTCAATATGGTACGGTTGGCGTTTTCGACCTGCCCGTTCCACTGAGGGTATGCGACCGAAGTTCTTGTTGATCGGGTGCCAATGGTCGCCAAGAAGTTCTGAAAAGATCTGCTCTCAAACTGTTTCCCGTTGTCCGTGACTACCTGCACGGGCACTTCAAAGCGCGATACCACGTTCCGCCATAAAAACCTTTCGTACTGTTGAGATGTAATGGTGGCGAGAGGCTCCGCCTCGACCCATTTCGAGAAGTAGTCTATAGCGACGATAATGAATTTCCTCCGACCTGCGAGTTCCGGGAATGGCCCCAGGATGTCCACTCCCCATCTGGCGAAAGGGATGGCCGAGCTGACGGGCTTGTAGAACGTTGCCGGGCGGCCGGGCATCTTGGCGAATTGTTGGCAGGATTCACATTTCTTTGTGAGGTCCTCACAATCGAGCTGGAGGGATGGCCAGTAATACCCCATTAACAGTATGCGCCTTGCCAACGACCTTCCCCCCTGATGGGCCGAGCAAATGCCCGAGTGGAGCTCCGTCATAACAAGGTCGGCCTCGAATGTGTTCAAGCATCGCATCAGAGGGCCTCCATACGACCGGCGGTATAATTTTCCTTCCAGCACTTCGAATCTTGGGGCTCGTAGTTTAACTTTCCGAGCTCGGGTCTCGTCATCCGGTACTTCTCCCGTTTGTAAATATTTCACGAGGTCGGCGATCCAGTGATCGTCCTCTGAGATTGGGGCGACCTGTAGGAGGTCAATTTTCGCGGCATGAATCTCCACGATCCGGGCGATTTTGGAGATGTGCTCCGGTGCTTGATGAATTAGCTTGGAAAGGATATCGGCATCGGCATTTTCGGATCGGGGCACATGCCGGACGGCATATGACCGGAAGGTGCATAGTTCTCTCACCGCCTGATCACGGTATCGGATTAACCGGTCTCCCTTAGCCTCGTATGTCCCTAGGACCTGTCCCACTACGAGCGCGGAGTCCGTGGATATTCTGATCGTGGTAGCTCCCAACGCCTTTGCGCGTTCTAGGCCCCCAATGAATGCCTCGTACTAGGCTTCATTATTGATCAGGGAGAACTGGAGAAGGAGGGCGCAATACAGCTTAAAACCTTCCGGGCTGGTTATCACTATCCCGCCCCCGGCCCCCTTCTTGCTGCTCGAACCGTCGGTCGCCACTTCCCACGCGGGCTCGTCCCCCGGCTGCAATCCCGCAGAAGGGGCACGAGCCGTGCATTCAACTAAGAAGTCGGCCAGAGCTTGTCCTTTTATAGCTGGTCGCGGCCTATATTCGATGGCGAATTGTGTGAGCATCAACGCCCCCTTATACTTCCTATGGGCAGAGAATTGAAGCCTCTGGCTTCATTATCCAATAATGAAGCCAGCCTGAGGATTCTAACAATTACTATTATTTTTAATTTAAAATTAAAAATATTAAGGATGTTTTGGGTATTTATTCAAAATATTAAGGAGAAACGATGTTAAATACAATATTTGTTACTTTATTTGTTATCACAACAAAGTAATTATGTGTAATTATTTTTTGTTACTAATAATCATTTTGTGTCAAGAACAATTTAACAAATAAATATAATTATTGTGATTAAAGTATTGTCACAATAAAGTGCAATGATTTTAGTTGTCACTAAATTATTTTTTTGTAATAACATATTATGTTACAAATTGTACATTTATTGTGACCATTATTGGTATCACTCAAATACTATTTAGTGTACGTAAACAACATCGTCACAAAAGCTTAGAGTAATTGTGACAACTTTTCAAAAGTCGTCACTACTACGGAGGATATAGTGATCACGGGTGACGACTTCAAAAATTGGTCACTAATTTCAATAGTGACCAAAATCGATAGTTTTGATGACAACTTCGTTATCATTAAATGTGAAATATCTTGCAGTGATAGGAATGAATCGGAGGTAAACAATGCAACATATTACACACCAACTAACAATCTGAAAAGATAGCCACTGTCAATCAACCACACTCCATTGCCCAAGAAAGAGCTTCCTTGATAGCCATAAATAGGATCATGCAAATATTTGACGAAACCATTTTTCGCTGCTAAAAAAACCCCTATCATCTCCTCGAGCCACAGCCGAAATGAAACCTTCATCCTAGTTCGGGAATAGCGCATCATCCACATGAATATGCACCCTGGTAAAATTATTCATTAAAGCACTAGCAAGGCTGGAATTTGAATGAGAAGTAGCATCGTGAACATCAGTCTAATCAGACCATTCCTCAATGAGCAAAAACGTCCGTCTCACCACCTCATCTGGCAACCAAGAATTATGATTCCAAATAAGCTCATTCCTACGGTTCCAAATAGGCCAACACATAGCGACTGTAGCATGAATAACCACCTCTTGCTTCCCCTCTATAATAAAAGAAAGCCATATTTCAAACCCATCAGTAGAAGCAACGTTAGGGATGTCAAGGAAATTATCCGATAATTGCCTCGTATGTTGACATTGTCTGAAAAGATGCAAAGGGGTCTCCAGATATAACTGACACAAAGGGCACAGAATATCAACATTGATACCTCGATTGGCAACAGTCGAATATGTGGGCAAAATAGCATGGGCACACTTACACTCTACACCATTTATCACAACATTTCTAAGCATATAACAGAAAGAAACAGGGCAAACAATACACATATAGCATCAAAGTAAAATACATAGGTTTTGGGTTTCCATGGTTTATACCTCAAAGCTAGCCTCAACATCAAGAGGTCTTCCATTTCTAATCCCCAAGATAGATCTCATTCACCACCTCCTAAGACTCCCAAACCCAGGTAACACAAACAAGAACATACATACACATATTAACATTCACACATTAGTAGGAGAAGGAAAGGAAAGAAGAAAATTGAAGTAAAAGGTAGAAAAAAAAAAGAAAAAAAAGAGAGAAGCTTACTGCAAAGTCTCTAGCTAGCTTGGAGTTCTTAATGGTGTTGTCTGATGAAATGAAGAGGAAGAGATGGAAGGAATGGCAGAGTTGCTACTGTAGTTTATATAGGATGCACAAAACCATAGAAGACTTGGGGTGAACAGCTAAGTTGAGGGCAAAAATGGAAATTTCACTCTAAACTTTGAATTATAATTTTGGGTCAAAGATTGGGTCAAATCTGGATAAAAATATAACATAGTAAATATAGGAATATGATATGTTTGTTTTAAAATCAATTTTGGATTAAAAACAAAGCTATTAGGCTCACAGGTTCATCTCAGATAGACTTTTGAATCAAATTTTGATAAATAAATATATCTTTTAAATAATGCTTTTGAAATCATAAATAATTATATAAATACATTTGTAATAAATCATTTGAAATAAAGGGTTTAAAATATTTTATTTATAAGCTCATTAGGCAAATAATCATAGGAGTAAAAATTATACATAATTTTATTTGAAACTTGAATAAATAGAAGTTTTGGTGAAAAAATACTTTGGGGTCTCACACTCACAATGTGAGTGCCAGCGTGAGGCTCACTAATCAGATTCTGATCAGTACACTCACGCTAAGACTCACGGTCTCTTGATCAGAAACTCTGCTGCTGACTCACTCACGCTGAGTGTCCGCGTGAGTTCTTCTAGATGACCTTCACGCTATTGGTTTGCTCCTTTGTTCCCCGGTATGCCCTCGGGTGTGTTCGTTGTGCTAAGTTTTGTTTTCTCCCAAAATTAGCATCTTTTCATGCTTGCTTGCTCATTAACATTTGAACCAAAAACAAGCATAAATGAGCACAAATATAAGGCTATTTAATGACATATAAAATCTCCCCACACTTAGACCTTGCTTGCCCTCAAACAAGACAAAATCCAAGCAACTACAAATAAAAATGCCAAATGCATTCATCATAAATGATTTTGCAAGCAGGTGATGTACAAGAACTCAAGAACGTATTTGTTTTTTTTTTTTTCACGGAAATCTCTCAACACACTCAATTTGTTTGTTTTTTTTTTTAAATATGAAAAGTAATGAAGAAACAAAAAGAGAAAAAGGATAGGAACTAACAACAACATGCAGAACCAAAAGAAAATGAAGATAAGCATTGGCATAATTTTGATCCAGAGCCTTGTTCAGGAGAAAACAGTGAGCATGACATTATGCCCCAAATCCCAATTCAAACACAGTATAAACGGGAGGACAGCAAAAAGAAATTTATACACTGAAAGAACATGACAACATAATTAACTTACAGAAAGAATTGTTATACTTTCTTATAGATGAAGAAGGTCTGAAATTTGGTTCCAGCCCCATAAACCAAGGTCGCTTATCTGATGGAAGGTTAAAATTGAGCTCGAACATTTCCCTCTACATATTTCCACTCTTGGAGAAACCTACAAGCCTTGCCACAATCTCTGCACTCTCTTGTATGTGATTCATGTCATGCGGCTTTGTCCAAAGTTTGTTTATGAACTGCAGCTTCCTTTGCTTGGCCTCTAATGGAACATCCCATTTCATGTATAATGCATCTCTTTCCTCAACGGTCAAACGGGTGGTCAATCTTTTTGGAAGAAACTCCTTTTCCCTCCTTAGCGCTCTGATACTGAGTTGCAACATAGAGGTACAAAGGTCCAGAATGTTAGCCCCTCAGGCGTCAGGGTATACATGTATATGAAGGGAGGGCATGAGATGCACATGTTGACCCATTTAATAAATAACCCGACCCGTCGGTCTCACACAAGTTTTTTCCTTTTTGAAAACCAAAAAACCAAATATATTAATCACTCGAAAGTAAGTGCAGAATACAATCAGGATAAATAGAAACCCAAGTATGGGGACCAGCCTGAGAAGCCTTAGCTCTAGCTAACACATGCGCTAACATATTTACTGATCTAGCTAACATATTATCTCTCAACCATGCATTCTCAAACATGAACCTTTTCCGGCGAGCTTTAACACGGGGTTTTTCAACATCAATAAGTAAGACAGAATGATCCGATAAGGTGACATCCACATTATAGACAGAATAAGTAAGACTCTACCGAGACGCTCTTCAACCCAGTCTGCAATACCCAAAGAATTTGTATATATAACAACTAATAATAACCAATATCAATTTTTTTCTAAATTGGATAATATAATTAGAACAAATTTTCATAACACACAAAATTTCATGTTAAATTCTTAATTTATAAAATTTTAAATATAATTCGTATGAGTTTTACTCCACTTACTCTATTTTGTATTTCATTTTCTCTTTTCATTTTTTCTCTAACAAAATAGAGAATGTGCCAAGAGTACTATTTGACACAATATTTTATAAAAGTTTGGGCGAAAATGATAGTATGGGATGATGGACTTCCGGTGGAATTAATTAACTCACTCTAAATAAAAACCCAAAAAAAATGTTAATTGTCTAATATATATAGCTGTGGAATTAATTAACTCACTCTAAATAAAAATCCAAAAAGAATGTTAACTGTCTAATATATATAAAAGCCACAAGAGGCAACGGTACATAAAAGGATGAATGCTTTAAGACTTGAACACCCACCCTTTACTAAGCACAAACATGCATCAACCAACTCAACCAACTAATCAATTGCTTATTTTTATATGTTTTAATATCCTTATATCTAAACATATACTATACATACATATATACATACAAGGGCTATATATGGGGTGGGAGTGGGGGTGGGGGTGAGAGTGGGGGCAGCTGCCCCCATGCTGGATTCGCCACTATATATATATAATTTTTACTAAATCACTAATTGATCATTATCTTAAATGAAGTCACTTCTAATACTTCCTATGTCCCATTTTATATGTCTTACTTTCAAGGGGAAAATTAAACCAACTCTTCATCTTTGCTTATTTTTATTAGTATTTTTTTTAATTTTCAAACTTATTTTTTTGTACGCAATAGTACTTTTAATGTACTTTCTAAACATATAAATTTTACATACTAATTCTAAACTTAATATTATGTAACATTGAATTGTAAATAACATTAGTCAAGCCTTGGTAACGGAACCCGACATATAAAACGGACAAAGGGAATAATTATCATTGTATTTTGTATTTTTGAGATATAAGTGAATCAATTGAGTCTCTACTAATTAACCGCTACATTAAGTCATTTATAGAAATTTTAACAATCCCACAAAATTTATTCGAAATTGATTATGGTGGTCAAGACTTATTTGGTTAAAAATTAGTAAATGAGACTCTATCCAAATGGAATATTGTCGTACAAAGTAATTATATGCATATATGCAAATAAGAAAATAATGTAAATGTCATGCCGGATATCTCACTTTTGTACATAATGTATTTGAGAAAGAGTTAAATTTTATGGATACAATTCATATTAGATTTAATTTATAAAAATTTCTATATTTGTCTAGGGATAAAAATTGTAATTTAGGATCCATTAGAAATCTGGAAAATAACTTTGGGAAATAGTTTTTTAGATTATCATGTATTTGGGTATTCAAATAAAATAAAGACAATGAAAATATTCATAGAAAAATAAATATAAACTAACAAATTAAAGTTTCCCATTTAAGAAGCCATAGGTACAACATTCATTCACTGTCGGCATTAATCTCATGCTCCAGCTTCATAACCTCCACCAACTTCATTTCCAAGGCAACTTTGTCCTTATTGAGCTTTTCCACTATCCGCCTGCACCTAATAGAATGAAGAGGGAAAACAAGAAACGATAAGATAATAAACATTCACGAATAATGAGAAAGATATACGTACTAGTTTTGTGTGCTATATATATATATAATTAATTATATTTTGAGGTAAAAAAGCTTTCTTACTCATTCATATATTTGTTGACAATGGCATGAATCAAGTTGATGCAACCAGTTGAAAGCTGGCAAGCCCCAATGCTGCATATACAATTAAGCAAGTGAGTTCGTACAAAAATAAATGGATTATATTGTTGTATAGGAACAAATATTATTGAGAAATGGATTACACTTACAATGATGAACTCCCTTTCAACTTCATGGAAAGCTGATACAGTTTGTCATAGTCAATGATTGGATACTCCCTAAAAACATGCATGCACTCCATCAAAATGTTATGTATATATATATAAAAAAAACTTGCTTCTATATATTGAATTAATTAATTTTAGGTAGGGGAACAAATTAAACTGGATTCATATAGCAGAAAAACTTACAGAGTATCAATCATATCATCTATGGTGGCGGTAGTCTCCATCAGAAACGTAGAAACCAAATCTATGAAGAATGTTTTCTCAGAAGTATCGTCCTTCAGCCCGTAGCTCATCCTGAAATACTCATCAACAAAGCCCTGCACTCCATTTCGCAACACAAATCAGAATCGAACCGCAAATTCATAATATAAACCAAAATTGAAGAGCAACAAAAAAAAAACGAAGAAAAACTGATATCTGATCATCATAAAATGAATCGATCGATACTTCTCGCTGCAGCTGTTCAATGTGAGCAATCACTTGTTGTTTGAGAACATCCACTATGGTCTTTCCATTCGCACTAGCAGACCCTAGAGATCAGAGAATGAAGCAATTAACCGGCAAAAAAAAAAGTTAAACAGAGAATGGAGAGAGTTTGAGCGTTGAGTATGCATAAAGTGTAAAAAACAAACCCGAGGCGGCCTGAGGAAAGGTGCTTGAAGCATCCATAGCGAGCTGTATGCAACAAGGCGATCAATTAGAGAGAAAGAGGGCTGTAGTAGTAATGCACTTTTTGTTTTCCTGGTATTCGTTTCTCCGTCCTCTATTTATACTGGTTTAGGATGCATAATTTGTGTCTTTTTTTTAAAATTTTATTATTTATTATTATTCGCATAATTCATAAGTATTACGGAAATATTCTATAAAAAAGAAGTATTACGGAAATAATTAAATTTTGAATTTTATAATAACTATAATCTAATTATATTATTGAAATATTTAAAAAAGAAACCATAATCTAATTATATTATTGAAATATTTAAAAAAGAAACCATAAACGCTTGTAATTAGATTCTGATTATATAATATATCTAAATTTGATTTTTATAATTCGTCGAGAATTATATATATACGTTTAATGTATACTGTGATTATTTTAAAAAAAAAAGTATTTTGTGATAATTATACCTAATTACATTGTCTAAATATTTTTTTTAAAAGAGCATAAAAGCTTGTTATTAGATTGTGATTAGAACATCTTAATCTAATTCCAACAACAAAAAAAGAACATCTTAATCTAATTTTATATGTGTAATATTTTGTTCGTGGGTTTAATTTGAAATTTTTAATAGCACAAAATAATTTTTTAAAAATATTATATTATGATAAAACATAAAAGAAATTGGAATTCATTATTATTCAAATAATAGAGATCTTTAAAATATCACACGTTGTAAAAGAGTTGTGATGTAATTATTAGAATGTATAATGATTTGACTTTTTTTTGTTATTATTATACATTTGTCATATATGGTATGACTTTTAAAGAATTTGCATAACAAGTAATAATAATATCATAAATTTTCATTTTAAGTTCGATAATATAATTAGAACTAATTTTCATAATACACAAAATTACATATTAAATTCTCAATTTTAAATTTTTTAAAAATAAAATTGGTAAGAACTGTACTCCACTTACTCTATTTTGTATTCCATTTTTTCTTTAAATTTTCTTTCTCTAATAAAATAGAGCATGTGCCAAGAATAATATTTGACACTTAGCATTTGTTAAAAGTTTAGGCAAAAACGCTGAGATGTTAAATAGCAAACAAAATATTCTAAGATTAAATTTAAAATTGTCAACAAAGACAAAAGACTTCCGGTAGAATTAACTCTATATAAAAACTCAAAAAAGAATATTAATTGTCTAGCAACATGGGGAATAGCATAAGTAAATCCGACTAGATATTTTTATCAATATAATTAAGTAGAACAAATTAATTCTATTATAAAATCTGCTCTAATATCAATTTTCAAGATAAAATGCCTACAACCAAAAACTATAACTAATACGGTGTAGTTCTACGTCGTATTTCCATGATAGGATGTGTCAAGCCTCAACCCCATCAATTTTTGTCAATAAGATAATGTCCCATGTCACCACCCCATTGTCTCAAGCCATCACTACAACAAGACGATCTATACGGAAGACTATCTCCAGCAGTTTGATTCCACACACGACAAACAACCTCTTTACAACCATTATCTCTCAGCCAGGCATTCTCAAACATGAACCTTTTTCGGCGAGCTTTAACACCAAGTTTCTCAACATCAATAAGTAAGGCAGAATGATCCGACGAGGTGACATCCACATTATAGACAGTGGCATACGAAAACAACATAGACCATTCCGCCTTGGCTACAGCCCTATCAAGGCGCTCTTCAACCCAGTCTGCAATACCCAAAGAATTCGTATATATAACAACTAATAATAACCAACATAATTTTTTTCTGAGTTGGATAATATAATTAGAACTAATTTTCATAATACACAAAATTTCATGTTAAATTCTTAATTTATAAAATTTTAAATATAATTCGTTTGAGTTATACTCCACTTACTCTATTTTGTATTTCATATTCTCTTTTCATTTTTTCTTTAACAAAATAGAGCATGTGCCAAGAGTACTATTTGTAAGTGTACAAATGATACACGGTGCTTTGTTATTGGCTACATTATTTGTCAAAAATACACTTAGCCTTTATCTAGTTGTTTATTAGTTTTTGGACCGTAAGACAGTCTGTCCACCAGTGCTGATAGTGAAGCTGTGCCAGCGGACGTTGTCTCAGACAGCAAGGAATTAGTTCACCTATTTAAATTGTGTGGCTAACAGAATTTTAAGGGGTGTGGCTCTCTTTTATTCAAGGAGTTTTTCAGATCTAAAAGTGTGAAGGTTGTTAAAGGATGCTACACTATTTAAAGGAAGGGATTTGAAGCTCTAAAAATTCACCTCTACACATGATACAAGTTGAGAGCTTTCACACGTTAATATTAAGAAGATCTTTTGAAGAATTAATGGCATTCTGCTATTGTCTTTGATGCTGTCGTTGATGCTGAGTCAAGATGAAGAATTGAAGAATTCTTGGCTTGCAGTTTTGTCAATTCAAAATTAGATGTTGAAGGTTGTGTGTTGGTTTTGAACCATTGTACGTTTGGGTTGTATTCCAACTATTGTAAATCTTGGTGCATCTAGTGGATTGGGCAAAAGCTTAGTAGCCCCGCAGACGTAGGAGTTATAGCTCCGAACTGCGTGATCATTTCCTGTGTCCGGGTTCATTTCCTTTACTTGTGTTTTTATTATTGTTTGTCTTAGTTTTATCTAATCTGGACTAATAACTATAAAAACGTTAAATAATCCCTGAACCCGTATAGTATTGCATTCAAGATCCACGAAGTTTTTTTCAATTGGTATCATAGCACGGGGACTTAATCTGTTAGTCTACCGATCTGGCGATCTCGTGTTTCTTGAACTCAATTCTTTGGTGCCTTTTTGGTGTTTTATTTTCGGTTCTTGCTGTTTTTTGTTCTGTCTCACCGTGTGTTGAGTGTTTCAGAATGAATAAACCACCTCCCGAACTAAATGCTGACAACTATGCTTACTGGAAAGCACGTACAAGGATGCATATCAAAGCACATGGTGAAATTATACATCAAGATCATCTGGCTCACGTACTGTTAAATCTAAAGACAAAGCGAACAAGGGCATCTGATGCTATGAATGCGAAGGATTTGGACATGTTCAGGCCGAGTGTGCAACATACTTACGAAGAAAGAAGTCCATGACGGCCCTAACCTGGAGCGATGATGAACTTGAATCAGAAGCTGCTGGGTCAGATGCTGACGAAATATCTGGGAATTTTGTGGCCTTCACTGCAATAACTGATGCTAATCCTGACGTAGAAGAGCATGATGATTCAGACGGTGGAGAATACAATTCAGCTGAAGATCGCGAGTTACCTCCTATGTCTTATGAATTAGAATACAAAAAATTGTACTCCAGATGGGAGGCGTTACTTAAAGTTCATCATTCTTTGTCTAGTAAAATTGGTGTATTAGAAGATGCTAAGATGGTGTACAAAAACCAAGCTTCTGAAAAAGAAATCCTACTGAAGGCTAGTCTTGAACGTGAGGAAAAGCTACAACAGGAGCTAGACACGCTCAAACGGCGAATCAAGATGATGGACACCACATCTACACTTGATGAAATACTGGATTCAGGAAGACAAACTTCTACAAAATTTGGGCTTGGTTTCTCAGGTGGGAAGAACAAAGATATTATTTTTGTGAAAAGTTCTGAACCAGTTCATAACACGCCATAATTAAACCCAGCTCAACAATGCAATATGACAGCATCTGAACCAGTGTTTGACATGCCTGAATCAAGCTCAGCTTCGCAACGCCGTGTTACAGAATCTGGATCGTATCGTGTCTTTTCCAAATCCAGTACATCTAGACGAGGCTATGGTAATGTATGGTATCCAAACTTTCATCGCATTAGATATAACCTTGTTTGTCATTATTGCAGGATGCGCGGGCACACCAGACCTGAATGCTACTATTTCTACAAGGATCAAAGGGTTGAGAAATACATTCACAAGCGCATTGCACCATTTGTAAAACAAGTTTGGGTCAGGAAAGCGGATTTTATAACCCAGAAAATGCCAAATGCACCGCAATGGAAAAGTGGTACCTTCTAAATTCATTCTTTAGTTGGTATTTTCTCAATACCTGTATTATGTTTTTTTTTGTGCTTTTACCCGCTGCTTTATCCTCTTTTTACCTGCTTCTGTGTTATGTGCTAATTAGGTAGTAGCTACTGGCTCTGTTTCTGTCTCTGTTCCAGTATGCTCTATTTCTGGCTCTGTTACTCCCTCGGTTTTAGGAAGGTCTAGGCCCGAGCAAGTCACAATTCCTGATACTTCTACGTTTAATATACGTGATATTGCATTATATGTTGACTAGCCTGCTGCATTCGGTGTCTCAAAATCTAATGATTCTGTTCCGGTCACTGTTACGACATGTCCTTTATCTATGTCTGAGTCAGTCACTGTTCCAGCTTCATCTGGTCCAGTTCCGGTGTCTGCCAGCACTACCGAATTACATACTATCTGTTTTAATAGCAATGTTACCTGTTTCTTGGTCTGGTTTGTCTGTGTTTGTGCTTCTTATCAGGTGCCTTTTGAACAAGCTCTTCAAAAAACGTAAGACACATGTTGCTTCTTTAAGAAAAGAAGAAAGACAAAGTTAGCTATGACTACTCCAGCACCTCGCATAACTTTATAAAAGGGCTCCCAATTCTGTTGATGTGTCACAAGTCCTGTTGCCGATCCTGCTGGGCCTAGTAAAAACTCCAAAGTTGATATTTCAACTCTATATTGCGATATCCGAAGCTGATAGATTTATGGTAAGCTCATAGTCAAAGAAGATTGCTGCTCCAGAAGGATATTGATCTAGATGGCATTATGAAGCATTGCAACATCATCCCTCTACTCAAAGACTAGGATCTACTCCAAACTGTTCAAAACATTGGTTCCTATTCAGAATGGCTGATTGTCAAGTTCTACGTAAATCTGTCTCCTGATACAGATGCTCAAAGTTCTCCTATGTTTCACAAGGTGGTTGTTCGTGGCCGATGATACGAATCTAGTTCTGACTTAATCAACCGTGCTGACCTAGAAGAAGAATGTGAGCCGAGCCTAGATCCTCTTGTTGCTGCTCTGTCTCACAATCAGCTCATGGCCTGACCTAAGGGTGATGTGTCCTCACAAGTGGTGACTACTATCTAGTTACCTTCGTTACGTTTTGGTTTGCTCTCATATTCTATTTTATGTCTTGTTTTTTTTGCTCATTTGAATGTGCCTAAGATGATCTTTTTGATGTGCGTATCTCTATCTTTTTTATAAAATGTTCTTGTGTCTGCTTTATATGTCTCTGAACATGTTTTTCTCTGATTATGTGGTTTCCTCTATATTTATATCTGGTTCAGTGTTAACCTTTCCTGTTTCTATTCCTTCTTGCCAATCTGAAGTGTGATTTGAGTTTGAAATTGCTTGTCTTCTATACTTGTTGGTCCGGTCATGACCGTTTTTGATATTATTGGTGTGCTTTTGTGCTATGTGTTATGAATATGTGCTTTTAATGTGCTTTACCTGATTGTATCTGCTTTAACTGAATGTATATGCTTTTTGGTTGCTTTGTCTGTTCCAACTTGACTTTTATTGTTTTTCGCGTCTACTTATGTGCTCTATGTGTTATCTGTGATAATCATGTGCTTGAAGTTGCTTTACATGGATGTGCCTTCTGTTTTATGTGCTTATCTTCTTACTTTATTTGACCCAAATTGATTTTTTCCTAATTTTGTGTCTATAAGTGCATCTGTCTAATTTGCTGAGTGGTTTTCAAGTTGTCTGTGCCTAGTTTTGGGTTTCGTGTTTCTTTTCTACTTGTGCAGGTGCCTGTTACAACTTCAAAGAACCTTACTCCAAGAGCTGTCTTAGTATGGTGATATTGTGATGAAACAATCACAATTGAGGACGAGCATAGTTATCTGGATTATCATTATGTTCGGACTATCGTTTGGATCATCATATTTTTGGATATTCATATTATCATATTTTTCGGATTATCATTATTCAGAATATCCTATTATTTGGACTATCTTTGATGGGTTGAACTGCTTATTGTATGAGAATTTCAACGGGGTGAATACTATTATGAACGTGGGTTGCATATGAAGAGTACGGTGATTCGTATAGATTTCAGTTGGTATGGATTGGTGGTTATTCTTTTGGCGAAATTATCTTCAATCGTATCATGGATTTTGTTTTAACGAAAAAGGAGTCGAAGATTTTTCTTCCGTTTCCAAGTCTGATTTTTGCGTTGCTAAAAGCTCAAGGTTTTGCTCTTTACAAAAATGAACCGCTGCTTGAAATTCTTGCAAAGTATACTGTCGAACTACGGTTATGTCCAGAACGCCACTATGATGATCGTGCACATCTTCAGACAGTTCCTGTTCCAGTGATTAGTCCTGTGATGGGTGTTACACCCTCTGGCTCACCCTCTTTTTCTCTGCCCAAGGCTACTTCAGCGCTTGACACAACTACTATTCTTGTGCTACATGCTCGTGTTCAAGCTTCCCAATCCACAATTCACTAGATGCACCTTTTGTCAATTTTTTGACAAAAAGGGGGAGTTAAGGTATGTTGTGAAAATTTTTTGGGTACTAAGGGGGAGTAATAACTCAGGGGGAGTTTTGGCATTTGGTTGAAGACATTTGGAGTTTGACATGCTTGAGAAAATATGTTGAGGGGGAGAGTTCTATTGCGTTTTTGCTGGTTTTGAAGCTGCTATTTTGGTGGTCTGTTGCAGTTTGGTCTTTATTTTGCATTAAGTGTCTTATCCTTGTTACCAAACTAGCTTATGGGTATGAGTTTAATAATATTGATTTTTGTTTAAATTCTTAAAAATGCCTAAGTTTTGTTTGAAGGTGATTTTTGTCAAATAATTGCCAAAGGGGAAGATTGTAAGTGTACAAATGATACACGGTCCTTTGTTATTGGCTATATTATTTGTCAAAAATACACTTAGCCTTTATCTAGTTGTTTATTAGTTTTTGGACCGTAAGCCAGTCTGTCCACCAGTGCTGATAGTGAAGCTGTGTTAGCGGACGCTGTCTCAGACAGCAAGGAATTAGTCCACCCATTTAAATTGCGTGGCTAACAGAATTTTAAGGGGTGTGGCTCTCTTTTATTCAAGGAGTTTTTCAGATCTAAAATTGTGAAGGTTGTTAAAGGATGCTACAATATTTAAAGGAAGGGATTTGAAGCTCTAAAAATTCACCTCTACACATGATACAAGTTGAGAGCTTTCACACGTGAATATTAAGAAGATCTTTTGAAGAATTAATGGCATTTTGC
>CP025659.1:23242381-23258480 GCA_003576665.1 Ipomoea trifida | reverse complement strand
ACAAAAAACGAACAACACTAACTGCACTTCATTGTGTCCTTTATTAGATGCAGTCTAGCGTGGGCCCTTGTGGCGATGAGCTCTGAAGGATGGGAGTCGAGGTTGAAGACTACTCTATCCTAGAATAGACACCCTGGGAGGATTAGTTCCATATGTACACTTTTGAATATTGATGTGGTTGTTTGATGTTGTAAGTTTAGCCTTAACGTTTGGGTATAGGAGAGATACCTAAGCGTGGCGGTAACACCCAGTTTTCTGCTGATAAGATGTAAGCTTCCGCAATGTATTATTAGGGATTTTGTAATAAATCCAAGATGTGAAAATTGGGGTGTTACAAATTGGTACCAGAGCCTAAGGTTATAAGATCTTGGAGATAGATCAGAGCTTTAGGTTGTGAGATCTTTGCCATGGGCAATAGAGTTTGGTAAGCTCTGTTACATAGTGGAGATCAGAGCTTAGGATTTGAGATCCTTGTTATCGATAATAGAATTGGTGAAGCTCTGTTACAAAGTGGAATCTATCAGAGCTTAAGGTTATAAGTTCTTGGAAACAGAGTTTGGTACGCTCTGTTATAAGTTGGTATTAAGGCGGTTCGAATCTTTGGAGGTTAGATTGGAGCCTAGGCTGTGAAATCTTTGTAAGATGTGACATCTTTGTTATAAGCTTAGGATTTGAGATCATTGTTATCGATGATAGAGTTTGGTACGCCCTGTACGAGTAAGCTCATGTTCACTAAAATTATTATTTACCCCATATATATGTATATTGATTATGATATGATATGATATCAAAATTATGTGTTTTGCAAAATTATGCGCATTATGATGTCCATGTGATCACAAGTGCATTGCATAATATGTGTATGATTCTCGAATTATCGAGAATTGTTTGTTACGGGTCAAACTCGTGTGTTGTGTAAATGCTTGGCTTGGAATTTTGGTGTTATGTACATATATGTACTAAGAATGATATATTCTTATGGAATGAATTATTGTGGAGAAAAATGTGTTTTGAGAAATTATATATTTTTGAAGAAGATATTTATCATGAGGAAATGATATATTTTGGAAATTATATGTACATATTTAGTCTTGGAGGATAAGAATACTTGCTGCCGGGGTGAGCCGGAAATCTCACAAACCTTTTTTTTGGAAAATATATGAGAATCTTGGGCTGCGTCCAGATTATTATGAGCACTAGAGCTGCGTTCTATTTGCTATTGAGATGAGAATCTAGGGCTGCGGTCCTATTGGTGGAGTATTGTGTTTTTATTGGTATCTAATCCTCCTTGACAAATATGTTATTTTGGAAAATGATATCTCCACATGTATTTTGGGAAAATATTTATGAAGATTATGAGACAATGATATATATATATATATACGATTTTGGAAAATATGATTGTTGAAAACCATAAAACCCAAGCCCATATTTTACGGGGTGAAATGGAGCTTACTTAGCTTATGCTAATTTTGGGATATACACCCCTTTGTTTTTATGTTTAAATGATTTTGTGAAAATGTGAGTACACGTCTTATGAAATTATTTGATGAGAATACATATTGTTCGTTCTTGTGATGGTTAGTGAAATTATTAGATTTATAGAGATTATGGTAAGTAATGAAATTATGATGTTGAAGAGATTTGGTGGTGAAATTATTGGCATCTGGATTTGAAAGGGAAAATATTGGTATGTGAATATTATGAATATGAAGGTATGGACTTGAATAAGTAATTTTGGGTTATAGATGTAAGATATGATATTTTGAAGGATGGTTATTTATATATTTTGTCCCAAGGGTGGTGATACTTGGAGTTTTGAACTATCCTTATGACTGTTATTATTATGATTATGGTGATGATGATGAGAGTTGAGATCTCTCTATTTGGTTTTGGCCACCGTTCATGGAATCGTCCGGTTGGTTTGGATTTGATTTTGATTTGGTTTTGGCCACCGGTTCGTGGATTCGTCGGTTGGTTCGGTATTGGTTTGGAAGTTGAAACTTTCATTTGGTCCATTCCTCCTTGATATTTTATATAATACCTATTTTTGGATGTATGAAAAGTTCAAGCAATTATTGAAGAATTATCTTTGGTGGTTATTGTGAGAGTTTGGTACTCTCTATTTGGTGGTTTATTTTGAGATAATGGAATTATCTTTTGGATGTTTATTTTGAGATAATGGAACTATCCTTTGGATGTTTTGAGATATTGGAATTATCTATTTGATAATTATTTTGAGATATTGGAGTTATTCCTTTGGTATTTATTTTGAGAGTTGGGAATCTCTTTATTGGTGAATAAGTTTTAATTTAAAGGAATTTTGAGTAGTGATGATATTATGATATATATTGAGGAAATTGTTATATGGAAAAGTTAAGGTAAAGATATTATATATGTATTGGGGAAATTGTTATATGGAAATATTGAATAAAGATTGTATATAGTGAATCTGGAGGAAATAGTTGATTATGAAATAGGCAATGACCTTATCTCCTGGAAATTTTATAGATATTTTTGGTATGCATTTTATACATACTTGAATGAGTATGATTTCCTCAAGGTATACTTCCAATGGATTAAAGGTGATTTATATTGATGAGATTAAAAATGCCATGTTAAGGGGTTGAAATTTATTACGTGGAAATTTATGTGCTCCAAAGTGATATTAAAAGCTATTCGAACCTTGGGAAGCTTAGGCTATGAGATGTTGGAAGTAAGAAGGTATAGAGCCTAAGTCGATAATTTTGGAGATAAGAAATTAAGTGATGATCTACTTTGAATCCATGGATAACAAGAAGGAAGTTTCGGGGACGAAACTATTTTAAGGGGGGAAGACTGTAACCCTCGGTTTTTCCGACAAAGTTTAAGGTTCGAAAAATGTTTTTCGAAGGCTATGACATTTATGAGAAGACCTCTCGGTACTTCAAAAGAATTTTGTTAGACTAGTTATTATTAAGCTGCGATCTACGTACCGGTCACGAACCGTAAAATTTTTAAGGATGTATATACAGTTCGAATTTTCCTAGGAAATGGATTATTAAGTATGATACGATTAAGGCTGAACTTTCTATTTAGTTCAAGTGGAAATTTAAACGGACTGTAAGAGTGAAATTGTTACGGACCTTCGTACCTATATTTCGCGAGATACCGAAAAATTCCCAATTTTAGTGGTTAATGACGGGATTATTTTTAGAATAATTTTGGTATTGAAATTTTCCCGAATTAAGTCATATTCCTCCAAACTTTTATCTGATTTAATCCCTAACTGGCAAAGGAGTCTTATTCTACAAGGCACACCATGGGTTTTGACAAGTGGCACCATTATTTACCACATGGTAATAAATAATTAATTAATGGAAGAGTATGGGTTAAGCTAAACCATGCATACACTCCAAGTCTTCCTCTCTCTCTCCACACCATTGTTGAAATTAAGAAAAGGAAAAGAGAGAAGGAAAATATCATCTTCCTCTTGGATCCAAACTCCATATCTACTTTCTTCAACACAAGTGCTTCCACAATAGGTAAGACTTTGGTTTTATTCGGTAAAATGACTAGAATCCTTCCTAGAACTTGAGTTTAAGCTAGGGATTCATGAAAATGTTGTTATTATGGTGATCTTGTTTAGGATCTTCGGTGAAAGGTTTGAAGGAGAAGATCACCATCTTTCTACGGTTTTAAAAAATCTATTTGGGAGGTAAGGAATCCTTAAGTTGGTTCAATCACTTGAAGGTGAACAAATGCTAGTAAATTATATGACTAGGAATTTTTACGTGAAAGATATGTGTTAGTTTATGGATCTGCAAGTTAGCTCAAGAAACTACACTTTTGGATTTTTGGTAACTTTTGTATGCATGTTCATAGTTAATTTATGCATGTATATGCTGTGTTTACGTCCATATAAGCTTATACTTGTGAAAATAGTGGAAAATCGGGACGTTACAACCCCGTTTTTGCTACCCGAAGTGGGCAGAATCGAGTGACGCGGCCTTGGACGCGCGTTCGTCGACGCCAGGAGTTTCGTAGTTAACGGCCGAGAGGCCGGACGCGGGCATGGACGCGCGTCCGTGGCGTGTGGCCGATGAGCTCTGAACAGGATGGGAGTCGAGGTTGAAGACTACTCTATCCTAGAATAGACACCTTGGAGGATTAGTTCCATATGTACACTTTTGAATATTGATGTGGTTGTTTGATGTTGTAAGTTTATCCTTAACGTTTGGTATAGGAGAGTACCTAGGCGTGGCGGTAACACCCAGTTTTCTGCTGATAAGATGTAAGCTTCCGCAATGTATTATTAGGGATTTTGTAATAAATCCAAGATGTGAAAATTGGGGTGTTACATAGGAAGTATTAGAAGTGACTTAATTTAAGATAATGATCAATTAGTGATTTAGTAAAAATTATATATATATATAATGGCGAATCCAGCATGGGGGCAACTGCCCCCACCCTCACCCCCACTCCCACCATATATAGCCCTTGTATGTATATATTTATGTATAGTATATGTTTAGATATAAGGATATTAAAACATATAAAAATAAGTAATTGATTAGTTGGTTGAGTTGGTTGATGCATGTTTGTGCTTAGTAAAGGGTGGGTGTTCAAGTCTTAAAGCATTCATCCTCGTATGTAGCGTTGCTCATCCTTTTGGGTTATATATATTAGAGTTACTTCTTGATTTTGAGTGAGTTAATTAACCACATATATATATATATTAGACAATTAACATTCTTTTTTGGGTTTTTATTTAGAGTGAGTTAATTAATTCCCGGAAGTCCATCATCCTAGACTATCATTTTCGCCCAAACTTTTATTAAATATTGTGTCAAATAGTACTCTTGGCAGATGCTCTATTTTGTTAGAGAAAAAATGAAAGAGAAAATGAAATACAAAATAGAGTAAGTGGAGTATAACTCATGCGAATTATATTTAAAATTTTATAAATTAAGAATTTAACATGAAATTTTGTGTATTATGAAAATTAGTTCTAATTGTATTATCCAACTTTAAAAAAAAAATTGATATTGGTTATTATTAGTTGTTATATATACAAATTCTTTGGGTATTGCAGACTGGGTTGAAGAGCGTCTCGGTAGAGCCTTACTTATTCTGTCTATAATGTGGATGTCACCTTGTCGGATCATTCTGTCTTACTTATTGATGTTGAAAACCCCGTGTTAAAGCTCGTCGGAAAAGGTTCATGTTTGAGAATTAATGGCTGAGAGATAATATGTTAGCTAGATCAGTAAATATGTTAGCTCATGTGTTAGCTAGAGCTAAGGCTGCTCAGGCTGGTCCCATACTTGGGTTTCTATTTATCCTGATTGTATTCGGCACTTACGTTCGAGTGATTAATATATTTGGTTCTTTGGTTTTAAAAAATACATATATACAAATTCATTAAAAATTATACCATATATGACAAATGTATAATAACGAAAAAAAAAGGTCAAATCATTATACATTGTATTACTTACATCACAATTGTTTTACAACATGTGATAATTTAAAGATAAATTTGTATTCTTTTAATTGAGTAATGAATTCCAATTTCTTTCATGTTTTATAACAATAAACTATTAAAAAATATTATTTGTGCTACTAAAAATTTCAAATTAAACTCACGAACAAAATATTACACATATAAAATAAATTTTAGATATTATATATATATATTATAATATATATATATATATATATATATATATATATATATATATATATATATATAATACGTTAATACTCGACGAATTATAAAATCAGATTTATATATATTATAAATCACAATCAGGGACAGATTCACAATTTCCTTTAGTGTGGGCCAAGAAGTGAAAGTAATTAAAATGAATTAAAAATGTTCAAATACAAAGTTCGAATACAAAATGTCAAATACAAAATACATTAAAAATTACTTACAAGCTAAGGTTTATGATGAACTACGAGAAAATGTATTTTGTCTTCGTGTGTGCGTGCATCGTGTGTGCATTGTGCGTGCACTTTACGTGTATGATAAAGAAAAATGACCCCATTTATCAATATTCTTTCATTTAACCAGGGGGTGGCGTAGTAGAGGCAGACCAAGCGATGGCAAGGCAGAGGCGCAATCGCCAAAGTAGAGAATGTTTAGGGAATTTGAGGAAATTGCGCAAAACAAATGAAATTATATATATATATATATATATATATATATATATATATATATATATATAGGGTCATGTTCAGGTGTGGCCGTGCCTTCCCGTGCGGCTGTGCGGTTCACACCACTCAATGTTACGAAATACACCACTCAATGTTAAGAAACACACCACACAAATATGCACTGTGGTGTGTTTCTTAACATTGAGTGGTGTATTTCGTAACATTGAGTGTGTGTGACCGCACGGCCACACGGGAGAGCACGACCACATTTGAACAAAATCTATATATATATATATATATATATATATATATATATATATATATATATATATGTATGTATGTATATATGTATTACATTCTTATGAATTAAGAATGTAATAAACAATAATAATAATTAAAACAAAAAACCCAAATTATGCGTGCTACTACCAGTGTGGATAATATTGTCATCTTATTCTTCTCCCTCAAACCCAGTCCTAAACCAATATAAATAGAGGAGAATTGATAAAGGGGAAACTAGAAGCGCAATAGTACTAGAGTTCTCTCTCTCTAACTGATCTCCCCTTTGCATACAGCTCGACGTTATGGACGCTTCAAGCAGCTTTCCTCACGCCGCCTCCGGTTTGTCTATTACACTTCATGCATTCTCATCGCTCAAAAATTCTCCATCTCAATAATATTATAATCCTTATCTTTTTGTAAAGTTAATTAATTGCTCCGGTCCGTGCAGGTCACGTGCGGCTTAATATATCTTAATATATGTTTCTCATTATTTGTGAATGTTTATTATATTATCGTTTCTTGTTTTCCTCTTTATTGTATCAGGTGCAGGCGGATAGTGGAGAAGCTGAAGAAGGACAAAGTTGCGTTGGAAATGAAGTTGGTAGATGTTATGAAGCTGGAGCATGAGATTGTTGATAGGCAGTGAATGAATGTTGTGCCCGTGGCTTCTTAATTGGGAAACTTTGTTAGTTTATATTTATTTTTCTATAAATATTTTCATTGTCTTTATTTTATTTGAATACGTACCCAAATACATGATAATCTAAAAAATGATTTCCAAAAGTTATTTTACAGATTTCTAATGGATCCTAAATTACAAATTTTATCCCAAGACAAATATAGAAATTTTTATAAATTAAATCTAATCTGAGTTGTATCCATAAAATTTAACTCTTTCTCAAACACATTATGTACAAAAGTGAGATATCCGGCATGACATTTACATGATATAGTGGCGGATATATGTATGTATAGTATATGTTTAGATATAACTATATGAAAACATATAAAAATAAACAATTGATTAGTTGGTTGAGTTGGTTGATGCATGTTTGTTCATAGTAAAGGGTGGGTGTTTGAATCCTGAAGCATTCATCCTCTTATGTAGCATTACCTTTGCCCATGAAAACTTTTTCAGGTACTGTATAATTCTAAATTTAGTGTCAAACTATCGTTTTTTCCTTTAACATCCCAGACTATTGTTTTTGCCCAAACTTTTATAAAATATTGTGTCAAATAGTGAAAAAACTTCGTGGATCATGAATGCAAAACTTTACGGGTTCAGGGATTCCATTTTTATAGTTATTAGTCGAGATTAGATAAAACTAAGACAAACAATAATAAAAACACAAGTAAAGGAAATGAACCCGGACACAGGAAATGATCATGCAGTTCGGAGCTATAACTCCTACGTCTGCGGGGCTACTTAGCTTTTGCCCAATCCACTAGATGCACCAATGTTTACAATAGTTGGAATACAACCCAAACGTACAATGGTTCAAAACCAACACACAACCTTCAACATCTACTTTTAATTGACAAAACTGCAAGCCAAGAATTCTTCAATTCTTCATCTTGACCCAGCATCAACGACAACATCAAAGACAGTAGCGGTTAGTTTGATTGAAACATGGTGATTGGCGGTGGCAATGGTGGGAGCCGGCGGCGCCGGCGATGGGTGAAGGGCTGGAGTAATGGCTCCATCGGTTACCGGTGTTGTCATCGGGAAAAAAAAAAATGTTTCGGAAGGGTAGGAGAGAGAGGATCGAAGATAGTCTGATACCAGATGAACGTGTGATTGAATTGAGAATGACAGAATTACAGAAGGAGTGCGGTACCTATATTAGAGTTAGCATAAAACTCTCCTATGGTA
This sequence comes from Ipomoea trifida, assembly GCA_003576665.1. NCBI lineage: Eukaryota > Viridiplantae > Streptophyta > Magnoliopsida > Solanales > Convolvulaceae > Ipomoea > Ipomoea trifida. Next base: position 23,250,184 of record CP025659.1, on the reverse strand, counting down.
TAGGTACCCACTATTGACTGAAACTAACTAATACTAATTCTTAAAGGAAGGGATTTGAAGCTCTAAAAATTCACCTCTACACATGATACAAGTTGAGAGCTTTCACACGTGAATATTAAGAAGATCTTTTGAAGAATTAATGGCATTTTGCTACTGTCTTTGATGTTGTCGTTGATGCTGGGTCAAGATGAAGAATTGAAGAATTCTTGGCTTGCAGTTTTGTAAATTCAAAAGTAGATGTTGAAGGTTGTGTGTTGGTTTTGAACCATTGTACGTTTGGGTTGTATTCCAACTATTGTAAACATTGGTGCATCTAGTGGATTGGGCAAAAGCTAAGTAGCCCCGCAGACGTAGGAGTTATAGCTCCGAACTGCATGATCATTTCCTGTGTCCGGGTTCATTTCCTTTACTTGTGTTTTTATTATTGTTTGTCTTAGTTTTATCTAATCTCGACTAATAACTATAAAAATGTTAAATAATCCCTGAACCCGTAAAGTTTTGCATTCAAGATCCACGAAGTTTTTTTCACTATTTGACACAATATTTTATAAAAGTTTGGGCAAAAACAATAGTCTGGGATGTTAAAGGACAAAAACGATAGTTTGACACTAAATTTAGAATTATACAGTACCTGAAAAAGTTTTCATGGTGGCAAAGGTAATGCTACATAAGAGGATGAATGCTTCAGGATTCAAACACCCACCCTTTACTATGAACAAACATGCATCAACCAACTCAACCAACTAATCAATTGTTTATTTTTATATGTTTTCATATAGTTATATCTAAACATATACTATACATACATATATCCGCCACTATATCATGTAAATGTCATGCCGGATATCTCACTTTTGTACATAATGTGTTTGAGAAAGAGTTAAATTTTATGGATACAACTCAGATTAGATTTAATTTATAAAAATTTCTATATTTGTCTTGGGATAAAATTTGTAATTTAGGATCCATTAGAAATCTGTAAAATAACTTTTGGAAATCATTTTTTAGATTATCATGTATTTGGGTAAGTATTCAAATAAAATAAAGACAATGAAAATATTTATAGAAAAATAAATATAAACTAACAAAGTTTCCCAATTAAGAAGCCACGGGCACAACATTCATTCACTGCCTATCAACAATCTCATGCTCCAGCTTCATAACATCTACCAACTTCATTTCCAACGCAACTTTGTCCTTCTTCAGCTTCTCCACTATCCGCCTGCACCTGATACAATAAAGAGGGAAAACAAGAAACGATAATATAATAAACATTCACAAATAATGAGAAACATATATTAAGATATATTAAGCCGCACGTGACCTGCACGGACCGGAGCAATTAATTAACTTTACAAAAAGATAAGGATTATAATATTATTGAGATGGAGAATTTTTGAGCGATGAGAATGCATGAAGTGTAATAGACAAACCTGAGGCGGCGTGAGGAAAGCTGCTTGAAGCGTCCATAACGTCGAGCTGTATGCAAAGGGGAGATCAGTTAGAGAGAGAGAACTCTAGTACTATTGCGCTTCTAGTTTCCCCTTTATCAATTCTCCTCTATTTATATTGGTTTAGGACTGGGTTTGAGGGAGAAGAATAAGATGACAATATTATCCACACTGGTAGTAGCACGCATAATTTGGGTTTTTTGTTTTAATTATTATTATTATTGTTTATTACATTCTTAATTCATAAGAATGTAATACATATATATATATATATACATATATATATATATATATACATATATATATATATAGATTTTGGTTCAAATGTGGTCGTGCTCTCCCGTGTGGCCGTGCGGTCACACACCACTCAATGTTACGAAATACACCACTCAATGTTAAGAAACACACCACAGTGCATATTTGTGTGGTGTGTTTCTTAACATTGAGTGGTGTATTTCGTAACATTGAGTGGTGTGAACGCACAGCCGCACGGGAAGGCACGGCCACACCTGAACATGACCCTATATATATATATATATATATATATATATATATATATATATATATATAATTTCATTTGTTTTGCGCAATTTCCTCAAATTCCCTAAACATTCTCTACTTTGGGCGATTGCGCCTCTGCCTTGCCATCGCTTGGTCTGCCTCTACTACGCCACCCCCTGGTTAAATGAAAGAATATTGATAAATGGGGTCATTTTTCTTTATCATACACGTAAAGTGCACGCACAATGCACACACGATGCACGCACACACGAAGACAAAATACATTTTCTCGTAGTTCATCATAAACCTTAGCTTGTAAGTAATTTTTAATGTATTTTGTATTTGACATTTTGTATTCGAACTTTGTATTTGAACATTTTTTAATTCATTTTAATTACTTCCACTTCTTGGCCCCCACTGAAAGGAAATTGTGAATTGGTCCCTGATTGTGATTATATAATATATATAAATCTGATTTTATAATTTGTCGAGTATTAACGTATTATATATATATATATATATATATATATATATATATATATATATATATATATATATATATATATATATATATAATATCTAAAATTTATTTTATATGTGTAATATTTTGTTCGTGAGTTTAATTTGAAATTTTTAGTAGCACAAAATAATATTTTTTAATAGTTTATTGTTATAAAACATGAAAGAAATTGGAATTCATTACTCAATTAAAAGAATACAAATTTATCTTTAAATTATCACATGTTGTAAAACAATTGTGATGTAAGTAATACAATGTATAATGATTTGACCTTTTTTTTTCGTTATTATACATTTGTCATATATGGTATAATTTTTAATGAATTTGTATATATGTATTTTTTTAAAACCAAAGAACCAAATATATTAATCACTCGAACGTAAGTGCCGAATACAATCAGGATAAATAGAAACCCAAGTATGGGGACCAGCCTGAGCAGCCTTAGCTCTAGCTAACACATGAGCTAACATATTTACTGATCTAGCTAACATATTATCTCTCAGCCATTAATTCTCAAACATGAACCTTTTCCGACGAGCTTTAACACGGGGTTTTTCAACATCAATAAGTAAGACAGAATGATCCGACAAGGTGACATCCACATTATAGACAGAATAAGTAAGGCTCTACCGAGACGCTCTTCAACCCAGTCTGCAATACCCAAAGAATTTGTATATATAACAACTAATAATAACCAATATCAATTTTTTTTTTAAAGTTGGATAATACAATTAGAACTAATTTTCATAATACACAAAATTTCATGTTAAATTCTTAATTTATAAAATTTTAAATATAATTCGCATGAGTTATACTCCACTTACTCTATTTTGTATTTCATTTTCTCTTTTCATTTTTTCTCTAACAAAATAGAGCATCTGCTAAGAGTACTATTTGACACAATATTTAATAAAAGTTTGGGCGAAAATGATAGTCTAGGATGATGGACTTCCGGGGGAATTAATTAACTCACTCTAAATAAAAACCCAAAAAAGAATGTTAATTGTCTAATATATATATAACTGTGGAATTAATTAACTCACTCTAAATAAAAATCCAAAAAAGAACGTTAGCGCTACATACGAGGATGAATGCTTTAAGACTTGAACACCCACCCTTTACTAAGCACAAACATGCATCAACCAACTCAACCAACTAATCAATTACTTATTTTTATATGTTTTAATATCCTTATATCTAAACATATACTATACATAAATATATACATACAAGGGCTATATATGGGGTGGGAGTGGGGGTGAGGGTGGGGGCAGTTGCCCCCATGCTGGATTCGCCATTATATATATATATAATTTTTACTAAATCACTAATTGATCATTATCTTAAATTAAGTCACTTCTAATACTTCCTATGTAACACCCCAATTTTCACATCTTGGATTTATTACAAAATCCCTAATAATACATTGCGGAAGCTTACATCTTATCAGCAGAAAACTGGGTGTTACCGCCACGCCTAGGTATCTCTCCTATACCCAAACGTTAAGGATAAACTTACAACATCAAACAACCACATCAATATTCAAAAGTGTACATATGGAACTAATCCTCCCAAGGTGTCTATTCTAGGATAGAGTAGTCTTCAACCTCGACTCCCATCCTGTTCAGAGCTCATCGGCCACACGCCACGGACGCGCGTCCATGCCCGCGTCCGGCCTCTCGGCCGTAACTACGAAACTCCTGGGCGTCGACGAACGCGCGTCCAAGGCCGCGTCCACTCGATTCTGCCCACTTCGGGCAGCAAAAACGGGGTTGTAACGTCCCGATTTTCCACTATTTTCACAAGTATAAGCTTATATGGACGTAAACACAGCATATACATGCATAAATTAACTATGAACATGCATACAAAAGTTACCAAAAATCCAAAGTGTAGTTTCTTGAGCTAACTTGCAGATCCATAAACTTAACACATATCTTTCACGTAAAAATTCCTAGTCATATAATTTACTAGCATTTGTTCACCTTCAAGTGATTGAACCAACTTAAGGGATTCCTTACCTCCCAAATAGATTTTTTTAAAACCGTAGAAAGATGGTGATCTTCTCCTTCAAACCTTTCACCGAAGATCCTAAACAAGATCACCATAATAACAACATTTTCATGAATCCCTAGCTTAAACTCAAGTTCTAGGAAGGATTCTAGTCATTTTACCGAATAAAACCAAAGTCTTACCTATTGTGGAAGCACTTGTGTTGAAGAAAGTAGATATGGAGTTCTTGGATCCAAGAGGAAGATGATATTTTCCTTCTCTCTTTTTCCTTTTCTTAATTTCAACAATGGGTGTGGGAGAGAGAGAGGAAGACTTGGAGTGTAGGCATGGTTTAGCTTAACCCATACTCTTCCCGTTTAATTAATTATTTATTACCATGTGGTAAATAATGGTGCCACTTGTCAAAACCCCATGGTGTGCCTTGTAGAATAAGACTCCTTTGCCAGTTAGGGATTAAATCAGATAAAAGTTTGGAGGAATATGACTTAATTCGGGAAAATTTCAATACCAAAATTATTCTAAAAATAATCCCGTCATTAACCACTAAAATTGGGAATTTTTCGGTATCTCGCGAAATATAGGTACGAAGGTCCGTAACAATTTCACTCTTACAGTCCGTTTAAATTTCCACTTGAACTAAATAGAAAGTTCAGCCTTAATCGTATCATACTTAATAATCCATTTCCTAGGAAAATTCGAACTGTATATACATCCTTAAAAATTTTACGGTTCGTGACCGGTACGTAGATCGCAGCTTAATAATAACTAGTCTAACAAAATTCTTTTGAAGTACCGAGAGGTCTTCTCATAAATGTCATAGCCTTCGAAAAACATTTTTCGAACCTTAAACTTTGTCGGGAAAAACCGAGGGGTTACAGTCTTCCCCACTTAAAATAGTTTCGTCCCCGAAACTTCCTTCTTGTTATCCATGGATTCAAAGTAGATCATCACTTAATTTCTTATCTCCAAAATTATCGACTTAGGCTCTAGTACCTTCTTACTTCCAACATCTCATAGCCTAAGCTTCCCAAGGTTCGAATAGCTTTTAATATCACTTTGGAGCACATAAATTTCCACGTAATAAATTTCAACCCCTTAACATGGCATTTTTAATCTCATCAATATAAATCACCTTTAATCCATTGGAAGTATACCTTGAGGAAATCATACTCATTCAAGTATGTATAAAAGTGCATACCAAAAATATCTATAAAATTTCCAGGAGATAAGGTCATTGCCTATTTCATAATCAACTATTTCCTCCAGATTCACTATATACAATCTTTATTTCAATATTTCCATATAACAATTTCCCCAATACATATCACGATAATATCTTTACCTTAACTTTTCTATATAACAATTTCCTCAATATATATCATAATATCATCACTACTCAAAATTCCTTTAAATTAAAACTTATTCACCAATAAAGAGATTCCCAACTCTCAAAATAAATACCAAAGAAATAACTCCAATATCTCAAAATAATTATCAAATAGATAATTCCAAAATCTCAAAACATCCAAAGGATTGTCCCATTAACTCAAATAAACATCCAAAAGATAATTCTATTATCTCAAGTTAAATACCAAAGAGATAATCTTAATCTCTCAAAATAACCACCAAATAGAGAGTACCCAAACTCTCACAATAACCACCAAAGATAATTCTTCAAATAATTGCTTGAACTTTTCATACATCCAAAAATAGGTATTATATAAAATATCAAGGAGGAATGGACCCAAATGAAAAGTTTCAACTTCCAAACCAATACCGAACCAACCGGACGAATCCACGAACCGGTGGCCAAAACCAAATCAAAATCAAATCCAAACCAACCGGACGATTCCATGAACCGGTGGCCAAAACCAAATAGAGAGATCTCAACTCTCATCATCATCACCATAATCATAATAATAACAGTCATAAGGGATAGTTCAAAACCTCCAAGTATCACCACCCCTTGGGACAAAATATATAAATAACCATACCCTTCAAAATATCATATCTTACATCTATAACCCAAAATTACTTATTCAAGTCCATACCCTTCATATTCATAACATTCACATACCAATATTTTCCCTTTGAAAATCCAGATGCCAATAATTTCACCACCAAATCTTTTCAACATCATAATTTCATTACTTACCATAATCTCTATAAATCTAATAATTTCACTAACAATCACAAGAACAAACAATATGTATTCTCATCAAATAATTTCATAAGACGTGTACTCACATTTCCACAAAATCATTTAAACATAAAGACAAAGGGGTGTATATCCCAAAATTAGCATAAGCTAAGTAAGTTCCATTTCACCCCGTAAAATATGGGCTTGGGTTTTATGGTTTTCAACAATCATATTATTTCCAAAATTGTATACATATATATATATATCATTTGTCTCATAATCTTCATAAAATATTTTCCCAAAATACATGTGGAGATATCATTTTCCAAAATAACATATTTGTCAAGGAGGATTAGATACCAATAAAAACACAATACTCCACCAATAGGACCGCAGCCCTAGATTCTCATCTCAATAGCAAATAGAACTGCAGCTCTAGTGCTCATAATAATCTGGACCGCAGCCCAAGATTCTCATATATTTTCCAAAAAAAAGGTTTGTGAGATTTCCGGCTCACCCCCGGCAGCAAGTATTCTTATCCTCCAAGACTAAATATGTACATATAATTTCCAAAATATATCATTTCCTCATGATAAATATCTTCTTCAAAAATATATAATTTCTCAAAACACATTTTTCTCCACAATAATTCATTCCATAAGAATATATCATTCTTAGTACATATATGTACATAATACCCAAAATTCCAAGCCAAGCATTTACACAACACACGGGTTTGACCCGTAACAAACAATTCTCGATAATTCGAGAATCATACACATATTATGCAATGCACTTGTGATCACATGGACATCATAATGCGCATAATTTTGCAAAACACATAATTTTGATATCATGTCATATCATAATCAATATACATATATATGGGGTAAATAATAATTTTAGTGAACATGAGCTTACTCGTAGCAGGGCGTCCCAAACTCTATCATCGATAACAATGATCTCAAATCCTAAGCTTATAACAAAGATGTCACATCTCACAAAGATTTCACAGCCTAGGCTCCAATCTAACGTCCAAAGATTCAAACCGCCTTAATACCAACTTATAACAGAGCGTACCAAATTCTGATCTGTTTCCAAGAACTTATAACCTTAAGCTCTGATAGATTCCACTTTGTAACAGAGCTTCACCAATTCTATTATCGATAACAAGGATC
>CP025659.1:23118939-23140011 GCA_003576665.1 Ipomoea trifida | reverse complement strand
TGTCCACGTCAGTCACTCAGTCTTCAATTCCCATTATTTTCTTCAGCGCTTTTCACATATAAATCTTCGGATTTTCCAAGTTCATATTTATCAACGACTTTTAGGTACTAGGTTTTTTTTTGGGGTAATTATATCGTTCAATACAAAGGTTGTGATTTTTTTTTAATTTTTTTGGTATTTTCAGTTTGGATGATCCTGTAATGGGGGATTCAAAGGTTTTCCGACTTGTGATGCAAAACTGGCGAGATGGGTATTGGCAGCAGAGGATATATGCTTTAAAAACTCGGTGCTGTCATATTTTTTTCCGCCTTGGTGTGTAATGGTTTGTTAGTTTTGCTGTTCTTCTCTGATGTCCTATAATGTATATCCTATATCCCATCAATACGCTTTATATTAGGCACATTGTCAACTTCTAGTTATTCAGTAGAATCAAACTACTTAATAAGCATTATTCCACATAATTAAGGACTTAATATATAATATTATACCAGAAAATCCAACATTATTGACTAATAGGCTAAGAAGCTCAGAAAATGTTGAGAAAACAAGAAGCAGCAGACCCCACTGTCTGAATAAGTTTTGAATGGATGGTTAAATTGAAAACTCTAAACTGCCTAACCATCTCAGGAATGCTAAACAGTTTTAGGAAGAATACAGTGAAATACCAAGATAAAAGTTTATATCTGTTAGGCTTGCCCCTTATTATTAACTCAACTTATGGTTGAGGTGTGCTCACCGGATTAGTGTGGGTTGATATCTAGAATCAGACTTCGTGTGAACTGTTGCAAGTATATATATGGCAGCACTGCATTAGTGCATTTTTCAAATGGATTTGATTCAAGTGTCATTTATGTAGAAGTGGGAAGTTTTTGCATTTACTCATGACAAGTGCAAAGCAGTTGAATTTTAATGATGTTGTTTTGCTGGGGCTATAATGATCGTCATTGTTACTTTACCTCCTTTACTTTCTGGTGAATAAGGAAAGATGCACCTTCTTTTGTTCTGACAATGTTATCTGTAGGAAAATGCATACCTATTAGAAGAGGAGGTGGAATCTATCAAGAACATATGAATGAAGCTCTTGACCGATTGAGTGATGGAGCCTGGGTACTCTCCTTCTTCCCTGTAATTTGATTTTTGCACTTTGTAAAATGTTTTCTTTATATTCTCGAATCATGGAACTTTCATGCGTACTGATTAAACGACTCTGAATGTTGATTTGGTGAATATCCTCTCCTCTCATGTGTCCTAGCTTGATGATTCCCTAGTAATTCTGCATTGGCCTAACCCCTGCGGGCCGCGGGCCTAAACGGGGCGGGCCAAAAAAGCCCGCCCCTTGGCGGGCTTGAATTTTGTTGGCCCGCCCCGCCCCGCCTAAGGCCCGCAGGCATGGCGGGCCCCGCCAAAATTTTTTTTTTTTTTTTTGTAAATTGTTAGTTTATTACTCCTTTTTAAAAAGTTTGTTCTTTGTACATAAAAAAATAATTAAAATAATTTATACATAACTCACATAAAACATAATTCATCAAACATTAAACATTACATAATTTATTATACATAAGTACATAATCATATTAGTAACATAACAATAATAAAACAATTCAAACAATAAACTCTATATATATATATATATATATATATATATATATATATATATATATATATATATATATATAAGTAATGTACTATGTGTATGTTTATACTACATACACACAGTACCATTACTTTGTATCTCAGTTTACCATTTGTCAGAACCACCTACTGAAGCACAAAGAATCAACAGTTGTCTCCACTGAGGCTAGAACTCTCCACTGAGGCTAGAACTCACTCCCATCATCCATGTGGGAGTGTTAACCAGGACACCGGGTGCCACTAAACCACAGGTCATTGGCATTATGACATTTAATAACATTGTACAAAATTTGTAAATATATAAACTTTATTTGATGATATTGAAAAAATTAATATAATATCCAAAATTTTAAAAATAAATGTTCTAAATTAATTTTTATTCACTGAACGAAGTACATAAATAAAAGTGATGGACTAAGAATAAGAATCTCAACAATTTGAGATAAATTCAAAGTTTTTATTTGAGTTAATTCCATTTTTTGCCCTAGATTTATAGGTGACAGACCGCTTTTAGTCATTTTTTATCAGAATATTCTCATTTGGTCATAGTATTATTGTTGCATGACCATTTTTGGTCCTCCATCAAAAAAATCATTGAAATGCCATTAAATACAAGGACATTTCGATCTTTTTTATACAAAGTATGTTTACCTGCTATATTTTTTATGTTTATTTTTTTGAAAAAAAATCAAAATTGAAGACTGAAATTCTCTTGTATTTGACGAAATTTAAATTGTTTTGTTGATGGAGGATCAAAAATGGTCATGCTACAATAATACTAGAATCAAAAGTAGATGTTTTGAAAAAAAAAAAAAAAAACACTAAAAATAGATTGCCACCTATAAATCTATGACAAAAATTTGAATTAACTCTTTTTATTTTTATTTTTATTTTGGCTACATTGTTTAAATGGAAGTTAAGTATAATTTTTTTTTTTTAAGCTAAGTATGTAATTTGTTAATTGAAACTTTAAATTATGTTATTAGACTATTTTTTTTTTCGTACAAGCCCGCGAGTCTGCCAGTTAATGGATCATTAAAGAAAATTAAAAATAGGAATACAAAGAAAACTTCGAAAATTTATACTAAGACTGCGTTATTGGGCTCGTGTAATAGAGCAATGGGGTACCTGATCGTGTGTTGGGTCTCTTTAATCAAAGGGCACCGATTTTTTTTTAAGTAAATAAAAGGGTTCGTTGCCGTCACATATTAACGGAGCTCTGTAAATGAAATTACAGTTCATCTTAAATAATATTGCCTCACAATTATTTTTAATTATATCAAAATGAAATTGTAGTTGTGTTGAGAAGAAACTGCAGTGTATATAATTAAAATGAAACTGAATAACAGTTTCACACATTCGAGTGTATATTGTCCAATGAAACTGTAGTAGTATCAAAATGATATTGTAGTTGTATTGAAAGGAAACTGCAGTGTATATAATATGAAACTAAATAACAGTTTCACATATTTGAGTGTATAATGTTGAATGAAACTATAGTTATATCGAAAAGAAAAGAAATTGCAGTTTTTTTTTTTTTTGTGGAAGAAAAATTGTAGTTGTGTTGAAAGAAAACTGCAGTGTATATAAAATGAAACTGAATAACAGATTCACATATTTGAGTGTATATTGTCCAATGAAACTGTAGTTATATCGAAATGATACTGTAGTTGTGTTGTAATGAAACTATAGTGTATATAAAATGAAACTGAATAACAGTTTAACATACTTGAGTGTATAATGTTGAATGAAACTGTAGTTATATCGAAAAGAAAATTGTAGTTGTGTTGAAAGGAAACTACAGTGTATATAAAATGAAACAAAATATATTATACACACAGAGTTACTTTTTGCGGAACAGGTGTCATTTATTTTCATTAATCAAAACGACTCCATTTTAATGCATGGACTACCATGCATTGTGGACTGCGGTCCATAGTAAAATTTGCGCTTGTATGGACCATCAACGATCATTGTAGTTTTATGATTATTATGTATTGTTCTATTGTCATATTTATTTCATAACTTTTAATTTGACTATATTTAATTTCATGATTTGTGGACATTGTGACATTTTTTTCGTTTGTTACCATTTTTGTTCAATTGACTTTTATTTTGAAATATATTTGGTAATTTCACAATCTTATTCTTCAATTCATGCTTTAAAGATATTCATAAACGATAGTTATGGAGCCCTAGGACCTAGACCCCAAGTCTATTGGATATGAAGGGAGGTAGGTAAGCGTCGTGTGTGTGAAGGTGGAGCGAAAAGAAAAGCAAATATCATCCAAGGAGTCAAACTCGTAACTTGTAGTATAGCTACACAAGCAACACCCAGTAGCTCTTCATTTCTTAATGGAGCAATAAAGAAAGGAGGTACAACCCAGGGAGTCGACCTGCAATATATATATTTACACCTAGTTCCACCTAAACCCCTGTGCTTGAGACCTTCCATATAAAAAGTCACAATAATGTCATTAGAGCATAAGGTATTTAGCATTTCTTAATTGGTTTATTAAAGACAGTAAGCCATACTTATTGGCTAGGACTTAGTAGGCAATGCAGGAATTACTAGGGAATCATCAAGCTAGGACACATGACAGAGGAAGAGGATATTCACCAAATCAACATTCAGAGTCGTTTAATCAGTACGCATGAAAGTTCCATGATTCGAGAATATAAAGAAACACATTTTACAAAGTGCAAAAATCAAATTACAGGGGAAGAAGGAGAGTACCCAGGCTCCATCACTCAATCGGTCAAGAGCTTCATTCATATGTTCTTGATAGATTCCACCTCCTCTTCTAATAGGTATGCATTTTCCTACAGATAACATTGTCAGAACAAAAGAAGGTGCATCTTTCCTTATTCACCAGAAAGTAAAGGAGGTAAAGTAACAATGACGATCATTATAGCCCCAGCAAAAGCAACATCATTAAAATTCAACTGCTTTGCACTTGTCATGAGTAAATGCAAAAACTTCCCACTTCTACATAAATGACACTTGAATCAAATCCATTTGAAAAATGCACTAATGCAGTGCTGCCATATATATACTTGCAACAGTTCACACGAAGTCTGATTCTAGATATCAACCCACACTAATCCGGTGAGCACACCTCAACCATAAGTTGAGTTAATAATAAGGGGCAAGCCTAACAGATATAAACTTTTATCTTGGTATTTCACTGTATTCTTCCTAAAACTGTTTAGCATTCCTGAGATGGTTAGGCAGTTAGAGTTTTCAATTTAACCATCCATTCAAAACTTATTCAGACAGTGGGGTCTGCTGCTTCTTGTTTTCTCAACATTTTCTGAGCTTCTTAGCCTATTAGTCAATAATGTTGGATTTTCTGGTATAATATTATATATTAAGTCCTTAATTATGTGGAATATGCTTATTAAGTAGTTTGATTCTACTGAATAACTAGAAGTTGACAATGTGCCTAATATAAAGCGTATTGATGGGATATAGGATATACATTATAGGACATCAGAGAAGAACAGCAAAACTAACAAACCATTACACACCAAGGCGGAAAAAATATGACAGCACCGAGTTTTTAAAGCATATATCCTCTGCTGCCAATACCCATCTCGCCAGTTTTGCATCACAAGTCGGAAAACCTTTGAATCCCCACATTACAGGATCATCCAAACTGAAAATACCAAAAAAAAATTAAAAAAAAAAATCACAACCTTTGTATTAGAACGATATAATTACCCCCAAAAAAAAACCTAGTACCTAAAAGTCGTTGATAAATATGAACTTGGGGAAAATCCGAAGATTTATATGTGAAAAGCGCTGAAGAAAATAATGGGAAATTGAAGACTGAGTGACTGACGTGGACATGTGATTGCTGACGGTGATGAGAGGGATGCCGGGAGGACGAGAGCTGACTACGCGGAGGAGGGTGTCGGCGTTGTGGACAGTTGTGGTGTTGATCAGATTGGCCACGGCCTTGGAAAAGCAGCCCACGGCGGCGATTACCATCTTTCTTGGAACGCCGCCAAGGTGGTTTGGTGTCGCCGCCCACTCTATCGTCCTCCCCATTTCGGTACCCTCCGGCCTCCGCCTCCAGTCCTCCTGCTTCAGCAGTATTTGCTTAGTCAGACTACTATGATGGCTTTTGAGTTTTTTTTATGGAATTTTTCCTTCAGAGCCAAAAACCCAAACTATTTGCATAATGTCAAATACAAGGTAGACTAGGGGTAAACAAATCAAATATTTCTAATTCTATTCGTGATTCGAAATACGAAACCGAATTCGAATACATATTTTAAATCGAATTTTATTCGAATTCGAATATGAATCAGATTTGACTACATTCAAATATATTCGAATATATATATATAAAAACTAAAAAATTAGTATATTAATAGAATATTAGTATAATAGTATTTTTTTTTAAGGTAAATGTAGCTATTCCATTAATTCATAACATAAAACGTTTACATCAACGATCAATGAAATGGTAAACCATTCCTTACAGTCAGACATAGAAACAACTTTTCTAACTACGCTATAGAAAACTTGAATCGCAGACTGTTTCATAACTAGGAAGCTATGTTCCTTCAAGGAGCTTAAAGCTTCATCAAAGATCTGGGTCTTCATCATCATTTTTTTTGCTCGCCCATGATAAGATCAACACTTGCCGAAACCAAACTAAACGATTTATGCTAATGATAATGAAAAGCTCGTGAAAGTAACGAGAGGAAAAAACCCGTGAAAGTAACGAGAGGAAAACACAATAATAGAGAAAATAAAAAGTGGTAAAGTCAAAGTAGGGTTGGGAGTTCAAGACTACCAACACAAACCCCAATACCTACCTGCTATTATTTTATTCAAAGGGAAAGAAAACGGAAGAAGAAGATCTGTGGCGGTGGTCGGAGGCGGACGGAGCTGCAACGGTGGTCGGGGCGGAAAAAGAGCGAGAGTAAACGTAGAAGGTGACCAAAACCGTCGGCTCAAAGCTCCATTAGAGCTCCGGCCGGAGGCCGGCGGTGGAAGCCGAAGTTGAGCAGCAGAGAAAAGTTTTTTGTTTTAGAGAGAAAAGGGAGGCGATTAGTATAATAGTATAGATTAAAAGAAAATTTTATGAGATTTTTAATTTTTTTGTGAGTTTGTAAAAAAAATTAAGTGAAGCATTTTGAATTCGAATATTTGAGTCGAATCGAATATATTCGAATAATGTAGCCAAATCGAATACGAATAAAATTTTAGATTCGAATATTTATCGAATACGAATACGAATAGTTCTCAAAATAGTCGAATTCGAATGGAATAGTAAGATATTTAACTCGGTTCGATTCGTTTACATCCCTACTATAGACTATACTATGTTTGATTTTTATTTTTTTTTATCAGAACATGAGGGGAAAACCCGGAAAGGAAAACAAGAAAATTAACACACCCCCTTATAGGGGTTTTCCTAATAAACTTTGCCCCAAGACTCCTTGGGTAACATCTCTCTAAGCTCAAGACTCCTTGACAGAGCTTGCTTGGCCATAGCATCCCCTCTGGTTTTAGGCTGTCCCAAATACCATCCACAAGCGATGAATCATGACGGGTAATAGCTTCATATGCAGATCACACAGTGAAAGAGCCGCTGGATTCCCGCCCCCAGCCAAATTCATCTTTAGCATTATCATCCCCTAAGAGCATGCAAAAAACCCGCAAGCTTTTAGGCTGCTTCTTCCGGAACAAAGTCCTTAATAATCTCCCAATTCCATCCTTGGCCTTCAATCCAATACTCATTCACATTCGCATATAGTTCTGGTAAACTCAACGGGGATTTGAGGTAAAATCGTAAGGGACACGGAGTAATCCATTTATCTATCCAAAAACGGGTGAATCGACCATTACGCACCAGACGAACTGTAACCATCCTCAATAATAGGTTGGGCCGCCATAAGTAGTTTTCCAAGTATTAGAAACGTTAATGGTCGAATTGCTCATCACTCTAGTATGAGAATATTTGCTAGTTACAATCCGAGCCCAGAGGCTGTCGAGCTCACGTTTCAGGCGCCATCCGAGCTTCGTCATATAGGCCCTATTAAGGTCTTGGAGACGATATATATATATATACCTAAACCGCTAGAATTCATCGGTCTGGTGACCACATCCCATTTTACAAGACTAAGTTTGTTTCCTTTATCCGGACCAGTACCCCCTCTACATAAACCGTCTGGTGCGTTTCTCTATTTCGAGACAAATACCTGCAAGAAGAATAGAGGTTTAATTTGCATAGTATAAGACGGTATGGCGGATAATACAGACTTTGCAAGGGTAACCGTGCCCGCTCTAGAGAGTGTCCTCGTTTTCCATCCTTCCAAACGCCCATTAAATCTGCCCAGCAACTCACTAAAAGTTTGGCAAGTGACACGTTCGTGGATCGACTGCACGCCAAGATGCTTCCCCAGATCATTAGTCCTATCAATCTGCAAACGACTAGCAATAGCATTAGCAAGGTTAGAATCAACATTTTTAGAGAAAAGAACTTTGGATTTAGAATAACTAATTTTTTGACCGGAAGCTTCACAAAACCTATTAAGGCAATTGCGGATCGTCTCAACCTGGGCCATAGAGGTTTCAGAAAATAAAACCATGTCGTCTGCGAAACAAAGGTGAGAGAGAACCGGGCTTGAGGGCATCAAAGAAATGCCCTTCCAATCACCCGAATAAAACCATGTCGTCTGTGAACAGTTCACCTTCTCCATTGAAGGCGACAAATGTGGTCGCCTTCCACCAGAGGAAGGTGACCTTGGTCGCTCCACCATGGAAGGCGACCATCCGCCTGAGTCCGAGAGCCGTCGCCGAACGCCGAATTTTTGCATGAATAGTAAATGACCTGCTATTTACTGATTTTTGGGTTTATTTGTTCCAATTTAACGTGTTAAAGGGTCTAATTGTACCTTTTTAATGTTGAGGGGCCTAATTGACTTTTCAGCTATTGTTCGGGGGAATATTTGACTCTTTTCCAGTAGTTTTTTGTTTTTTGTTTTTTTTTGTTTTTTTTTTTTGGTTTTTTGTTTTTGTTTTTATTTTTTTGTGATTTTGAGTATGTGTTATGTGTATGAATATAAAGAACAAGATAGTGGCTAGTGGGGTATGCCTTCTCGACTTGTAAAGTAGCTTCTCATCACTAACTTAGATTGAATGCTTCTGGTAAATAACTTAAACTTTCAATGCACTTCCGTTTATGGTAAATAACTTAAACTTTCAATGCACTTCTCATGCAAAGAGAAAAGTGAATATTCCACTTCAATTCAAAATATTACAATCTATTTTGAACCATTTGGTTGTGGGTTATTTATAGGATAAAATTAGACACTTAAATTGTTAAAATATTCTAGGTTTCTTATCCCTTATCTACGAAGTAGGTAATAAAAAAGTTACAACTTCCAAAAGTAATCACCATTGTCGTATTAGAATCATTAACTGAACGGAGAGCAAATTTGACATGGTTTCCCAAATAGGAGCGGATTGTGTTGGGATTCCAACTAGGGAAAAGATACTAAGGCTTAGGCTTGTTTGACAGTGTTCTTTCTATAAAACAAGCCTAAACATTAGGCTTTTTCTTTGTTATTAAAAAAAAAACAAAATACGACAGAATACAATGAACAAAATACACATGTGTATAGGTGTTTACAAAATTTATTTATGATTGTAATGTTTAGAAATAATTGTGTATAATTAGTAAAAAAAATTATGATTTGATTTCTTAAAGTATTCATTAGGTAATGATTAAACTAATTATTTATGATTGTATTAATTATATTAATGATTAGTAATAATTGTCTATAGTTAATAAATATATTTATGATTTGTTAATGAATTAAAAGTATAAATTGACATATAATAAGGTAAATATATAAAGTCGTTAAAATTTATTATCAAATATTTATGTAGTTAATTTCACCAGAATAAATTTTGTTTGGTTAGTATGAATATCTAATTTTTGGTACTGATAAAAATAAATATGGTTCAAATATTTAGTGTAGTTCTGTCATCTAGTAAATATTGAAGAGAACAAATTTTAAAAGAAATACTAATGAGTGATTTTTTGAATACAAACTGCAAATTTGTGATACAATGTTTGCAAGTAAATAAGAAATGAACCCTACGAGTGATAATTTAACACTGGGCACTGGTTTGAAACATGAGTTCGTGCCCGACAATAATTACATCGTCGCGTTGCTGTCGTATTCCCAAAGTCCATTTCATTTTGAAAGCGACGAGTTCGTCGCTGGCCTGGACGTGAATTTCGTCTAGCGGAAGACGGTGGAAGTAGAATGCGCTCACTCCTCCATTGAATTTCATTGCACGGTGGAAAGAAATCAGTTGCATAACTCGCCATATAATGTTCCATGGAGAAAACATTTGGCACAAACGAGTCATACGTAACTTTTTTAAAGCGGCATGCTGCAATGATGTGTGCACAAGGTAAGGAGGTGTTTGCGTTCCACTTTCCACAATCGCAGCTAGAGCTGTTCAAACAAACTTTATGAAAGCGTAGGGGACGTTGTGTGGCATGCCGTCTTTCAAGAGCAACCCCGTACAACCCCGTTGAGTCATTATACCTCTCAATGGTTGCATTGGATGCCTGTTGCTCTCGTTGTGCCAACTCATCAAAAACGTTTTTGGGCCAACACAACCCTGCGTCCCGCATCCTTTGCCCAGCTGTTCTCCTATCGGCGAACATTACCCTTATTTTATGGAAAGTGAGTCTTGCAAGCGCAGTCACTGGCAACATACGACAACCCTTAAGAGAATTGTTAAACGATTCGGATGAATTGGTTGTCATATTGCCATATCGGTGACCACCATCGTGAGACAACGCCCATTTTTCAGCGTCAATACTTGCTAGATAATTGTACGCTGCAGGCCATTCAGCTCTTATTCTCGCCATTTTGTTCCCAAAATCTCGGCGTGTGGTTGCAGTACCAGCTTCCCAGATTAATGCTCGCAGTCTCCTATTTCTATTTCGGGTCATGACATTACTCCGGATGTGTCTAAGACAATATCGACGTTGGACTCGTGGGGGATGTAATGCAGACAAATCCCTGAACGCCGCATCGATCCCAGCATGCCTATCCGAAATGATGCACACCGACTCATGATCGGGGAAGACATGTGTGGCGAGTAGTGTCATGAACCAAGTCCAGCTAGCTGCATTTTCTGAGTCAACAATTGAATATGCGAGTGGAAAGATTTCTCGATTAGCGTTCATCCCGACCGCTAAAAGAAGGTGGCCTTTGTATTTTCCATATAGATGTGTTCCATCCACTGAAATAACCGGGAAGCAAAATCGGAATCCATCTATGGCGGGCTTAAAAGCCCAAAAAGCATACAAGAAATCGCAGTACGGTGCCCCTTGGTTAGACTCCGTGTATTCAATTTCTACCACCGTGCCTGGGTTTGTTGTTTGCACTGACTGCAGGAAAAGGGGCAGCTCGTTGTAGGAATCTCCAAATTTGCCGTACTCTTGTTCAATGCATTTTTGACGAGCGTACCAAGCCTTTCGATACGTCACGTCTATTCCGTACTCATTTTTCACATCACTTTGTATGTGTTTAACTTTATAGTGCGGATCGTCACGGATCTTATGCCTGACAAGAGCGGCGATAAGTTTGCTTCTGCACATTTTGTCGACCCCACCGTCATTGAAATCATGTCTGCATACATGGATATTAGTCAATTTCTTGATCTGCCATTCCCATGTGGGCCCTCTCAGTTTACTTGCAGACAACATCCAATAACAAGGGTTTTCTTTCGACATGAAGTTCACACACTCCGCACGCCAAGAGGTGCCTTTTTTGTAGGCAGATTTGAATTTTTTCCCTTCGCGGATGTGAAAAATGGAAACAGCTTCATGTAATTCCTCGAAGTCGGAGAAAACCATTCCGATCTGAAACACCCCAGATTCAGCATCGTAAGATGGCATTGTGTAGTCGTCTTCTTCTTCAAACCCGGTATTAAATGATACGGGGGCATGAAAAAACGGGATTTCTGAATCAGCCACCCTCTTTCCCCGGCTTGGTTGTGCATCCTCCTGTCTGACTTGTTGAAATGAATCAAACGGGAATGAAAATTGATTCATGTTGTCGTGATTTGTAGTTCCTTCATCTAAACTGTCTGAGTTGCCTGAAACTAGCTCTTCAGATGAGCTACTCTCTGATGAACCGATTTGCTCGGAGCTTTCTGGTAAGAATGTCTGACCAGGAAGTTGTTCTGTATGAATGGTTAGGCTCTCCAAGGGATTGTCATGGCGAAAGAATTCGACATACAGTTCGTATGCACCAAAATCTGTAGAGGATGATTCATTCCCGGCTAACAAAGCAGTGAATGTGTTTTGCGAAGGTGCAGGGTTGTGAAGCTCTTGCGTAACATAAACGTGTAAATCACCAAGATTTTTTGATTGGAATACATAGTATTCCCACTCTGCATCATTGGTTATACGATATGCCATTTTCATGACACCCATTGAGCTATCGATTAGGAACCGGGCAGTAATTTGTAATATGCAATCCGAACTTACTCCCATTGCATTCCGGATCAGATTGGCTACATAAGGTAATCCGAAATTGACATGAATAGTAATGACCAACTGGGGCGGTATTGTGTAGTAAAGTTGAGGTGGTGTTGAATATTGACAAATTTCACCACCCCAAAAAATGAACAATTGACAATTGTTATCTGAAACATTGGCCATATTGTGTGACAAGATTATGGTAGGGGACGACTTACAATGAAGAATTACAAAATTCGGAGTACGTTCTTTGTTTTGGAGACATTATGAGTTGGTGTTGCATGATATATATAAACCCGGTTATGAGTTGGGGGGAAAAGCCAAAATGTCAAAGTACTGAAAAAGCCAAAATGTTAGGCTTGTTCAAAGTACTGAAAAAGCCAAAATGTTAGGCTTTTTCAGTTTGTACTGAAAAACCCTAAACCCTACCCAAGTCTAACCTTTAGGGTTATTTTCATTATTTTTCCCAACTTGTTGTTTTTTTTTTTGTTTTTTTGTTTTTTTAATGTTAGTGTTATGAATAGTCATACTTATCCAACAATAACAAAAACACTTTGGAAAAAATTCCAACAATAACACAATAGTGCACGTCGAACGGTTCGTTCATATTTCAAATCATATATTTAATGAGTTAAGTTCACCATACACATTGTCCTGAATGAAATATTTAACCGACCAAGGATAAATATTTTCAACTTGACATTGACCAAGAACCATGAGTCGTACAACATTATCCTCCATTGTGAATAAAACAACATCATCTGTTGTATTAATGTTAAAATGCGTTGTTATTTCCTCCCACTGTTCTGCGAAAAAAGTTGTGTCAAAGTAGACCTCCAGCTTTCGAGTTCCAACTAGTATTTTCAGCGTCTGATCAGAAAACGCATCTGAATCTCTAAGGAATTTAGATAATTTATCCATCTAGACAAACGTAAGAAGGTAATTAATAAGTAAATAATTGTTAGATGATCGATGTAGAGGTAAAATATTAAAATTGAATATTGTTCCTCACCGCAAGAGGTCTTGAGAAATCAGTATAGAATGAACGACATCTTTGCACATCAAGTGCATATGCTTGGGGCAGAGCAGACTTTGCCTTAACACGTATTCGGTCTAATGCATAAAAAAAGTAATTAATTGTTGTAGTAATATGTAACAATAAATTTGTTACAAAGAGGCGACACATTATAGTATGTAGTTACCTGTTTGATGTGGGTATGGGCGAGAAGGAAGTTGGTTTGTAATACGACGGCAGGGGTACGTTATTAACGTGCCAAATACGTCATAGAAGAAGGTTTCAAAAGTAAGGAAACCCGTATGTCTGAAAAGCACCCTGTCTGCACGGTTCAACGAATTCGCAGTTATGAATTCAGCAACTCCTGTAGTGAAGTGCATGTTTTCAATTGAAACTTCTATTGCGAACCACGGACCATGTTTCAAGATGGCAGTTGTTGTGAAGTGCTGCATTAGATGTCGATACATGCATTGTGGAAATTTCTAAAATATATATAGTTAGAAACCCAGTTGCATTATAAAAAATAAAAGATTGAAGTAAAATTCATAAAATTACCATTGTCACACGCGATGTAATTGTAATAGAAAACCATACAATAGTGCATCTAGTAATGTCTGGCAAATGTTTTTGATCATTACAAGCTACACCATAGAAAAATATAGTTATAAATTCACATTTAAAATAATACCCAAAATATAAAATTCAAAAATATAAAATTACTTACGCGATGGAAGGAGCAGTGTTTGTAAGCCGTGTTGTAGGGTTTCATACGTATATTGCTCAGCATCTTGAAAATTTTGAAAAGTCATTGGATCCGACACATTTAGTCCTAACATGTTCATATATTTTACCCATGATGGAGGTGCAAAACAAATATATTCATCTCGCGAAGTACGCTCTACAATTGCATACAATAATTTCCTTCCGCTTATTGTATGTGCGAAATAACGTTTGTTGTGGTTATAACGTTGTCGGTTAAGACATGAGACCTTCGAAAACTCTACAAATATATCCATGAGTGTTTACGTTACTGAATGAATGTAATATTGAAATGATAATTCGGCTATTCGTGCAATTTAAATAGCGTGCGGGAAAATTTCAATTTCACGGGTGAGGAAATTGTCTTTTCAAACGTCCTTTGAAGTCATGTCCTATTGTTCAGATGAATTACTTTCAATTTCACTATTTAGGGAATTGTCACTTCAAAACTCAGAAAAAGCCTAAAACTTAGGCTTTTTTAGTGAAAAAGCTTGATAGTTAGGCTTTTTCATGCTTAACTCAATTCCACAACACAAGAATTGTTATTTCAAACGTCCTTTGAAGTCATGTCCTATTGTTCAGATGAATTACTTTCAATTTCACTAGTGAGGGAATTGTCACTTCAAAACTCAGAAAAAGCCTAAGTTTTACGCTTTTTCAGTGAAAAAGCTTGATAGTTAGGCTTTTTCATGCTTAACTCAATTCCACAACATAAGAATTGTCTTTTCAAACGTCCTTTGAAGTCATGTCCTATTGTTCAGATGAATTACTTTCAATTTCACTATTTAGGGAATTGTCACTTCAAAACTCAGAAAAAGCCTAAAACTTAGGCTTTTTCAGTGAAAAAGCTTGATAGTTAGGCTTTTTGATGCTTAACTCAATTCCACAACACAAGAATTGTTATTTCAAACGTCCTTTGAAGTCATGTCCTATTGCTCAGATGAATTACTTTCAATTTCACTATTTAGGGAATTGTCACTTCAAAACTCAGAAAAAGCCTAAAACTTAGGCTTTTTCAGTGAAGAAGCTTGATAGTTAGGCTTTTTCATAGTTTTGTCACTTTTTATTGTTCAGACTAATAATAACAATAATAATAATCTTAAAGCCTATATATACCTGTGTTTTATTTGCGAATTGTCGGTCCAAACAAACTCCTTGATTTCTAAAGTTCAGCCATTCAATACAAGTTTCAAGCAAGCCGGTGTACATTAATGGTAATAATTTCATTTTAATTTTTTATTTTTTAATGTTTGATTAAAACTAATTTTTATTATAGGGAAAGAAAACATATGTTGTATTTGTTGGTCGTTGTCTTGGAGTATATGACAATTGGGAGGACGCAAAGGCACAAGTTCATCGATTTAGTGACAATTTATATAAGTCTTACACATCTAAAGAGGAAGCTATTTCTGCTTTTAATACCTTCAACGAAAGGCAACAATATTCATCTGCATCATTCGCTGGCACCAATGCGGCTTCGACTTCAACTTCGCAAAATTCATCGGCTGCGATGGAAATTTTATCATGTGTTCAGAATGAGTTATCGCACAAAATTCATGAACATGCAATGAAAATCGATGCGATAATGGAAGAATTTAAGCAAATGTTTCGAAAATAAAGCTATCATGTACGCATTAAATAAAATCAATGTTGTGGCTTTGTATTAAAAAAATTAATTTCTTATTTACCATTCGTATTTTTAAATTATTTTTTTTCGATTCAATACTAATAACACTAATATGTTTTAAAAAAACACAAAAAAAAAAAAAAGTACGTGCAGACTGGACTACCAATGAATAGGCATGAATCGTGGAACAAGCCTAAGAGTTAGGCTTGTTCGTCGAACAAGCCTGACTGTTAGGCTTGTTCGACGAACAAGCTAGCCTAACAATCAGGCTTGTTCACTGTTTACAATTCTGGCTCCTATATATGATTCGACGAATGTTGATGATAATACACAGCTTGATAAGTTCGAAAAAATTCTACAGATTATTTGTGCTTACAAAACCTTATTCCCATCCACAAAATGGATATGTTTACACGCTTTAGTTATGAGGAGGTTCAACACAACAGAGAAGGTGATACTATTTCATATTTTCTTCACACACTGCATGGCCGTCGCTACTGCATTTTTGAAATGAGTAGACAACGGTCACAGTCAAAATACACCTTAGCCATTGCTCAAATGTGGTTAGTTCTCATGAAAGTGATGGGATTCCAACTAACCTTTCATGCGAACATCAACACAAAACGTCGTGCTGAACAATTCCTCGACAGCTTCCTTCGAGGGTCTATCAATTTCGACTTAGGGAGACTTGGCAGCCAGCGTACGGATTCAATTACATATATATTTTACATTTATAATCGCAACATTTTTTAGTGATTTAACTGTATTAATTGTTTTTCATTTAGCTTGTTTCTATACGGGGGGCAGTCGGACATCCTCACCATCCCTCTGTTCAGACGATTACTTGGTTTTTAGGGTATGTGTGGTCGCCCTGGATGTTACAATTTCCCAACTGCATGCACATACATCTCCTTCAACATGTCAACCGTACTGCCCAACTATTTCATGGACATGCACATCCGTGGGAGTTACCTGTTGAAAACTTGGATCTTTATCACGGACTTGAGGATTTCTATCTCGCACATGGAATTCAAGAGGATGGTGTTTTAATATTTAGGCACGTTGGTTATTTTTAATTTCATTTTTTTGTCATACGAAATAAACAACAACTAGTTCTGCCTGAGGTGCATGGCGATGGTGTTGAGCGCGAACCCGCAGAGGATGGGGAAGCTATCTATGTACCAGCCAGGTCCAGCATAAATTTTGATGTTGGATTGACGACACTGTCAGGTTGTAGGACGTTAATGATTGATTTTGATGAATTCTGTGACGACCAATCAACTCTATCTAACTTCATTTTTTGGGCCGAGAGTGAGGGTGATAGTGTTGCTCTTAGACACGGCACTTTCACCCTTACGTTCATAAATGTCGGGTCCTTCATCAATTACGCTGAACAGTATGCGTTTCTCATGCGTATGCTTTGGAGCCGTCGCCGTGTTATCAAGAGCTTGATGTTCTTCAATTATGAAATTGGGGAAGTTCACCTAATAGCATTCAACATGTGCGGGATGGAAATAATGACAGAAGATTTGTACGTCTACAATATTGAAGACTATGCAAATGTTGACGTTGGTGTGTAATACGGCTCTATTTCAATTGAATTAAGAAGTTGTTTTATATTAGTTTTTTTAATTATTATTAATATTATTATTATTATTATTATTATTATTATTATTATTATTATTATTAGTGTTATTATTATTATTATTATTATTAGTATTATTATTATTATTATTATTATTATTATTATTATTATTATTATTATTATTATTACTATTATTATTATTATTACTATTATTATTATTATTATTATTATTATTATTATTATTATTATTTCATAAAAACCTGTAAAAGACAAACACATCGTCGATTCAAATGCGGAAATGCAAAAAGTGAAAACACAACATAGCTAGATAGAATTAATATTCATATTGTTCGGATTAGTCTACTTCGTGTTGGAGAGGAAAACAGTGGTGAGGACATGTCAAAATATTATCTAACCACAACATGAAGTAAAAAAATGTCAAAATATAAACCATGCACATCCGTGTCAATTACCGGTGCCTACAAACATGAAAGAATATAATCAATTAATATTTTAACAACTATAATTATTTAATAATAAATTTACTTAACAAATTAAATATACCTTTGACGCGGGTGCGTTCCACAAACTGTAGGAAATCTGATTCGGGTTGATTGTCGTCTCTGTTGTTCTTGTGGTTCCACAAACGGTGGGTCATTGAATAAATGTGGGGGGACGTCTGCATAGTAAGCATAGCCAGCACGCTCTAAATGTTCGCGCGAGCTAATGTGAAGTTCCCGAACGAGATCAAAAGCTCGCGCTCTATCCTCGCGAGCCTCTCCGGTACTTATATGCATTTCACGAATGTAGTGCATCTGCATCAAATATACAACATTTATTCACATAACATATTTATGATCATAAATTATTAATCACCCCATTTTAAAAAAAAAACGTTATCCGTTATTGAACATACTAACCGCTTCATTTAACGAGGCACCACATTGGACATAACCCTAATCTTGTCGGTGTTCAGGGTTGCCAATGAAAAGCTTGCCATGGATATGATACCATACCCGGTATGCATCACTTGTAACGGGATTGTTCATCACTTGCATTGGGTGGATGAAACCTGCCCGTTGTCTCCAACAGTACAAAGGCTGAGCGTGCTTGTCAGCCCAATCAAAATTGCCAGATCGCCCGTCAATCCTGTGCAATTCCTCACTGTACACGACTTCAATCGGGACATCTTGAAAACCACTGAATTGCCTGCAGAACCGGTCAGGATAGTAGTGCTCAATGATATAAAAATAGATCAAAGGCACTCGAGCTGTCCAAATCGCTTGGCCGACCGTGCAATAGTCAGGCAATTGAGGAAATAATTCATTGTAAGGCTGGAAGACAAACTGCGAAAGACGTTAAAAAAATGTTATGATTACCACAAAATATGATTATATAAATGAGCATAGTAACGCCAACATTAAACAAACGTACCATTTGTTGGTTAACGCGATCCAATTGGTCGCGATATGCCCGAATCACGTGATGAGGCACATTCCCCCAAAAATGTGCACCTACCCACCTACATTTGCAACAACAATTCATGACTACTTCAACACAAAGTGAATTCAATACGTATTTAAAAATTAACTATTACAACTTACCTGGCACCAACTGGCAAATCACCAATATTTAATTCTGCTATAACGCCCTCTGGCCTAAGCATAGGGAGCCTCTCCCATGCCCAAAGTTGCAGCAGTAGCATACAACCACCGACAACTGACGTATGGTGGTCAGCTCCTTTGCACAACCCCCTATAAAGATAGGCTAACACAGCTGATCCCCAAGTGTACTGGCCACACACCTCAAAATCCTCAATGAAAGGCAACAAGGCCAAATTTACCGCCATGTTTGTTGATTCGGGGAAAAGAAGTCCTCCTAACAAATGCATCAATTGTATCCGCGTAGCAATTTGCACCTCATGATCTTTGCTATCCGCGGTTAGTACTAGAACGGGTCCTATTGCAGTCGAATGGATTTTCGACTGCTTCAAAAATCCATCAAGGGGAGTGAATCCCAACAAACGACGACACAAGTCCTTCCATTGTTCCGTAGAACGCTTGACACGTCCAGTAATAGCTAGGTCGTCCACCTTAAGCCCAAGTAACACTTCAACATCTTGAAGTGTTATACCTACCTCCCCAAACGGTAGGTGAAACGCGTGAACCTCAGGCCGCCACCGCTCAATCAAAGCGGCGATTAATGAATGGTCCAACCTTATATCTCTAAGATGAGATACCCCGTAGAACCCAGCAATACGCAAGTAATTAATCATTCTTTCATCGCTGGGCACCACTGTTTGGCCATCGTATCGGCACGGTTTAATACGTGCATTAAAATCTGGATCCATCCATATGAACATAGACCGATGCCTATGCTGAAATGTTAGCACCGACGGATCCATCGGGCCCAGATGTAATTGCCTTCGTGCAGCCATAACTGTAAAAGATAATAAAAATATTCATTACTATTTGAAATAAAATATTCTACTTCAAAAATACATTCAAATCAATCATGTGATTCTAAATTTAATTCATTTATTCTAATTAATAAATTAGAAATCAATCTTGTTACTTTAAAAGAAAACTGTCTTGGGTTGTAAATTTTCATAAGCACGGTCTAAACTTACAAAGCGATAAACACGAGAACATAACCTATGAAAAAACTCGATGTGTGTTTGTCAATTTGGAAGATTCACACACTGGTCAATTCGAATGGTTAAATATGATTTATGTGATTCATGCTTGATGCTTTTATATTCTCCAGTTTGCTGTACTATGTACATTTTAGGATTAAAAATAAATAAATAAATAAATGAACAAATTCGACTTTCCTTTCTGCAGTTGTGTTATGACACAAATGTTTCTGCTACATGTTAAATGTATGTATGTATGTTTCTTTAGGGGATCGGATGGCATTCTCTCTTGGTGGGAATTTTACTCCTCACGTTATAACTGTTAGTGCTGGAGAGGTAAGCCAATTCTTTCTTTTTTATTCTGTACCTCATATTAAATGTGCATTCTTTATAATTGATAATTATTGCCAAGAACATCATATTTGTTCCATTTTGTGCAGTTCATAAGTATAAATTACAATGATTATTGGATTATCAGTAATTCATATGAACTCCAAGTTAAACATAAATTGTTGGTTTATATAAGCTAAAATGTGTTTTACGGTTCGTAATCAGATTGAATAACCGTTACCAAATACTGTCATTAAATGTGTAAAAAGTGAGGTAAATGTGTAAAAAGTGAGGTATATTAGTAAATATATTTTTAAATGCATAAATAAAAATTTTGTTTTGGTTTCAATTTTATATACAGTAAAAAGTATAGTTATATGTGAGAGTCAGTGAGAAATTATATTGCTTTTTCAGTTTTTTTTTTTCAATTAGAACTAAGTGAGAAATTATATTGCTTTTACAGTTTTTTTATTTTTCAATTAGAACTAACAATAAAATGAGTCCTAAGATGTGTTTTTTTAATAAATATGTTATTTATACATTATATGGTTAACAAATGACAATCCAATAAGTGATTAAAATTAATATAATAGACTATGGACTTGCAAAATATAAATGGGATTTGAAGAAAATCTATGGCTGGCAGTCAGTCAACATACATATCAAAGAAGTCATTCAAAGTGGATGGCAGCTAGTGGTTGGAGACTCCACTTGGAATTCTAACAGGAAATATAGGGTCCAAAAGAACAAGACAACAACTGGACAACTCGCTATTGTACAATGAAACAAAAAAAGAATACACAAGAGCTCAAACACCTACTATGATTTGATTCAACTCTGAATTTTCATTCTCAAATAGTCAAAAAGCAGTGAGATATTAAGAGGTAGCAAGCTCACACCCTTCCATCATCTATGGCAAAAACAGGGATATCTAACTAAAAGTAATCACATGGAAAC
>CP025659.1:23074752-23095528 GCA_003576665.1 Ipomoea trifida | reverse complement strand
ACTACTTATACTAGTGCAACGACGCTTCTTCTGGTGAGTGTAATGTACTCATAATGCCGAATAATGATGACGGGGAGTCGTTGGAGTAATGTGACAGGTAATAATGGAGGGAGCCGTTGGAGTAATTCCCTTCTTCAATGTCTCGTGTCAGTGTAACTAGTGGTCGTTTGTCTTCCATGCATCCGCTTGTATGCATGTGGTTTGGGCCGAGTGCTGCTAGCCCAATTACTTTGTCACCAACCCCCTACCCCCAGTTTGCGAGCGTAGCTAAGCCAACTAGGGAGTAGTAATAGTGCAAAGCGAGATGAATAAGAATTTTTTTCTAAAAGGCTACTGTGGCGGCCGAGGTAGGGCCTTGGCAAAAAGTGGCCGAGGTATGGCCTCAACGCAGTTCCATTTTTTTTGGCGTTTTGTGCATGAGCTCACTTCGACCGGTCGAAGGTCCGCTCTCCAGTCAGGTAGCTAGCGAGATCGGATCTCGTGCCGGCCCTAAGAGAATAGAGTGTGGTATTTTCGTAACAAAGCCTTACGCTTTACCTTGAAAACATCCTCCCGTCTGGTAGCTAGCGAGATCGGATCTCGTGTCAGCCCTAAGGTTATACCGTGCGGTGTTTTCATAACAAAGCCTTAAGCTTTACCTTGAAAACACCCTCCTGTCAGGTAGTTAGCGAGATTGGATCTCGTGCCGGCCCTAAGGGAATATAGTTTTTTTTTACTTGTACGGAATTAGTCACAGCGGACCGTGAAGGAATCTACTCAACCTACCATGTGATTTTGGATTCTGGATTAAAGGATTTGAAGAGTTGATTCATTTGAAGTTATGGTCTTAATGGATGTTTGGATTTTATAATTTGTGCTTTTGAAGTTTGTTGTGTTGTTATAATATTTGTTTTGTATATTTTTTATTTTCTTATGGATTTGATTTGTATTGTTGGATTTACTTTGTATGTTTGTGCTTTTAAGTTATGGATGAATGGATGCATCATGCAGGATGTTTGGATTTACTTTGAATTTTAAGAATTTTAAAATTTGTTTTAATATTTCGGTTAATCGGTTAACCGAAAAAAAAATCGGTTCGGTTAATTCGGAAATATAAACTTCGGTTTGGTTAACGGTTAAAGGGTTTGACAAGTTCGGTTAATTCGGTTTTGGTAGTTCGGTTAGGTTAACCGAATGCCCACCCCTACCAAAAGCAAAACAGTTGTCGTTCAAACTACCCAAGACACCTCACTCCTCAGCATCAATGCTCAACGGTTCAACTCATCAGCATTGATGCCCAACGTTCAGCCCCTCAACATTGATGTCCAACGTTCAACTCCTCAGCATTGACACCCAACGTTCAACTCAAGGCATTAATGCTCAACGGCTCCTCAACTTTTGGCATTAATGCTCCGTTACTGAGCTGAAGGGGATAAAAAGGCTCACAACACTTCTAGAAGGGAGACTTCTCACGACAATTGAACTTAGAAAAAACACATGCTGAACTCATTTGTACACTGAGCACTGCACTCAAATATTGTATTCAAATACTCAATAATACTCAAATAAAATACCTGGTAACCATTATTACCGTCATTAGTGCTTTCACTGAGAGCCGAGATCATATCTTAGGCAAACTTCACACATCACAAACACTTCTATGGCATCGCCTTCTTCAAGCATTGTCATGCTCATCAAGTGGCGTTCGCCTCCTGCTCATCAAGTCACACTTTTCACAAATCACAAAACACTCAGCTCATCTCATCACTGTCGATGGTGCAATCCAGATCCAGCCCTGCTCTCATGGTTCTCATCGAGTGAACAATGGTCATCCCGGATCCAGCAGCTCTCATGGTTCTTATCGAGTGAACAATGGTCATCCCGCTCTCATGGTTCTTATCGAGTGAACAATGGTCATCCCGGATCCAGCAGCTCTCATGGTTTTCATCGAGTGAACAATGGTCACCCCTCGGGTGATCTTCGTGGGCAGCTCAATGGTCACCCCTCGGGTTATCTTCGTAAACATCTCAACAGTAACCGCGTGGGAGATCGCCGCTAGGGTGATCTCCGTAGCCAACTCAACAACAACCACGGGCTCTTCCTCCTCAAGTGTATCCGCCTCCTTCACTTGTGCGTTCACCTCTTGTAAGTAGTGGCGCTACCCAGTGAACGCTGCTCCCATCCAAGTAGTGGCGTTACCCAGTGAACGCTGCTCTCATCCAAGTAGTGGACTTACAAGCAGCGTTACCAAGTGAACACGGCTCCCACCCAAGCCGTGGACTTCCAAGCAACGGAGTCACCTCCTCGAGCGGCATCACCACCTCGAGTAGAGTCACCTCCTCGAGCAGCCTCACCTCCTCAAGTGGTGTCACCTCCTCAAGTAGCGTCACCTCCACGAGTAGTGTTACACCTCGAGCAGCGTCACCACCTCGAGCAGCATCACTTCCTCGAGCAGTGTCACCACCTCGAGCAGGTGTCACCTCATCTAGTGCATCTGCCCTTTTCAAGTGGCGCTGCTCCTCAAGCAACGTCACCTCATCAAGCGGGTGTCACCTCATCAAGTGGCGCTGCTCCTCAAGCAGCGTCACCTCATCTAGCAGGCGTCATCTCATCTAGTGCATCCGCCCTTTTCAAGTGGCGTTGCTCCTCAAGTAGCGTCACCTCATCAAGTGGCGCTGCTCCTCAAGCAGCATCACCTCATCAAGTGGCGTTGTTCCTCAAGCAGCGTCAACTCATCTAGTAGCGCTGCTCCTCAAGTAGCGTCACCTCATCAAGTGGCGCTCCTCCTCAAGTGGTGTCACCTCCTCGAGCACCATCACCACCTCGAACAGCGTCACCGCCTCGAGCAGCGTCACCTGCTCGAGCGGCGTCACCAACTCGAGCAGAGTCACCACTTCGAGCAGCATCACCTCATCGAGCGGTGAGTGGCATCACCTCCTCGAGCAGCGTCACCTCCTCGAGCAGCATCACCACCTCGAACAGCGTCACCACCTCGAGCAGCGTCCTCGAGTAACTTCACCTCCTCAAGCGGCGCTGCTCAAGCGGTGAGTGGCGTCACCTCCCCGAGCAGCGTCACCAATAAATATGCCGAGGTCACCACCTCGGCCAATCTTCGACCGAGGTCATCACCTCGGCCAATTTGGGCCTAGGTCGTCACCTCGGCCAATTTTGCCGAGGTCCTCACCTCGTCGGGGCCTCGGCCACTGTGACCGAGGTCCCGCACCTCGGCCACAATGATAACAAATAAAATAACTCTATTCCCTTATGGCCGGCACGAGATCCGATCTCGCTAGCTACCTGACAGGAGAGTGTTTTTCTGAGCCCAGCCAAAGGTTTGGATTCAAAAAACACCACACTCTAATCTCTTAGGGCCGGCACGAGATCCGATCTCGCTAACTACCTGAGGGGAGAGTGTTTTTTTTTAGCCCAGCCAAAGGCTTGAATTCAAAAAACAAACACTCTATTCCCTTAGGGCCGGCACGAGATCCAATCTCGCTAGCCACCTGACGAGAGAGCTGACATTTGACCGAGCCTAAGGCTGGTCGAAGTGAGCTCATGCACAAAGCGCCCAAAAAAAAAAACAAACAAACAAAAAAAAAAAAACAAACAAACAAAACAAAAAACAACAACAAAACCAAAAAAATAAAAAATAAAATAAAAATATTTGAAGTGGCCGAGATGACCTCGGCCAAAAATCAGCCGAGGCCTGACCTCGGTCACATTGCTCTTACCGTCCGGTAAAAAAAAATCACATGTCATTACTCCCAAACCACCTCTACCACTCTCGTTGGCTAGGGAGTGGGGGGACTGGTGACAGGATAGTTGGGCATCCGACCGGGAACCACTGGCAGGACCCAAAAGCAAAACAGTTGTCGTTCAAACTACCCAAGACACCTCACTCCTCAACATCAATGCTCAACGGTTCAACTCATCAGCATTGATGCCCAACGTTCAGCCTCTCAACATTGATGTCTAACGTTCAACTCCTCAGCATTGACACCTAACGTTCAGCTCAAGACATTAATGCTCAACGGCTTCTCAGCCCTTGGCATTAACGCTCCTTTACTGAGCTGAAGGAGATAAAAAGGCTCACAACACTTGTAGAAGGGAGACTTCTTACGACACTTGAACTTAGAAAAAACACATGCTGAACTCATTTGTACACTGAGCACTGCACTCAAATATTGTATTCAAATACTTAATAATACTCAAATAAAATACCCGGTAACCATTATTACCGTCATTATCTAAACCTTTTGAGCTAGTTTGTAATACAATGTTGTAGTATTTTATGTTATGGGTGCCATTTGATATGTTATATTGATTTTTTTTGTAATGTATGCCTACATATTCATAAAAGGACTAGAATTTTCTTCTTTTGATTTTATTTTTATTTTGTCCATATTTCTTCTTTTAATTCTGAAATTAAATTCTTCTATAGTTTTGGGTGCATGACTGTGTTTCAAATTTATTAACCTATCATTAAACTCTTTCAAAGTTGTATTATCTTGAATACCGCAAGTCTCATCGCACCAAGACAAAAAAAATTGCCACAGTAGAGACGTCTTCAATCTTTGCAACTTTCCTGCTAGCTGCATCCATAATTTAGGGTTGTTAAAGAACCGAACATAAACGAACGGAGGTTGTTTGTATTTGTTTGTTAAGGATTTTGGAGTGTTCGTGTTCGTTTGTTAAGGTTTTTGAAAATCTTGTTCATGTCCGTTTGTTAAGCATTCATTAGTGTTTGTTAACGTTTGCAAACATGTTTACGAACATGTTCATGTACGTTCATGAAAAGTTTTGTGAACACTTAATTACCAAACATCTGTACATATTTCTGAACACAATTCGTTCGTGAACAAGACATAATCTACGTTCACGAACAATAACTGAACAAACAACACAACTATATATGTTTGTGAACATGTTCGCGAACATTATTAAACGAACACTTAATGAGCTTGTTCGCGAACATTATTACTAAACAAACATAAACGAGCTTGTTCGCGAACATTACTAAACGAACACAAGCGAGCTTGTTCAAGATCTCTTAGGTAACGAGCTTACCACTGTTCAAATTCTGTTCGTTTATTAACCGAACTCTAAATTTTGTTTGTTAATGTTCATTTACCTTAATAAATGACCATAAATGAACGCTTACTAAACACGAACACGAGTAGTTTATCGAAAGCTCTGTTCGCTAACATGCCTACCATTAGGGGTGAGCAAAAAAACCGGACCGACCGAAAAACCGATGACCGATAACCGAACCGACAAGACGTCACAAATTAGGTTCTTAGGTTAATTCTAAATACGTCAGGATTCTTCAACCTAAGATTCCGATTTCACCTATCGCAGGTAAGGATGATATAAACGAATTTGTAGTTCCAGCATCCAATAAAACCAAACCAGGTACGGAGTTTATAGGGAAAGTACCAGTCCCGACGTCGCTAGCTTGCGCCTGGGCACTATTAACGACGTAGATCCTGCCCTGGTTCCCTGTGTTGCTGGTTCCGATCGGCAGTCTTTCTCTGTTGTTGGGGTTGGGAACAGCATTTGTTAGCCTCTCCTGCCTGGCTTGTGGAGGGACATTCATTCCGCTGTTACTGGCCCTAAACGATTCTTGTCTCGGGTTCCGGAAAACTTCTCTTTCCTGGTTCGCATTCGGGGATTGGTTTATGTAGCCGGTTCGTTCGAACGGAGCAGTACTTCTTCGTATGCCCTTCCCTACCACACTGGTAACATATAATCTTCTCCCCGCGGCAAGTTACCCCGGGATGACTCCTTCCACATTGACGGCATGTCTTATTCCTCCCTTGACTCGTTTCCCCTCTCAGATATCCTTGCCTCGGGTTGGATCCACCCTGGTTAGGTTTCTTGTTACTCCACTCAGATTCTCCTTGCCTGTCCTCGGCCTTTCTTTTGCTCCGACCATAGACCGCTTGCTGATCAAGATACACCTGGTAATGATCGGACGCCCTGTTATATGCTTCCTTAAGAGTAGAGCACATAAATGGTGCGATCGCTCTTCTCACTTCCCAATCTAATCCTCTTACAAATCTTCTTGCCTGGCTTGCCTCGTCAGGTACAATATCCTGGGCGAATCTCATCAACTCGACATACTTGTCATGATAAACTTGTATTGTTGTTCCTTGTTGTTTCAGTTGCAGGAATTCTTCACATTTGATGCCCTTAATTCGTTCAGTGTAGAATTGACCTCTTAATTCCAACTTAAACTCTTCCCAGCCAAATCCTGGGTCTCGTAGAAGATCAGGTCCAACCGTCGTCCACCAGTTATCCGCAACTTTAATCAGGTAGTATACCGCCGAAGACACTCGCTGCTCTTCTGGACAATTCACAGCGTTTAGCAGTTTATCGAATGTTCTGATCCATTCTTCTAGGATCACTGGGTCTTCTTCCCCCGCATAATACGGCGGTCGTCTATTTGCTATAGCTTTAGTAATATCCACCCGTGGTTGCACTAGGGCTTGATTGTGAACTTGCTGAGCCATCATGAACTCAGCCATCTGTTCCATTGCCATGGCCATGCGGTCCATTGCCGAGACGTCATTGCTATCCCTAGCAGGTACGTTTCGTCTAGGAGGCATCTCGCTGAACAAGCGATTCTGAGTTAGCTTCCTTAAAGTTAAAAGTTAGAATTCGAGGGTCTAACCAGCCCAAAGGCAGTATAGAACTACTCATATTCATCAGGTAGGTATCCCTACCATGGCATAACAGTAGCAAGGCATCATGCCAATAGCCCACTTAAACCAATATGACCAACAATCAGCATATATATGCAATGACAGGTAGTAATAGGGGTGAGCAAAAAAACCGGACCGACCGAAAAACCGATGACCGATAACCGAACCGACCGAATATTTCGGTTATCGGTCGGTTATCGGTTATGGCCTTTAAAAAAAATCGGTCATTTCGGTTTTTCGGTCGGTTATCGGTTTTGGACCGAAAAAAAATAAACCGACCGAAAAACCGAGGAAGAAAGCCCATTCATTTTAATAATTTTAAACATAACCCAGTCCAAGTAAGCCCATAGTATTATACTAAGTCTAGTAGCCCACTAAGCCAGTCAGTTCTCAGTAGTGTTAAGCCACTTTAGACTATCTAAACTCCTAAATCCCTAATTCCATTTTCTCAACTTCGCCAATCGCTACTTCACGTCTTCGCGTACGCTATTCCAGACTTCCAGTTCGTCGTCGGTCGTTCGCCAATCGCCAGTTCACCGTCGGTCGCTCAACATTTCAACGACAATCGGACTAGCTGCGGACTGCGGTGCTGCACTGCTGCCTTCTGCCCTTCTCTACGCGACGCCGGCGACCGCGACAGTGAACCTGTGAACTGCGATGAGGCCCCTTAAAAAGAAGTTTCGCCTTCAGTCTGCCGGGAGTCGATCGAGTCCTACTCCTTCAAATCATAGTGTAAGTTCTCTCAATCTCCAATTCTCCATTTGTATTTGCTCGATTTCTACCAGTTTTGTTCTAGCTTTGTTTAGATCATTTTTTGTTATAGTGAAATAACCTGTAATATGTATTTGTTTCTTTATTTTTTGTTATGCATTATCAGTAAAATGTTAGTAGTTTTGTTGTACATTATCAATGATTCAAATGCATAATTCTGGTTTGTTAGGTAATTAGGGTTAAAACAAAATACAAAAGAGTAAAACAAAATAGCATGCTTTTTTTTTAACTGTTCTGGTTCTGGCATGTTTTCTTTAACTTTTTTGGTTCAAAATTGTTATCTGTTTGGTTCTTTAACAATTAACATTGTTGATTGTTTGGTACTCAACTTATTTAATTTTTTATTTTTGCTTTTACTAGGTATCATCATCATCAACAGATTCAGAATCAGTTGAGAAAGGAAAAGGGACAAAAGCAAAAGCACGAGCAACTAAGGCTAGTACGGGTGGAACAAGTACAACTAGTGGGGTTGAAAAGAGTAAACCGAAAGCTAAACGACCAAGGTCAGAGGTATGGGATCACTTCCATAAGTTTATTACAGATAGTGGTGAGCACAAAGCTAGATGTCATTATTGTGAAAGAGAGTTGTTTGCAGACACTAAATTGAATGGGACAAGTTCATTGAAAGCTCATTTGAAAAGTTGTTCTAAATTCCCACGTACTAGTTCTGATCCTGCACAAACTGAATTAATTTGCACAACAAATGAAGGGGAGAGTTCAATAAGTTTTGGGAAATATAGTGCAGAAGCTCTTAGGAGAGCTATAGCTGAAATGATTATTGAAGATGAATTGCCTTTTAAGTTTGTTGAAGCAAAGGGATTTAGAAAATGTATGCTTATTGCTTATCCTAGATTTAAAATGCCTTCTCGTTGGACTATTGCTAGGGATTGCTATGATATTTATTTGGATAGGTACCTTAATGAAGAACTTGATAATGATGAAGATGACGACGACTTTGATATTCTTGCTTGGTGGAAGAAGAATAGTCATCGATTTCCTATCTTATCAACCATGGCTCGTGATATATTAGCTATGCCCATATCAACCGTTGCTTCTGAATCAACTTTTAGTACAGGTGGACGTGTTCTTGATACTTATAGGAGTTCTTTAACTCCTAAAATAGTGCAAGCACTAATTTGTACTCAAGATTGGATAAGACAAGGAGCACGTGAGGATGATATGGAGAATGAAATTGCCGAAATGGATAAGTTTGACTTAGGTATGTTTTACTTTTTATTTGTATTTGTTTTCTAGTTCATAATATGTTATGTTTTATTACTTTTTGATTCTATGTCAAAATATACTAACTTTATTGTGCATTTGTGATGTGTTTTTAGATTTGTCAAAGGTTAGTTTGGATGGTGTGATTGACTCATAAGATGCCAAAATCAATTGAAGAAATGGGTAAAATATAATTTAGTTTTGCTTTGCAATACTTGATATTTATATTTGTAT
The DNA here is from genome assembly GCA_003576665.1 of Ipomoea trifida. NCBI lineage: Eukaryota > Viridiplantae > Streptophyta > Magnoliopsida > Solanales > Convolvulaceae > Ipomoea > Ipomoea trifida. Next base: position 23,086,619 of record CP025659.1, on the reverse strand, counting down.
GTGTTTTTAGATTGGTCAAAGTTAGTTTAGATGGTGTTTTTTAATTTTTCTTTTATGTTTTGAGGCAGTGAGCAGTGAGCAGCATGGAGGCAGTGAGCACTGAGCAGCATGGAGGCAGTGAGCAGTTTGGTACTTTGGCAAGTTGGCATGGAGCATATTTTAAATTATGAACTCTTAGACTTTTAATTTAATTCTTATTACTATGGAGTATGGACTATGTAGTATTATCTTTTGTTTTGTAATTTTAAGACCATGATGTTTTGACTTTGGACTGTAAGCAACTAAGCACTAAGCAGATTGGCAGTGAGCATTTTGGACTGTTAGACTTTAATTTTTATTACTTATGGACATTTGAATATGAAATTTTTATGTTATTTACTACTTTAAATAGTAATGTATTTTTAGTGTTACTATTTTTGAGTTTAGCCTAATATTTTAAAGAAATTACAGCTTGTTAGGTGATTAAGCTCGGTTATAAATAACCGACCGTAACCGACCGAAAATTTCGGTTTTCGGTCGGTTCGGTTATGAGTAGTGAGTCGGTTATTTCGGTCGGTTATGGGAGGGGTAGAATATTTTCGGTTATTTCGGTTATTAACCGAAAACCGACCGAAACCGACCGATGCTCACCCCTACCTACCATAATTCAATAATGCAGTTTTTCATTTTTATTAATGAGGTAAACTAATAATTGAAAAATAACAAAAAGGCAATAATATGGAATGCATTATTGGGTAACATATGAAATGTATTATTCCGTGGCGAGCTACCCTGTCTAGTCTAGTAATATATGTAAGATATTCCAATTACTATTTTGATTAGTTGGTGCCATAAAAACAAGAACAAAAAACCTTAACGGGGCGTTTGGTTGGGAGGAGGAAATTAGGAGAAAAGAATTGTAATTCGGTAAAATTGTAATTCAATGAATAGAGACATAGAGTAGGAATTGAAATTACAGTGTTTGGTATGCAGGAATAGGAGTACAAGGAATTGAAAGGTAATAAGTGATAGAATGACTAAAATATCTTTATTTTATAATAATATTAATAATGATAATTTATTATTATTACTATTATTATTATTATTATTATTATTATTACTATTATTATTACTATTATTATTATTATTATTATTATTATTATTATTATTATTATTATTATTATTATTATTATTATTACCGAAGCAGCGACAATATATACATAAAACAAGGAAAAGAATCCAACAAGAAGCACTAATGCAATAGGAAACTGGATAATATAATGAAAAATTGAATGAAAAATATTTTTTAAAAAAATTGCCAGTAGAGATGAGAATGGGTGAATGACAGTGATGAGGATGTGCATTGTTAGAAGGGCAAAAATGTCTTGACAATAGATTTTTTCTCCCATTCAGCATTGAATTAGAATTCTTAGGGGTGGATAATAAATTAGAATTCATCAAATGGAGGGAATTGCAATTCGGTGGAATTGTGATTCCCTCCTACCAAACACCGTAATTGAAAAATTCAATGAATTATGTTGTAATTTAAATTCCTTTCATGCCAACCAAACATGCCATAAAGAAGTGAGTGAGTTAGTAGGGCATAATTATTGACTTATTGTATTTGAAGGATACAATTCTTGCTAACACATTATATTTTCAGTTGAACTTGTCGCATGTGCTTTGAAAAGTGTTACATTTTAGATGTAGGCCATATATTATAAGTGTGGCTTGGAGTGTCATTTAAGCTGAAAAGAGAAATAAGAAATAAAATTCTTTTAATTTTTGAAAGCCAAGAATAAAATTATTTTAATAATTTTAGTTAATACTTTTTTTGAAAACAAAAACCAAACTTGATTAATGAATAAGAGCAGAAATAGAGTTCGGGGGAACCGAGTCCCAATACAGAGTAGAAACCTGCAAAAAGGCCGAAGCCGCAAGAGTGTGTGCTATGACATTTGCTGATCTGGGGACTAAACCAACCACACTAGATATAAATGAAGATAATATCGACCTGGAAGCCTCAATGGCGTACCCCGCGTGCGATAGGACTGTGGAGTTCGAAGAAAGGTACGCCCGAAGCTGTGAGCAATCAGTGTAGACCGCAACTGATGGAAGACCCCTGTCGCGTAGCCATGAAAGAGCCTCCTTTGAAGCCACCGCCTCCGCCATTAATGGTGAAAAGCAGCTCGGGATCAGCCCAGCACAAGCTGCTATGAAGCTCCCAGTCGCGGATACAAGAACGGCTCCAAAAGACGCCTTCAGCGAAGAGGGGCAAAATTGTGTGTCGAAGAAGCATCTCGGCACCCCTGTCTGTGAGTGTTCTGGAGCAGTATGGAAGGACGGCAGGGCTGGTGCTCCGAGTGAGGAAGACGAGCCAGGGGCCGAACCAGTGTGGTGACCGCCGTGAACCTCCCTCCACGCATGTAGAGCTGCAAACGCTGATGAGGTGACCTTCGCTGGTAGTGGCAGGAATCCCTCCCACACAGTTGAATTCCGCGCCTTCCATAGATGATAAAGCACCGCCACGACCGCACCAACTTCCCCTTCAGATAAATCATGGAGAACGGATGAAAACCACATGTCAAAGGAAATACCAACAATAGATGGGATGGGCAGGTTGGAAACATTCCAAACACGTTGTGAGAACTCACACCCAACTAATGCATGCATAACACTCTCATGAGAAAGACCACACTTAGGACATGCAAGATCAACATCTACCCTTCTTAAATGTAAATTGGTAGTAACCGGGAGGGTACCACCTAGGGCCCTCCAAAGAAAGGTCTTCCATTTGAGAGGCACTTTAATTTTCCACATTGAAATCCACTGTTCAAAATCTCCTTCCATGGCCGAATAATCACCCAGAATTGCTCTATAGCCGCATTTCACTGTATAACATCCGTTTGGGTCACCATGCCAGAACCACGAATCCTCATATTCAGGAGAGATAGGGATCCTTCTAATATGTAGAACATCATCAGGGGTAAATATATCATTCAGAATAGAGATGTCCCACATATTGGTGTTTTCATCAATCAGTCCAGACACATATGATCCACTAAGTTGCTGAGGCATGGGTGTCTGTATTAACGGATTCGGACCATCCGGGAGCCATGGATGACCCCAAATCAGAGTAGATTTCCCATTCCCAATCCTACGCCTCACACCTCCATAGACTAAACCATGGGCAGCCATAATACTACGCCAGCAATAACTAGGGCAATTACCAACAGTAGCATCAATGAATGAGGTCTTGGGGTAGTACCTTGCTTTATAAATTCTTGCAACCAGTGAACTGGGATTGGTAAGAAAACGCCAAGCCTGCTTACCCAACATGGCTAAATTAAAAGCCCGAAGATCCTTGAAACCTAAACCACCAAACTTCTTTGGAATACATAAACGATCCTAGGCCCTCCAGTGAATCCTTCTCTCAGACCCAGAACCCCACCAGAAACGATTCATGGTCCTCTCTATGGATAAACAAACTGACTCAGGAAGTAAAAAGACACTCATTGAAAAGGTAGGCATAGCCTGAGCTACACTTTTCAACAGAACCTCCTTACCAGCCTGTGAAAGAAGCTTCTTATTCCAAGACCCAACCCGCTGCTTGATTTTATCTTCAATGTAAGCAAAAGCAGCCTTTTTATTCCTGCCTACAAAAGCTGGCAATCCCAAATATTTCCCAAAATTCGGGGCCTGAGTAACCCCTAAAACCGCCACCACCTCTTCCCTGTGCTGGTCCTGTGTATTTCTACTGAAACAGACACTAGATTTGTGGTAGTTCACTGCCTGGCCAGACATATACTCGTATACATCCAAACAGTGTTTAACTACTCCTGCTTCCTGGGCATTAGCTTTAAAAAAGAGGAGGCTATCATCAGCAAAGAAAAGATGAGAGACCGGAGGAGCCCCCTTGGCCACCCTGCATCCATGAATAGAACCTTCCGCCTGAGCCTTCTGTAATAACAAAGAGAGGCCTTCTGCACAAATGATAAATAAGTAGGGAGAAAGTGGATCACCCTGACGTAACCTGCGAGATGGAACAACCTCCCCAATGGGGGCCCCATTAACCAAGAAATTATAGGAAAACGAAGAGACACAATGCATAATTAAATCAACCCACCTAGCATCGAAGCCTAGGGCTTCTAACATTCTGCGTAGGAAAGGCAACTCCATACGATCATATGCTTTAGCCATATCCAACTTAAGGGCTCCCCAACTAACCATACCACACTGCTTCCGGTTGAGATAGTGACCGACCTCCGCAACAACAAGAATATTGTTAGTTATGAGCCTACCCGGGATGAACGCACTCTGAGACTCAAAGATTAAGTCACCTAGAAGCGGTTTCATCCTGTTTGCAATAATCTTAGCTATCACCTTGTACACAACATTGCATAAAGAAATAGGCCTCAAGTCAGCCACAGATTCTGGCACACTCTTCTTGGGGATTAAGACCACATTTGTTGAATTAAGCCCATCTGGGAATGAGCAAGAATTCAAACAATTCAGTACGAAACCTGAGACATCCCCGCCAACGACATCCCAATAGTGTTGGTAAAACCCTGGATTCATCCCATCAGGCCCTGGAGCCTTATCCGGGAACATTGAAAAAAGGGCATCCTTAACTTCTTCAATCTCAAAAGGGCGTAATAACAATTCATTGTCAGTCTGGTTGATACGAGGGCTTATGGAGGTAAAGAAAGATTCGTTAACTGACGAGCCAGAAGAATGGAAAATATTCTCAAAATAATGCAACACAACAGACTTCAAACACTCCCCTTCCACCCACTCACCCTCAACATTTTTTAATCTAGACAGAGTATTTTTCTTCTTGCGAGCAGAGGCATACCTGTGATAGAATTTCGTATTTGCATCAGCACCCTTGAGCCAGTGCTGTTTTGCCCGCTACTTCCAAAAGATGTCTTCCTAAGCCTCCAAGCGTGACAATTGGGACTCAAGACGCTGAAACTCTGCCAAAGACTCAGGGTCACGACAACCCCTAAGCAAGAATTGCGCCTTCCGTAACTGTCCCAACTGCTGACCGAAATTATGGAAGTGATCTCCTCCCCAACTCCGTAACCTCTCTCCACAGAGCTGTAAGCAACTCATAAGACCCCCAGCTCTGCCATCATGCTAAGCATGCTCCACCACATCCCTACAGCCGTCATCAAGTAACCATGCCATCTCAAACTTGAATCCTCTACGACCTCCCCCTGTCCTCGTAGCGATCCTATCAATACTTAAGAACAAGACCGAATGATCAGACGACCTAGTTACAATGTTTTCAACGAAAGCATCCTCCAATAGGCCTCTCCAGGTAGCATTAGCAAGGACTTTATCCAGCCGCTCTTCCATCCAATCCACAGTACCCCTACCCCTCTCCCAGGTATACTGGTAGCCCCTCAACGAGAGTTGAGACAGGCCGCAATCATCCATAGCCTCCCCGAAACCGCGAAGGAGAGCATCCAGATGCGGATTACCACCTCTCTTTTCGTACTGGAACAAAAGATCATTAAAATCCCCGACAACAACCCAAGGCAAGTCAGACAAGGTTGCTAACAAACGTAACAAGTCCCATGACTCCCTTCGTCTGCTGCGCTCAGGGAAACCATAGAAATAAGTCATACGCCAGCACGGAGAACAAGCAACACGTACCTCAACATCTATATGGTTCTTCGAGTAACAAAGAAGCTTTGCCGTACAATTTCTCCTCCAAAATAACGCCAAACCGCCGCTCAAACCAACATTATCAACATAAAAAAGGCCATCGAAACCAAGCTTAATCCGTAGACGCTCTGCATGAACTCGGTTAACCTTGGTTTCCATAAGAAAAAGAAAATTAGGCTTCTTTCTGGACACTAAGTCCACAGCTTCGCGAACTGTTCGTGGATTGCCCAAGCCACGACAGTTCCAACTTATGACACTCATGATGATGGGCGGGACTGGGAGCCAGTACCCGCCTTGGACAAGTTTTTTGAAACGTCGGTCATAGCCACATCACCTCCACCATTCCTACCAGCCCGCCTACTGCCCGGACTTTCCGTTTCGCGACGACGCTTTGCTGCAGCCACTACTACCCTCTCGGCTTCACGCGGCGCAGCCGTCCCACTCGCGGCAGCAACACCACGGCCCCGCCCTGAGGTAGCATCGTTCGTCACAGCAGCTTGGGAGGGGCCTTCCAACGGAAACAGCCAAGGATCACCAATGGCTCTCGGCCCTCTCCGACCAGCCCCAGCACGCAGATCGGCTCCGAACGGGAATTGGTCGACAGTTAACCGTGATTCTCTTACCCCTAAACAGAATTTGTGAGAGTGCCCAAACATGCCACAGAAGAAGCAAAACGTATGAAGCCTCTCGTATTTGAACGTGACCCAGCACCACGACTTGTCTCTCTTGATAAGCTTCATACGGCGTTTGATGGGACGATCAACCAGGATAGCCACTCAGATTCTGTAGAAGGTACGCCATGGTGATCCCGCAAATCTATCATCACATCGGATAAATGAACCAAGAAAGTTTCCAACCTGCTCAAGAACGATGTCCGACGTATATCCCATGGGGAGGTCATGGACCTGAACCCACATGTCGATCGAATTAAGCGCAACTTCAACAAGCAGCGCACCATCACACACCTGGCGACACATAAGCGTGTTATTCTCAAACGACCATGGACCACCCTCGAGCACGCACTGCATGTCGGTTTCATGAAAGAATACGAACAAGAAAAGATTCGGTTGCACTTCGGAAATCTGAACTCCCTTGACCGGTTGCCACACTGACGCCATCACCTGTCGCATGAACTCGATTTTAACAAGTTTTGACGTTAGGAACCTTCCAACCACAACCCAAGTCTCGTCCGAACCCACCTCTCCAACAGCGTCACCCACTAGTTCGAACTCAAGCGCCTCATCCTCCAGCACCATGTCTGCCCACCGTTCGGAAAGGCCGACAACCTCGTCAACCTCCTGCTGCGCTGCCATACTGGAGAAACTAAAACCAAAGCCGAAGAAAGACCGATAAAACAATCGGAGGGAAAGCTAAAGAAAGACAAAAACCCTAGAAAAACCTAGGAGGAAGCAAAAACCCTAGACACGCTAGAGAGAGATTTCTTTGAATTTAATTTTAGTTAATACAATTTTTGAAGAATTGTGGAAGATTTTGAGAGTTCATTTATGGAAGAATCGAAAGTGCCATTTGCCTTGCAAGTCAAAAACTGAGGGGTTGTTTGGTTGGATGGAAAAGATTTTCCATAAAGTGGAGAAAAATGTGTTTTTCCGTTGTTTGGTTGGTTGGAAAATGTTTTGCATTGGAACTTGAGTTCCCAAAAGTTAAGGAAAACAAATTCTTAGTTGGAAGGTGGTATTTTGTTTTCCATGGAGTTTGGGAAGAAAGTTTGAGCAAGTAGACTATTTTACCCTCATCAATAATAATATAATATATTATCACTATTAATTGTTAAGGGCATATTGGTCTTTATATTCATAATTCCTTACCATTCCAAATCCAATCAAACAATGGAATTCAAATTCCCAGTAATTTCTTTTCTACCAACCAAACAATGGAATCTATTTTTCCGGTAATTTGTTTTCCATGGAATTTGAATTCCATTTTCTTCAAATATTTTCCAGCGAACCAAACGGTCAAAAGTGGTAACACTCATATAGGGACTTCTCAAAAAAGTTGAATCCCAATCCCAAAGATCTTCACGTCTCGAACCGATAAAATATCTAAGAGAATGTAAATCATGATAATTCAACTGAACATAAATGCTAGACCTTTACAAGGATCCCCTCACTAAATATGAAATAAAAATATATGTTTTGCCCATCCGAAGGCTTCTATTATTAAACAACAAAATTAAAATTTACGTTAAATTTGAGTCAATATGTTCATGGAAATAGAAAATGATACTAGTGTCCGCATGAACAACTCAATGGGTCGTAGAGGTGAGAGCAACTTCTCAAAATGAGATAATTCTTTGTGCGCAGTAACTAAACGTCTGAAACTCTAGTCTCTATTAGTCAACTAAATCACCATGATTTACCTCTCCACAAATTGTCAAGCCGAAATGTGCGGTGGCAATTCTACTTTTTATCAGAAGAAAATTAGCCCGCCATATTACAAGGAAAAGAATATATAAGGTATCAAATCATTAAAACATTCCAAACTTTTGTACGTACCAACTTTAGACAAAACATAGGGGGGTGGGGTGTAAGGATATGATGATTGAATTTTTTACTGTGTTACATAAACAAACGAGGCATAATTCTCTGTAAATAAAATCTCTGCATTAATTGATTTGAAGAGAGAAATTAAAATTAAAAATCAAATTATGCATTATTATCCATCCAGATGATGCAACGCAGAGATTTCTTCTGCTCCAGCAACTCAAATGCTTCATTAATGTCTTGGAATTTGACTTCATGTGTTTTGAAACCCTCCAAATTCAGCTCCTGCATTAATTTTTTGAAACAAAAAACAATTTTACTATGAGACGTGTAATACTTTTTATGAATGTATAAAAACGTGTCACATTTTAACTAAAAAATATTATGGCCCGTTTAGTAAATGGTTGTTAGCTTATTGAGTTAGATTATATAACTAGTTGATAACATTAGCTGATTGTAGAAATGCATTTGGTAAATTAGTTGTTTGCTGATAGCTGTTTAGTATAATTTTTTTTTTCTCAAAAAGCTAATTGAAAAAGTTGTTCAAAGCAACTTTTTGAATTTTAGCATTTTAGAGTTACCAAAAATTGATTAACCAAACATTTATATTGATTTTTTAACCAAGTGAAATAACTAATAGTAGTCAAATAAGCTAAAATTGACTGATAGGCTAACTAGTTTACCAAACAGGACCTATATATTTCAAGTTAGATGGTCTTACCAGAGTGAGTGAACCAAACTAGATTTAACTTTGTAAATTATATATAAAGATTCATTTGACATTTATCAAGTTTTATTATTTTTTTCCCAACCCATGGTTGAAAAATCGCTAGGCGCTCGGGGAGCGCCTAGCGCCTAGGACGCCTATGCGAGGATTAATCGACGCCTAGGTGTCCGTGTATTTTTTATTTTATTTTTAAAAATTTGTTTAAGTATTTTTAATTTTTTAAAGACTAATAATTATAAATTATATAATACTTTAATAGTTAATACTAAAATATTAAATATTAACCTAAAAAATATCTAGAGTTTGTACAATTTAGGGTTATTTCGCTCAAAGTGATGTTTTGTGTGAAATAACCCATTTTTAAAAAAAAAAAACAATAGTTAATCGGCAGACTAGGCGGCCTAGTCGATGCCTAAGAGGCCTAAGCAGCCTAGGCAGTATTTAGGCGGTCTAGGCAGTCGCCTAACCGACCAGTCACCTAGACTACCATTTAAGGTGATACGCTAGGCGATCGACCGGCGCCTAGGCGCGATTTTTACAACCTGTCCCAACCGAAGAAACAACAAAATAGCAAAAAAAAAAATTGAGAACCATATATTTGTCTGAGTTGGAATGCATTGCTAAACTTACATTTTTCAGGTATTTTTCAGCAAGTTGGGGAATATCAGTTTTGGCATTGATTCCTCCAAAATTGCATCCGATGATGGTCTTTTCCGCTAAGAGCTCGTAAGGATTCACACTTATTGGCTTTCCGTGCATTTCTACTCCAAGTATTATTGTATATCCACCCTATAAATTATATACAACTCAAAAAAGTTAATTATGTTAATAAACAAGTTTTTTTTTTTTTTTTGAAGATGTTAATAAACAAGTTTTACATAGTTGAAGGAGTTAATACTCAATTTAGTCTCTCGATTATTAGAATTTTATCACATGAGTCCTCGACTTCCAAATTTGCTCAATTTCATCTTCAACTATGCAATTGTTAATCAAAATGGTCTTAATCAAGACTATTTTGATTTAGACAAAGAACTATTTTAAATAAAAATTGCATAGTTGGGAATGAAATTGAACAAATTTTGAAGTCGACAACCAAAATGTTGAAATCCTAATAGACAAGGGACCAAATTGGGTATTAACTCATAATTGAAAAAGTTAATACCCGATTTGGTCTCTCGACTATTATGATTTCACCAATTTAGTCATCGACTTCTTAACTTGCTCAGTTTCATCTTTAACTATGCAATTGTTAACCAAAATGGTCATAATCAAGACTATTTTGGTTTGAACAAAAGACTATTTTAGATAAAAATTACATAGTTGAATATGAAATTAAACAAATTTTAAAATCGATAATTAAAGTGATAAATTCTAATAGTCAATAAATCAAATCGGGTATTAACTCATATTTGGAGATAGAGAATATATCAATTTTAATAATGAGAAAGCCGGCAAGTATGGTTAAAGAAGATAACATAAAATACCTGACGTGAGCTTGCAAAAGCATCTTCCATCAAGGATGCTAATCCAATGCACTCGAAGCTATAATCAACGCCTCCATCCGTCATTTTTTTAATGGCATATATATTTAATTAAGATAAAGGTTAGATTTATTTAGTTATTAAATAAAATTAAAAAAAATTATATTTTTGACCTCTTAATTGTACATTTTTAAATTATAAATGTAATTTATCTATTTTAATTTGTACAAATATCACTTTTTTAATTGCTAAACAAGTTATAAATTTAATCTATCGATTAATTTAAGACTAAGGGGTGTTTGGCAAATAGCTGTAACGGATTGGGTTAGTGGGTGTGACTAGCTAATAGCATTAACTAATTGTAAAAAAATGTTTGGTAAATTAGCTGTTAGCTGATGCTGATTACATGCAAAATAATTTCTAAGAGTATAATTTATTTTCTCAAAAAACTAATCAAAAAAGGTACTTTTTGAATTTTAGCGTTTTGGAACAATAAGCTATTTAAAAAGTTGAATAACCAGACACTCGTATTGATTACTTAACCAAGTTCAACAACTAATAGTGGTCAAACAAATCAAAATTAATTGATAAGCTAAGTATGTTATCAACCAGTGCCTAAGACATCAAGTTTTGTTTGTACCTAGGGTTATGTTTTATTTGTTGATTTTATAAAATTTGATACAAATGGATCTTGACACCTCAATTTATAACCCTTTTAACAAATATAAGGAAAATATTGGTAAAAATTGAAAGGGTGAGGTTAAATTTAACTCTACAAGACTACAACAATTAAATGACCAAAAATATACGAACAAATATTACAATGTAATAGGGTCAGTTGTATTAAAAAAATTAACCAAAAATATATTTTTTTAAAAAATAAAATTATCATCTTAACTATTATTTTAATATCGAATTTGGAACAGTTTTACGAAGATGTAAGCATAAATTCAATAATGAAAGATGCATCTAACCTCTGTTACTGAACTTTCCCCACAAGTTTTTGGATTAATAAAATCTGTAAGTCCAAACTTCTTCCCTGCTCATTGAACAAATAATTAATGAATAAATAAATAAATAATTTATTATTTAGTGTCTTCTAATAAATATTTTGTAATACATACCAAGTTCAAATTTGTCTGGATTCAAATCAACACCTATTATTTTTGAAGCTCCCCTTAGCCTTGCACCTTCTGCAACCTATTAATAGTTTGAAACGAGTAATTAATGATTAAACTTTATTCTAATACCAAAAGGTTGAATCCCCAACTCCAAGGGTCCCACGCCGCGATACAACAAAATATTTGAGAAGATGTAAATCATAGTAACTCAATTGAACACAGAGACCAGACCCTTGCTCAACTAAACTTTATTATGAATTTCTTATTTGTGGTGATATTATAAATATAATACATCTTGTTATTTTAATAATTTTTACTAAAATATAGTCAAGATTTGAAATATATATATATATATATATATATATATATATATATATATATATAT
>CP025659.1:22983650-23013388 GCA_003576665.1 Ipomoea trifida | reverse complement strand
CCCTTTGATTCATAATCTGGGAGTTGGTTGGTGTTCATATTTGAGATGAACCCATGTCTTGGTTGGTTGAATTGATGTTGGAGTATGGTTGTGATGGTGGTTATTGAGTTACTATTGACTGTGGACTATTGAGTTACTATTGACTGTGGACTATTGGGTTACTATTGACTGTGCTACTATTGACTTCTGACTTTGGACTTCGGTCCCTGTGATTGGGTTGATTACCCCTGTGATTGGACTTCGGTCCCTGTGATTGGACTGTCGGTCCCTGTGATTGGGCTCATGACCCCTGTGATTGGACTTCGGTCCCTGTGATTGGGCTCATCACCCCTGTTTGACTCGTGACTATTTGACTTCTGACTTCTGACTATGTGGATTGACTTGGTTGGTGGTTGACTTGGTTTTGGTTGGGAGGTTGGTGTTGGGATTCCTTCTTGGTTGGCTTTATTAGTCCTTGTGTTATTCGGTTGACATCTTGTCATTACCGTGAGTTGGTTGATTCCTTTCAGATTGTGTTCAGTTGGTATCTTGTTATGGATTCGTTATGCATTATGCCTTCGTTATTGGTTATTGGCTTTGATTGATTGAGTCTTGGTTTGTGATTCGTTCAGCTTGTTATTGTTGAGTCTCGGTTTGAACTATTGAACAGTTCGTTGGTGTTTATATTCTATATGGGTGTGTAAACCTATTTACAAGCTTATGTATATCTATATCTCCTTGCGGGTGTGAATGGTGGTTGCTTAGCATTCTTTTGCTAATGGTTCTTTGTGTGTTTTCCAGGTATGGAATAGTTACTCGTGAGCGCGCTAGAGCTTTCCTATGAGGATGTTTAGCCTTAGTCAGTTCTGTTTAGACTCGGTTTTGTTGGCCTGTGAGCCGTGAGACATTATGATACTCTTGTTTAGTACTTTGGGTATTTCTCTTGGATTTTTATGGATTGTGTTTTGAGGATTGATTCAGTTCTATGATATGACAGTTTAGTTCGTTTTATGTTTAGCCTGTGCATCTAGGCTGTGATATACCTAGATGTGGCATGACGCCCTTAGGTTTTAAATTCGCTTCCGCTATGTTTAGTTTGTTGGTTGAGATTGGCAGCTTTTATGTTAAGTTTTAGCTATCTCAGCCTGTGTGAGGTTGGGGTGTCACAACTACCCAATAGAAGTTTTACCGGGTAGCGACCCGTTGGAGTTCATTGTACATTACCCATATCTCTAGGATCCCACTCCTCTCGAGGGAGAATTGTCTATGGTCATTGTCACCGATCGCTCCTTGGATCACCTTAAGTGGTTTGAGGGCGAATGGCATCGAGTTTGGGGAGAGTTTGAGATCCCAGTGTACCGTATGATCTGATGGGTGGTGGAGGTCAAGTCGGGGTAGTCTAAAACTCTCTTTTTGTGTACATATTCTGCTGCGGTCTTAGTAGATCAATGGCCAAACTCGGCATTGTGATTATGTATATATATCGAGTCACAATTAAGAATAAATACCCATTGCCCGAATTGATGACCATTCGACCAGTTAAGAGGAGCGGGCGTATATAGATTTGATTGTCTATTTGTGCTTGATTAACTGTTGTATATTGAATGTTGATGTGTGGTTGTATGACTGGGTGTGTGTTGAGACCTTATGGGTTAGGAAGTAAGTTTCGGGGACGAAACTTTTTTTTAAGGGGGGTAGGGTGTAATACCCCGAAAATTTGGTCCATAGCAGCAGAAATTTATTTTGATCGTAGCATCGCTATATTTCGCGGTACCGAACCTAGCCCAATTTGAGTTTTAGTCTGAGATAAATTTTTGGTTTCAAATTATTCCTATTTAACTTATTTTCCACCGAAACTTTATCTGTTTCACAACTGATAAGTTAAAAGATTTTTATTTTGGAACCACAAGGTAGTGACAAGTGTCACTAATTTTTACCTTGTAATTAAAATATTAATATTTTAGTACCAAGCTTATGAGATAAGATTCATCTATATTTTATTATTATTACAAGATAAGATTTCCATATATTATTATATATATATGAATGGATAATATCCATATATTATATTTATTATTATTATTATTATTATTATTATTATTATTATTATATATATATATATATATATATACGAGAAGAAAGAAGAGATTTCAGCTTTGATCGCGATTTGTTCGGTAAAATTTATATTTAATCGGTTAAAAGTTATATTTTTACTCCTAGTTCATAGTTTTGGGTAGAATTTTGTTGAATCATATTTGTATTATTGTGTTCTATGTTAGGATTTTAAGAGCAAAGGTTGAACCCGAGCTTCAATCTTCGAATTTCTTGTGTTCATAGTGAAATTGAGGTAAGTTACCCTCAAGTTGGAATTATAGCTACTCAAAGTAGGTAATTGGTGAATTAATTTCCAATCCATGAAGTTGTATGTAATTTGTGAATATTTTGTGTATTGGACATGTTGTACCCATAAATTAGTAGTATATATAAATATATTGTGTATGTGTGTGATATTATATTTGTGTACGTGTGTGTGTAGTATATATATTATTGTGTGTGGGTAATATATATATTATGGGTGTGTGTATTATGTATATACTACGTGTGTGTGTGTATTATATATATTATGTGTATGTGTGTGTAATATATATATATCTATATACATATATATTATGTACATGTGTGTGTGCATATATTTGTGTGTGTGGGTTATGTAATATATTACATATGTGTGTATTATATATATGATACGTCTTGTGTGATTATATATATTGAAGATGGATTAAGCATGAGTTGTCGTGAGGATGGTCCGTGCGAGTGAATGTTTAAAATGAATAAAACCTTAGTTTCAAGAAGTTACGAGGACCTTGTTGTCTTTTTGCCTCGGGCTATAATTACCGAAGGCCGTCATTGATATACGTACGATTGTATTCGTACTTTGGCGAAGTCTATTCGCCGAGTCTCTACGTCACTCATGGTCCAATGGTAGATGTGGGGTGTGCACACTTAAGCGTATTGACTCCGTCGTCTCCGGGTTGGTGTCATTTTAATGGACCTAGGCGGGCCACACTAGGGGCCATTCTAATGAACCATCGTCCAAGGAACCGAGAAGAGAACTTGGGTAGTGACCGCAAGCCCCTGTTCCAGGTTCAATCGGTCAACACAAGGAATATTCAACATTTCCTATAAGGCCTCATACTTTGAAATGAAACTAAGTCGAGTTTTCATAAGTAATGGTTGACAATGTCTGTGATGAGGTGTATGATGTCTATGATGAGATGTGTAATGCTTGATGAGATGTATGATACTAGTTCCAAGAAACTAGACGTTTGATGTCTGAGAATTGAGAAATGGTATAGTTGTCAGGTTTGGTTGTGGAAATTCGCGTGTGATGTGAATATGATGAACTGTATGCTTATTTGTTTATATTATGGTAACTTACAAGCATGAAAGCATGTCAATCAATAGGAATTCTATGCTATGGTCAATTGGTAAGTTAAATCATCTTTACCTATAAATGAGAAGCTTATGGGTTCTTACTTAGCCGTCGTGCTAACGGGTGCTTCATTGTGCCCTAACAGATGTCATCCAGCAATGAGTCGTATAGTTCGGTAACTTCACGAACTATAATGGCTCAGTTTTGGATATGGAGTCTATGTACAGCATATGATAGGGGAGGACCCCTACGTACCCGGCCACACTCTGCTAGCTCCTGACGATTCCTTCTCACTATCCAGCTCTCTTGTGTCTCTGGTAGATGTTCATCAGGCTAGGTCGGGCTGGTGTATGGGAAGCATGTGTAGGTCAGGAAAAATTAGCCTGTGCACCTAGGGAGGAACCGCTAAAGGTTAGCCGGGTTCGACCTAGGTGTGGCGGTGATGCTACCGGTTGTAGGGTTGACCAACCCGGGGTGTCACAAGGTGGTATCAGAGCCTAGGATCGAGGCAACCTAGGTTTGTTAAGATAAGCTTAAGTTACTATGTCACCCTAACCCAAGTGTAAACCCTTCGGAACGGAATCGGAGCTGGTGGCTGGATAGCGGTAAATGGGATCACCTGTCATTGCTGCATATAATCTTGAATATTGTTTATTGTGTGATATAATCTCTGCTAATGATCGTAACTGTTTGTTGTTAGTAATTGTGATTGTCTGATGATTCGGAAAGTAGGATACACTATTGACTATAGTGCCCTGCTGTAGCATTTTGTTGATAAATGTGGTAAAGTGGGTAGTGAAGTTGTAGTATAGTAATTGAGTAGATACCATGCCGTTATTGGGGTGGTACCCTAGAATTCTAACTTTTGGAGAGCTGACTCAGAATTGCTTGTTCAGTAGATATGCCTCCGAGACCGGAAACACATAGTCGTACGAGCAACGAAGAACCCTCTACCATGGATCGCATGGTGCAGATGATGGAAAGAATGGTTGAGTTCATGATGGCTCAGCAGGCTCCAAACCAAAATCAAGTTCAGCCCCGAGTAGATTATGCCAAAGCAATAGCCAGCAGGCACCCTCCGACCTATGCCGGAGAAGAAGATCCCGTGGTTCTGGAAGAGTGGATCAGGACATTTGACAAGTTGTTGGACGCAGTAAACTGCCCTGCGGATCAGAGAATATCCTCGGCTGTGTACTACCTCACAAAGGCTGCGGACAATTGGTGGACTACAACTGGACCTGATCTTTTGCAAGAACCAGACTTTGACTGGGAAGACTTCAAAACAGCATTGAGGGCTCTGTTTTACACTGAAAGAATTCGAGGAATTAAATGCGAAGAATTTCTAAGGCTGAAACAGAAAGGGGCAAGTATTCAGGAGTATTATGCAAAGTACATAGAACTGCTAAGATTCGCCCAGGATATTGTGCCGGATGATGTGAGTAAGGCCAGAAGATTCGTGCGCGGCATGGACTGGGATAACCGAAGAGCCCTTGCACCGTTTATGTGTTCGACTCTGAAAGAGGCATATGAACGGGCGTCGAACCATTATCAAGTGCACCTGGATCAGCAGGAGGTGTACGGCCGAAACAAGAGAAAGGCCGAGGCGCAGCAGGGGAAATCGAAACTTGAAGGCAAGAAACCAAACTTTGGAGAAGCCAGTAGCAGGCAAGGAGAAAGAAAGGGGGAAGTAGTCCAAGTAAGGGGTTATCCATGCCCACGATGCGGGAGGATCCACCCTGGTGAAAACTGTCGAGGGGAGAAAATTACATGCTTCAAGTGCAGCCGAGAGGGGCACACGCAGAAGAATTGTTTTACTCAACCACGACGCTATCTGAACCCACCCCTGAATCTAAATCATGGGGGAAGGTTTACTGAAGAACCGAGGCAGGGACAATTTAGAGGTGGAAAGGACAGAGAGAATAATGTATCACAAGTCAGCCAGGGGAGACCGTCGAGTGTTGTTTCCAATACTAACAACAATAGAGGAAAACAGCCAGTTGGGGCCAGCAATTCAGGAAGCCAGGGGAGAATTTTCGTTGTCAATAGCGCCCAGGCTCAAGCGAGCGACACCGTTGCTGGTACCTTCCTAATAAACTCTGTGCCTGGTTTAGTTCTATTTGATACAAGAGACACGAATTCTTTTATCTCTTGCATGCTTGCTGATAATTGGGGTTAAGATCTACTACTAGGTTAAATAACCTTAACGTAATGACGGCCTTAGGACTAGTAGTAGCTTGTAGGAACTTATATGAGAATGTTTCTGTAGAGATAGCGGGGGTTAACTGTCCCGGGAATCTTATTCGGTTTGAGTTGGAAGGTATAGATGTGGTATTGGGAATGGACTGGTTAGCGAAATATAAAGCTAGGATAGCTTGTAATGGAAAGGAAATTCTGTTAAGAAGACCGAAAGGGAAAAAGGGTTTCATATCGAGGAATCGAGAAGGAGCCGAACCAAAGCTGACGACAATGCGAAGGCTGAGAAAATACGCACAAAAGGGGTATGGAGTGTACCTCTGTCTGGTGCAGGATATGGAAGTAGAAAAAAACTGGAGATCAGTCGAATCCCAACTGTGTTTGAATTTCCGGACGTGTTTCCCCGATGATTTTACAGGAATGCCCTTGAAAGAGAAGTGGAATTCACCAATGACCTGATACCAGGAACATCACCTATTTCCAAAGCACTTTATAAAATAGCGCCCAAAGAAATAGAGGAGTTGAAAGTTCAACTAGGAGAACTGGGGAGAAAAGGATTTATTAGACCCAGTGTATGGCCCTGGGATGCACCGGTGTTATTTGTGACGAAGAAGGATGGGAGTTTTAGATGGTGTATCGCTTATAGGGAACTGAATCGAGTCACAATTAAGAATAAATACCCATTGCCCCGAATTGATGACCCATTCGACCAGTTAAGAGGAGCGGGCGTATATAGACTTGATTGTCTATTTGTGCTTGATTAACTGTTGTATATTGAATGTCTGATGTGTGGTTGTATGACTGGCTGTGTGTTGAGACCTTATGTGTTAGGAAGGAAGTTTCGGGGACGAAACTATTCCTACGGGGGGTAGGGTGTAATACCCCGAAAATTTGGTCCATAGCAGCAGAAATTTATTTTGATCGTAGCATCGCTATATTTCGCGGTGTACCGAACCTAGCCCAAGTTTGAGTTTTAGTCTGAGATAAATTTTTGGTTTCAAAATTATTCCTATTTAACTTATTTTCCACCGAAACTTTATCTGTTTGGACCACAACTGATAAGTTAAAAGATTTTTATTTTGGAACCACAAGGTAGTGACAAGTGTCACTAATTTTTACCTTGTAATTAAAATATTAATATTTTAGTACCAAGCTTATGAGATAAGATTCATCTATATTTTATTATTATTACAAGATAAGATTTCCATATATTATTATATATATATGAATGGATAATATCCATATATTATATTTATTATTATTATTATTATTATTATTATTATTATTATTATATATATATATATATATATATATGATAAGGATGAAGAAATGAAGTAAGATTTCAAGCTTTGATCGCGATTTGTTCGGTAAAATTTATATTTAATCGGTTAAAAGTTATATTTTTACTCCTAGTTCCATAGTTTATGGGTAGAATTTTGTTGAACATATTTGTATTATTGTGTTCTATGTTAGGATTTTAAGAGCAAAGGTTGAACCCCGAGCTTCAATCTTCGAATTTCTTGTGTTCATAGTGAAATTGAGGTAAGTTACCCTTCAAGTTGGAATTATAGCTACTCAAAGTAGGTAATTGGTGAATTAATTTCCAATCCATGAAGTTGTATGTAATTTGTGAATATTTTGTGTATTGGACATGTTGTACCCATAAATTAGTAGTATATATAAATATATTGTGTATGTGTGTGATATTTATATGTTGTGTACGTGTGTGTGTAGTATATATATTATTGTGTGTGGGTAATATATATATTATGGGTGTGTGTATTATGTATATACTACGTGTGTGTGTGTATTATATATATTATGTGTATGTGTGTGTAATATATATATATCTATATAACATATATATTATGTACATGTGTGTGTGTATTACATATATTTTGTGTGTGTGGGTTATGTATATATATTACATATGTGTGTATTATATATATGTCACGTGTGTGTGTGTTATATACATATATATATTGCAAGTGTGTATAGAATACATATTATATATATGATATATATATATACCGTAACCTATATGTCTAAAATGAATAAAACCTTAGTTTCCGAAGTTACGAGGACCTTGTTGTCTGTTTACCTCGGGCTATAATTACCGAAGGTCGTCATTGATATATGTACGGTCGTATTCGTACTTTGGCGAAGTCTATTCGCCGAGTCTCTACGTCACTCATGTATGGCTAGACTGTGGGGGCGTGCACACTTAAGCGTATTGACTCCGTCGTCTCCGGGTTGGTGTCGTTTTAATGGACCTAGGCGGGGCCACACTAGGGGCCATTCTAATGAACCATCGTCCAAGGAACCGAGAAGAGAACTTGGGTAAGGACCGCAAGCCCCTGTTCCAGGTTCAATCGGTCATCGACAAGGAATATTCAACATTTCCTATAAGGCCTCATACTTTGAAATGAAACTAAGTCGAGTTTTCATAAGTAATGGTTGAATCAATGTCTATGATGAGATGTGTAATGCTGTGATGAGATGTGTGATACTAGTTCCAAGAAACTAGACGTTTGATGTCTGAGAATTGAGAAATGGTATAGTTGTCAGGTTTGGTTGTGGGAATTCGCGTGTAATGTGAATGTGATGAACTTAATGCTTATTTGTTTATATTATGGTAATTTACAAGCATGAAAGCATGTCAGTCATTAGGAAATTCTACGCTATGGTCATTTGGTAAGTTAAATCATCTTTACCTATAAATGAGAAGCTTATGGGTTCTTACTTAGCCGTCGTGCTAACGGGTGCTTCATTGTTGCCCTTTAACAGATGTCATCCAGCAATGAGTCGTATAGTTCGGTAACTTCACCGAACTATAATGGCTCAGTTTTTGGATATGGAGTCTATGTACAGCATATGATAGGGGAGGACCCCTACGTACCCGGCCACACTCTGCTAGCTCCTGACGATTCCTTCTCACTATCCAGCTCTCTTGTGTCTCTGGTAGATGTTCATCAGGCTAGATTGGGCTACTACCCAATAGAAGTTTTACCGGGTAGCGACCCCTTGGAGTTCATTGTACATTACCCATATCTCTAGGATCCCACTCCTCTCGATGGAGAATTGTCTATGGTCATTGTCACTGATCGCTCCTTGGATCACCTTAAGTGGTTTGAGGGCGAATGGCATCGAGTTTGGGGAGAGTTTGAGATCCCAGTGTATCGTATGATCTGATGGGTGGTGGAGGTCAAGTCGGGGTAGTCTAAAACTCTCTTTTTGTGTACATATTCTGCTGCGGTCTTAGTAGATCAATGGCCAAACTCGGCATTGTGATTATGTATATATATATCTAACTAATGTTTTGGGGTTCTAAGGATGTCGTTATCACTCCTATAAACCTATATATATATATATATATATATATATATATATATATATATATGTTTTTGTTTGTGTTGTGTGGTGTTTGGAATGTTAACCTATACCTCTGTTGTCGGTCAAATAGTTATGGTTGTTACAGGTGTATGGGAAGCATGTGTAGGTAGGAAAATTAGCCTGTGCACTAGGGAGGAACCGCTAAAGGTTAGCCGGGTTCGACCTAGGTGTGGCGGTGATGCTCCCGGTTGTAGGGTAGACCAACCCGGGGTGTCACATCGACATACATCCAACTCGGCATAAGTCCAGTTCAACATACTTTGAACTCGGCATACGTCCAACTCGGTATAAGTCTAGTTCAACATACTTTTAACTTGGCATACGTCCAACTCTACCTAAGTCCAGTTCAACATACTTTGAACTCGGCATACTTCCAGTTCAGCATACACTAAACTCGACGCAACTCGGCATAAGTCCAGTTCATCATACTCTAAACTCGGCCTACTTATAGTTCGACATACTCCGAACTCGGCATACCTCCAGTTCAGCATACTCTGAACTCGGCCTACTTCCAGTTTGGTACACCCCGAACTCGGCATAGCTCGGCAGAACCCGACATAGCTTGGCAGACCTCGGCATAGCCTGGCATAACTCGGCATGCCTCTAGTTCAGCATACTCTGAACTCGGCACAATAAGGCATACTTCCAGTTTAGCATACTCTGAACTCGGCACACTTCCAATTCGGCATATTCCGAATTCGGCATATTCCGAATTCGGCACACTTCAAATCGACATACTTCTAGTAGAGAATAAGAGGACTTCTATATAGAGATTGTACCCTTTTTTCGTTTGATACATACTACTCTATTGTAACCGATATACTTTGAATTTTGAATATATACAAATTCAAGTTTTTCGTGTTTAGATATTTTGGCACGCCCAGTGGGATAACTCTGCCTCTCATCTCTCTACTACTAAACTACCTCTACCAGCGCATTCAATGGCATCGAACAACCCCATGTTTAGGAAGACCTCTGCCCAGGCTACCCATTCCTATTCAGCGCCTCTAGCCGGCTCTGGCGCTGCTCAGAAAGCGCAAGGTCCGCTGACCAGGAACCGCGTCAAGAGCTCGGGAGTCCAACTACTTAAGCCTCTTGACATGGCTCGAAGAGTGGTTCGAAGAATCGACAATGCCCCATCTGCCCCAAAGGCAACTACCTATGCTGGGAGTCCGCCCTCTTCTAGGGGAGCTACCGCTGGTGGTAGTCCAACTTCTATGCAGGGGAACGCCAGTAGCGGGAGTACTTCCCCCGTATCCCCGCCACATCTATTATGGAAGGTTGCGCCTGAGTGGACGCATGTCTGCAATGTTATGCCTGCCATGGCAACTAACACTGAGTCTGTGGAAGAACAATTAGCTAGAATTGCTAAAACTCTTGAAGGAATGACTATACTCCTTCAAAACCAAGATAAACGGATCAACACCCTTGATGATAGGATAGGAAGCATTATGAAGGGGCAAGGAAGTCGTGTTCCAGGACACGTGAATGAGACACTGCGGAGAAAATATTTTTAGGGCAAAATTTCAGAGACTATTTAAGGAGACTTTATAGAATTTCAGAGGAGGATCAAAAGGGGAGGATCCCAAATCCCATTCATATCTACATTTTTCTGATTTCTTAATTTCCATTTTAGATTAGTTTAGATTTACATTTCTCCTTGTAAATGAAGATTTGAAGCTTGGATTGAAGAATACATTTAATTTACTAGGTGATCTCTATTTTAATCTTATCTATTTTACATATCTTGTGTTAGATTGAATTAGCTATTGATCTTGAATTCTTGATTATGTGTGGCTAGTTTAATCTAGGGCTTGGATTGTGTGAAGATATGTTGCTAGTGTGAAGATCCTATTTCTTATTGTGGAATTGATTGCCTTGTTGTTGGAAAAATCTATTCTTGTCTATTGATTGTTGTTTTGATTAGATCTTGTATAGATTTGGTCAATATATTGAGAGGTTGAGTTCTTGACTCTATCATGGTTTTGATTTGAGTTGAGTTGAAGCTTTTTGCAATCATAGATCCTATGGAATTCATATTAGGAATAGTAGGACACCTCATTACAAATTACATGACACCTCACCCCTATACACGCAAGTGTTGTCAGTGTTAGATCACTTCCTCTTCTTCACCTATACAATCAAGCTTTTTGCAATCATTACATTTACATTCCAAATTACATGACACCTCACCCCTATACACGCAAGTGTTGTCAGTGTTGGATCACTTCCTCTTCTTCACCTCTTGAGCCAGTAGGACTTTGCTCATTTTGCTCATTTTGTGCATCATCAGTCTGCTCTGGGGAATCTGGTACTTCAAGTATAATAGGAGCAGCTGGTGCATGCCATGACTGTCTTTGGAAGAATCGAGCAGTGAACTCTTGGAGGGTGCCAGTTGGCAGTATGAATGGTGATGCTTAGTGCCAACCTTCACCTTGAAAGTCTGGGTAAGTGAGCAATGGGATAGCACCCTCTGGAACTATTTGAGCTTCATCATCTCCAGAGGATGGTGTTGGTGCTGGTGGAGGCAGTAGAAGGATAGTTCCTGGTGCAATATGTTGTGCTTCATCTTCCACAGAGGTTTCAGATGCACCTCTCGTGGGCTCCTCCTAACTACTTTGCGTAATCACATCAATTTGAGTTATGGGAGTTACCTCAATTAATGGAGTTTCATCATTATCAGTAGCAGCAGTAGCCCCTGAGGTCTGTCCAGGACCTCTCATTTCAGCTTCTGAGTCAGCTCGAGCCTTTGACAGTTTCTAGGCTAGTTGAATGTCTTTGTAGAAAGCTTTCTCCACCTCTCGTAGAGTTAATTGATAAACACCAAGGATAGCACTTATAAGGGGTCGTTATTAGATTAATAGTGCATCGTTTTGACATCCGATTACAACAATTACATGCATTTTAACTCAAATGCGATCAATTTCTTCTAACAACACTTCTAGGAAGAGTTTTGAACTATTTCACAGGTTGGAAAGGGATTTGAAGCTAAAATAGAGCAAAAGACAAACAAGCCGAAGTACATTAGCGTCCCACGCAGCCTCACATGCGTGTGGCTAGGCGTGGAATTATTCCAGAGAGCCCCCACGCCACTCACACGCGTGTGAACAAGCGTGGTCGGGCCAAGGGCCATTTTGGGAAATTTGTTCCTCTTTCTTTGTCACCTATATAAATCCCTTTTGCCCTAAACCTAAAGAGGGGAGGAATAGATCAGAAATTCAGAGCATAGGATAGAATAGATCTAGAGGGCTTTCTCCCCTCTTGGGGAAAAATTCCTTTGATAGTTTAAAATAGATCAAGGGCAAGAAGGAAGATTGGGAATTCAAGATCAAGGCTTGTAAAGATCCCCTTCTTCAAGGGTGGTAACCATTCTCTTCAAATTCTAATTCAATACTTGTTTCTTTGAATTTTTCTTTATTTTTCTTGTTTCTTAGTATGCTAGAGTAGATTAGATAGGTGATTGGTGGCCCCATGGTAGATCTATGTGGATGTTTAATATTATTGCTTTGATTTGTGAATTGCTTGTTTGTTGGATGTTGAACTCGTGTGGATGATGTTCGTCAAGCTTTGTGCCTTTTGTGGTCACATTAGGTAGCAAACCCAAAGGAAGTGAGTGTGTACGCGATAGCGGCCACTCACGAGTCTCACTCACCCACATCTCCGCTCTTAGTCTGAAAGGACAAGATCCGAGAGGAGTGGTAGACAAAGTGTTCGATGAAATGCCCCAACCGAATGAGGATGTGGGAGTCCAAAGTGTGACGCCACTTGGTGATGTGCCACGAACTCCCTAGTTTATTCCACAGCTTGCACTCGCAAAACCATCCAAAGATAAACCACATGGAAAAGCCTAAAGCCCCAATATCCACTTTACTTTTCTTTATTTTACAGAACCACTATCAACCTTCCCCTTCTTACAAATGAACCTAACCCTTAGCACTTCTGTAACTCTTTCTCTTCAACCTCTTAGATGCCAACACACTAACTCGGTTCCCATTCTCCATCCTTGAGAGACACGACACTCGGGGAGTTTAACTCTTCGTTTTACCACTTCACCTTCACTTCCACTATACACACAACATCAAAATGGCGTCGTTGCTGGGGATGGCAAACGGTTTCGATTAGTGTTGACATCTTAGAAGTAGAATTTTAAGAGTTCTTGAATTGATTTCTTTTTGATTATTTTGTTTTCTTATTTTTGTTCCTTGTTTGAGAAGTGAGCTTAAATTGACTTGTATATCTTGTGCTCACTTGCAACTACTTTTAGTTGCAAAATATTGTTGTTGGCCAAGCTATTGTGCAGGAAATTTTTGTTGAAAAATCAATTGAAGCTTGCCAATAAGTGCTAAAATGAATCCCTATGATCACCCACACCATAGAGGACAATCATATACAAATCCTCAACCCCAACCATATCCTTATTACCCCCATTCTACCTATACTTACCCTCCACCCACATACCATTATCCATTTCCACACCACCAATTACCACCTCCATATCCCTATCCATTTCATACACCCAATCATCAACCGTACCCATATGAAACACCACATCCACCCTTCCAAGAAAATTACCCTTCACAATTACCATATTTTCAAAAAATTGACTCATTAAGCTCCAAAGAAATATCCCAAAACATAGAGAGTAAGCTTGCACAAATAATGAGAACAATCGACCCAAGCTATACTCCCGAGTCAAATTCATTCCCTACTTCCCAACTAAACACTTATTACCCACCTCCATCACAAAACCGCAAAGAAAACAATACCACCTATTCCTTTGAAACACTACCCTCTTACCCACATAATACCCATATAGATCCTTGCGATTGCATTCCACCGGCCGCCGATGAAATTGAAATTTTAAAAGCAAAAATTTACGAATTCACTAGGATGGCCAAGGAGGATATGGCTAAACTGAAAACCGAAATCAAGAGCGAACTAAAGGACTATCTAGCTACCCTCCGGAAAGAAGGACTTCCACTAGAAGAAGTTGAAACGAAGATGATGTCCATGATGGAGGAGCTCATGAAGATGAATGAGCCCCGAGCCAACACCACCGTCATGGATGACATCCCCGCTTTGGAAGCCCATCCAGGGATCGTACAAGAAGTCGAAAATGCGCAAAATGCTAAGGGAGAGGAGAGTTTCGAAAGAATGGAAGATTGTTACGCCCCGGTACTTGAAGAAGTTCCAATTTTCGAGTTGGAAAATCAAAAGGTGGTAGAGATGGAGAGTGGGGATGAGAACATCGAAATAGTATGGGAAGATGAAGAGCCAAAATATGGTAAAATTCCTAACCTTCTTTGTGATAATGGTCTTGAAAATCCTTGTGCTCTTTTTGAAAACACCCTTGTGGATGACTCCCTTCGCTTTAATACTTCTACCATATGTGATTATGATTGCTTTAAATTTCGGGAGGATGATTCCATGGAAAATTTTAGTATATTGATTAATGACTATAAGGATTCTCTTTTGTTTAAATATGAGTATGATTGCTTTAACTTTGTGGAAGATGAATCCTTTGTCTTGGGTGAAAGTGAGATGGTGAGTGAAGGGGATGATGCTTCATTCTATTCGTGTGGGAGTGTGAGTGATTTTTCTAATCCAATAGAGTGGAGTGATGAAGAAAAGGAGTGTGAGAAAGAGATGATGGGAAAAGATAGGTCTTTCACGTTTGTTCTTATGGAGAGAGTTGAGTGGAGAGAGTGGGCCACACTCGATAATGAGGAAGGGAGTGTGGAGATATGGTTTGAAACGAACGAGAAGATCTTTAGGGGGAGAAGAGATGAAAAAGAAAAGGGAATAGACACCATCCTAGACGAATTAAGGAGGGTGTTTAATGCTGAAGTTTTTCCAATTATGCATGTTGATATTCCTTTATCTTTGTGGGTATTCAAGGATGTTTCCCATCTTGGGACATTCCTTGAAGCTAAGGTTCACGGGACGCTTGGTCGGGTCCCGAAATCTGTGTGCCTTGAAGGATAGGCCACATTACGTCTGGCCAGGAGACGTAAAACCATGGCGCACTTGGGAGGCAGTCCCAATGTTATCTTACTTTTTCTAAAAAGTTTTTCTTATTTTCTATAGTATGTCTTCTTCTTATTTTATTTCAATAATGTTTCTATAACCTCGGTTGAGCTAACAAGTACAGATTAAACACCCGAGAGTTATAAGTTGCCCGCAATCAATCGACGAACATCATGACTAGCAAAGGAAAGAAGGGAAACAAGGTAAGCTTTTGCACAGCACGGCTTCCACGCCCCCACCACGCGTGTGGCTAGGCGTGGAAAATTTCCAGAGAGCCGCCACGCCGCTCACACGCGTGTGAGCAGGCGTGGGAATAAACCAGAGAAGCTCCCACGCCTACCACCACGCGTGGTAGCGTGCGTGGACGGGCACCAGACTTTTCGCGGATTTTCGTGCGAAGTGGTTTAAAACCCTTTCCTTGCTTCATTTCTTCCCCACCACGAGCAAGCACTCTCCCAAGCTGAAAATATACACTTTCTAAGCATTTCCTTCCAAGTCTCTCAACTTTTCTCAAAGATCTTAAGTCATTTCCAAGGTATGAACATACTCTTCTTTTCTATTTACTTGTTTAATGAAGAACTTGTTCTATTTTGAAGAATATCTCCATGGGTTTTTCTTGTATGATATTTTTCTTGAGATATATTGTTATGGGATGACTTGATAGACTTGTATTGAGCCTACATTGCTTCTATAGACTAGAAATTTCATGTTTTAACATCTCTTTGTGACTAGATCTTGAAATTGCTTGATTTGGGTATTCTCTTGTCATGATGAGATCCTTGTTGATATAGTAAGCATGGTGGGTAAAGTTTGCAACTTTCCTACTCTATAGGCACTATATTGCTATATTCTACTAGTTAGTTGGTCCAATTTTAACTTTCATGATGCTTTCATTTTTCAACCTTGAGCTAGTCTAGAGGTAGAAGATGAAGTTGACCATAGGTTGACCTTTTGACTAAGAGATGAGTATGGAATGGTATGAGCTAGTTCTTGCATGTATAGGATAGAATTGTTGATGGATATCAAAATAATGGTTGCATGCAATGAATTCTTATGATCCTTTCTTTAGATATGTGCAATATTGTTCATAATCAATATTTAAGATTAACAAGTGTTTTTCCTTGTGTTGCTTTGATTATCCATGTTATAGGAAAGATGTCTTCGCCATATGACCTTGCACAACAGATTGCTCAAAGGCTCCAAAGAGGGAAAGCCCTGGCAGAAGAAAACAGTGCTAGGGACGCTAACACTCGTTATATAGAAGTATCCACCGGAACTCAGATTTTACTAATGACAGCTACCATGCTAGGGCGGTACAGGCAGTTGTTGAACTACCCCATTGTGCAATGGAGATATGTAGATTTGAGAGTATTGGAGGATTATGAGTGCAAATATGGACTGGAGAGGTTGATTGCAGAGCCATATTGGAACAATCTGTTAGGCTGGAGACAGGATGCTTTTATCCCTCTAGTACATGAGTTTATCACGAGCTTGAAGGTTGACGGAGTGGTTGGAGATCTCTACAGCCCTACCATTAAGTTCAGACTCTTCAACCATGATTATAACATATCGGCCAACCGTTTGGGTGTTCTCCTTGGATTTTACAATGAGGAAGACCAGTCGAAGAATTGGCACGGAGACTAAGGCACAACTTTGGAGACAAAGACATTTCGATAAAATATTGGTCGATTATCGCAAGACAAGGAGTCGAATGGGAAGGGTCAAGGGTAAGAGTCTCTCAAATTGTAAGGGAGGATTTAAAGGTTTTATGGAAGGTGATCGCTCATTCTTGGGAAGGAAGGCCTGAGACATATGACCGAGTCTCAAAGGCGGAGCTGTTCATGCTATGGAGTATGGACACCGGGAACTCGGTGAACATGAGCGCGATTTATAGGAACTTGCTTGTTGCGCAACAGCAAGAGTCCGCCAGGGCAATCTTTATAGGCCCCTTGGTGACGAGGCTATGCATCTCTCTGGGCAATCAAATGAAATGAATTGGTTTGAACATCGGCTCCCAGGAGCGCACATAGTTCCTTTATCTCCCAAGGACGTCGCAAAACTTCACTTGAGACAACTATTGCGAACGAGGGTAGATGAGGAGATGGCGGATGATCACTCTAACACGCCCATGACATCCCCAGGATTCACTCCTTCTCCGATGTCATTCAATTCCCCGTCTCTCCCAGAAATGTACTCGCCGTTGGATTCTTCAATGTATTCTCCACCACCAAGAGAGCCCAGACCGTCTGTACCTCCACCACAACCTAAAGAGCAAGACCCCAGCTCCTCTACCTTCAACATTCCAAGTTGGTTCACCCCAGTCACTGATTGGAGATCCCTCCAAAATTTCCAATACCAATTGCACTTGGAGCAAATGCAAAAGTTGGATGAGATTTCGAGAGAGATCAAGGAAATCAAGAGAACATGAAGAAAGGAAGAAACTGAAGAAAAGAAAAGACAAATTTTGATGATGATAACTTGTGATCTAATAATTCTGAACAATTGATTGTGGACAATCTCTTTACTTCTGTTTATATTTTTAGCTATATCTCTGTTTATGTTTTATCTTACACGTTTCGTCTAGCCAAAGACGTTAAACGTGGCGCTTATGGGAGGCAACCTACAAATAAGAAGAAGAAGGGACCACTCTACCAACCACCATGAAAGACCAATCTTAAAAGGTATATGTAACCCCTCACCTATTTTGATAATTTTTGAATTCGAGGAATAAATATTTTATTCTTATTTTTAAGCTATAATATTTATGAAATGAACCCTGGAACTTTCAGAGAATTATTTTTTTTTAAGTATAGTTATTAATAAGTTACGATCTACGTACCAGGCACGAACCGTGAAAATTTTAGGAACACATATTTGGTTCGAATTTCCATAGGAAATGGATTATATTGCGTAATGTGATTAAGTATGAACATTCTACTTAGTTAAGTTTGATACTAGGTGAGTTATAAGGATGGAACTTATTACGAACCTGCGAACCGCTAAATTTCGCAATGTACTGAAAAATTTGAAATTTGGGTGATTAATATCGGGATTAATTTTAGAATAATTTTGGTATTAAGAATTTCCCGAATTAAGCTATTTTCCACCAAAGATTTATCTGATTTAATCCCTAACTGTCTAGGAAATCTATTCTTCAAAAATATCCTAAGTTAAAATAATGATTTCTTTTGGATAAGATCTTATTAAACTTAGTCTCCAAGATTTGTGAGTCTTCATCCCCCTTGGCCGAAAATTATAAGGAGAGGAGAGAGAAGATAGATCATAGTTATTCATCTCCATTGTTGATCTTCAAGGAAAACTCCATAGCTTAAAACCTTCAAGCTCTTCAACACTAGGTAAGATATGGAAATATTTGGCTTAATGAGTTAGAACTCTTCCTAAGATTTAATCATAAATTAAGAACCCTAGAGAATGTTATTTTTATGACGAAATTGTTAGGATTTTCGGTGGATTTTTGGGAATAAAGGACTTCAACACTTGCTTCAGTTCTAAAGCTTCAAAAAGGTAAGGAAATTCCTTAAGTCGGCTAGTCACTTGAAAGTAGACAATTGTATAGGTATATGTATTATGGAGTTAGAATTTACTATGAAAAGCTATGTATTAAGCTTTAACTTCTTAGTTAATTTCTATGTAAAAATTTGTGTTTGAGCTTAATATATGCATGATTTTTACGTATGCATGTATGTATATACTATATTTATGTCCATATAAATTCATGTCAAGAAAAATGTTGAAAAATAGGTGTTTTTGCACTGTTTTGCTGCCCAGAAATTTCATGCCGTATGGGTGGACGCCCCAGTGGACGCGCACTACTACAGAAATCGCATACAACGTCGGCTATTTAACGTCGGCTAAGTACTTAGCCGACGTTATATTTTCTTTGAAACCTTTAACGTCGGTTATTATGAAACAACCGACGTTAAAAGTTCCAACTTAATGCT
Organism: Ipomoea trifida; assembly: GCA_003576665.1. Taxonomy (NCBI): domain Eukaryota; kingdom Viridiplantae; phylum Streptophyta; class Magnoliopsida; order Solanales; family Convolvulaceae; genus Ipomoea; species Ipomoea trifida. Next base: position 22,994,401 of record CP025659.1, on the reverse strand, counting down.
ACACCGTGATACGACGACGGCTAATGCTGTAGCCGACGTCTTATCACCGGCGACGGGGGGGATACGACGACGGCTCCGGCATTAGCCGTCGTCGTATCTCCAATGGGAGCGCAATACGACGTCGGCAACGTGGTAGCCGACGTCGTATCGCAAATATCCACCGCGCGACGGGGGGATACGACGACGGCTACGGCATTAGCCGTCGTCGTATCTCCAATCGGATCATAATACGACATCGGCAACTTGGTAGCCGACGTCGTAGCGCAATTATCAACCGGCGACGGGGGGAAACGACGACGGCTACGCGTTAGCCGTCGTTGTATCTCCAATCGGAGGACCTTTAACGTCGGTTATGTTACATAACCGACGTGTTAGGGTTTAAAAATACAACCCGTCGGCCCAAATATTACGATGTCGCCCCAATCCCTAAATTAAAACAATATTCCGTAATTCTGATCTGCGCCCCCAAGCCTACCAATTTTTTTATTTTGCGCCATCCCTACTAAAATTTCCCTCCTGCACACTTGGTAAAAAAAAAAAAAATCTTCCCTCAAATCATTCATAGCCCTAATTCTCAGCCCTTCTATCGCTTCCCCAACTCAGCAGATAGGACCTCTCCTCCTCCTTGCGAGACGAAGACGACAGGCGACTAGTTGAGTTCCAACAATAAAGCTGCTGCCCGATTTCAACCTCCGCCCCTGCCGACCACAAAGCTTGCCTTCCATGGGAAGACTCCGCATCTTCTCTCCGGTCTCCACCCCCGCCCTTGCCGACAACAAAGCTGCTGCCCGGTGCCGCCTCAGCCTCCGCCCCTGCCGACGACGAAGTTGCTGACTCTGAACTTAGCCTCCCCTGTGAACCAAGGTAGGTGCTTCTAGTTTTCAACTTTCTACTCTAATAACGAATGGGATATTTGATTATTGAGCTTTTATTTTGTAGTGCAAGAAGCCTTGTTGGATTACAGAATTTGTTTAAGTTTTCCATACAATATGTTAAATTGTTAACTGCTTAATATTTTGAGCCTTGTTGGTAGCAGGGATTGTATTTGCCACTAATTTCTTTTTCTTGCACTGCTGTTATATGTTGTTTTCTTGTTATATGTACTAGGATGCTTGTACGGGCCAGCTTGTAATTTGGTACAATTAGGGAAAAGAAAAAGAGTTGAAGATAATAAAAGTGTTAAAGTTTCTTTTCTGGAGGGTTATGCCATAAAAAATTGCATTTTTGAGTTATTGTTTGTTCCTATTATGGTTTGCAACTAGAGGATAATTTGTGGCTGTATAAATTGATTAAAGTTTTTTTTTGAAGGTTTATGCTCAATAACAAATGGTTTATAATGAGGGTTTGTGAAACTATGAATAGTAATGTCATAAATAATTACTTCGAACTATTCTATTTCTGTTGTGTTTTGTAGTGTTTTGTGTATGTTGTGATTATAGTATAATAAATTTGTAATTAATTAGTGGTGCAACCAATGATGAATCTTCCATGGTACATGCTAAGAGAAATTTTATAACATTGTCCCTCCAATGCTCAGTTTCTTTCCGGTTCTTGTAACTATTTATAGATTACCTCAGGCTCAAGTAGAAACCCAGTGGCTGCCAAATTAAGGTTGAAACTTCCATAGGACGGAAAACAAATCGTCAAACAAAATGGATTAACTGTTTGGTAAGTATTTTATACATTTGTAAAACTACATATATTTCATAGTTCTTAATTAAATGAATTCTTAATTGTATTCTAATTCAAATATATATAGTGTGCCAAACAAGTTGGAGCTACCGAATGCGGGTATTATGTGATGAAGTACATGTTTGAAATTCTTTCCAAAGAAGCATACGAAGGAATGGATAAGGCAAGTAATTTAAGAAAATACATTTCTCATTCAAATTTTAAAAATACTAGATTAAATTAGCTTACTAATTATTATTTATTACTTTTCAAAATTATTACAGATAGTGGAGAGAGTTGGTTCATTGAGCTACAATCAACAAGAGATTGATGAAATTAGAGACACATGGGCCAAGTACTTTGTTGATGAATGGATTAATACATTGCATTAGCTAGTATGTGAAATAGTAATGTGATTTATTGCTTTTGTTGATTCGGTACAAAGTTTGGGATAATATTATGACTTGTATTAATGAATATAGATAATTTTTGATGAACTTCTGTTATTAATTATTATCAATTGTAAGATTTATTGCTTTTATTAATTTTGATATTATAAATATAAATTGTCCAGGTTTTGAATGTGATTGTGATTGCTATATATATTTGAGCAGGTTTTGGGTGTAAATAGAAAAATAAAATTAATATTTAAAAACAAAAAAAATTACCCTACAACGTCGGCTAGTCTTATTAGCCGACGTTGTAGGGTAATTTTTTTGGTTTAATATTAACTACAATGTCGGCTATTTGTACTTAGCCGACGTTGTAGGGTATTTTAGTAGCCTCCAAATTACCTACAATGTCGGCTATTTGTAATTAGCCGACGTTGTAGGGTACCTACAATGTCGGCTGTTTGTAATTAGCCGACGTTGTAGGGCATTTTAGTAGCTTTCAAATTACCTACAACGTCGGCTATTTGTACTTAGCCGACGTTATAGGGTATTTTAGTAGCCTCCAAATTATCTACAATGTCGGCTATTTGTAATTAGCCGACGTAGTATGTAGGGTACCTACAACGTCGGCTGTTTGTAATTAGCCGACGTTGTAGGGTATTTTAGTAGCTTTCAAATTACCTACAACGTCGGCTATTTTTAATTAGTCGACGTTGTAGGGTATTTTAGTAGCTTCCAAATTACCTACAACGTCGGCTATTTGTAACTAGCCGACGTTGTAAGTGTACCTACAACGTCGGCTAACTCGTATCCAACGTTGTATGTGTACACTTACAACGTCGGCTAACTTTTAGCCGACGTTGTATGTCTACACTTACAACGTCGGCCAGATCAACGTCGGCTTTTAGCTGACGTTAAAGGGTCTACTTAGCCAACGTTAAAAGCCGTTTGTGTAGTAGTGGCGTCTACCGTGCGTCCACTGACGTCCAGTATTTTTGAAGTCACTGTAACACCCCGAAAATTCCTACTACTCTTTTGAATATTATAAGGGGTTATTTTCTTATTAAATAACCATTTAAATAATTATAAGTATAATTATTTCCTATGGGCTTGGATTATATACTCTTGTATCTATATACATATAGTTTATTGATATGATTAAATAATAAAAGTCTATAGCCCAATATTCCTATAGTTATATATTTCTTACCTAAACAATATTATTGAAGCCCACAATATTTATGTTTTCTTAAGACTATATTATAAGCCCATAATTATATATATAAGTCTTATAGATTATAATTAGTCTTGGGTCCAAACTATATTAGCCCAAGTGTCTTCTTGACCCAACTAGCATAATCCACATTTAACAATCTTTCTAATCTTGACCTAGCCCAAAAATAGTAGCTTCCTAATTGGGAAACCTACCACATCAACCTAAAGGAATGTTATATGTTCAGCAGCAAGAAAAGATCTCCTCTCCTTCTCGTTTCTGCCTCCCTTTCACGATTACAGCGGCAAGTCTTCCAACGGCAACGACAGCTTCAAGCAGCGATGGCCTTCGACTCCGGTGTCGCGACGACAATGGCGAACTCCGGGCAGCGAGAGGGTGTCTTCGGCGGCGGCGGCGGGATGGTGATCGACCAGCTTCTTCCACCGTTCTTTCTCGTCGGCTAAGCAGAGTTGGATGAGCGGCGTCAATGGCGGAGCTCCCCTGCTCCCGGTAGCAAGAAGTGGCAACTAGCCCAGCGACGACTTCTCGTTTCCTACTTCCGGCGCTTCTCTCCTCGGCGGCGACGAAGACGAAGCTCTGCTCCGGCGTGCGTAGCTTGCGTCGGTGATAGTTCCGGTGGCGGTCACTCCTCTCCGACCAGCGTAGACAGCCGTGGCGGGGGGTTTCCTCTTCCCCTTTCGACGAAGCAGCCTAGTGCAGAAGGTGGCGGAGTAATGGCGGGCAGCGAGGCGGCGTCCTCCCCTTCTCCGTCTAAGTGAAGGTAGTGCTCCAGCGGGGAGGTCCAACGGCGGTCCCTCCTCCGTTCACAGCTAACGTAGCGGAGCGGTGCGGAGCACTGTGGCGGCAGAATCTCGTCCGTCTTGGAAGGCCGGCAGAGCAGCAAAGGCTAATAGCCAGTGGCTGCAAACTAATCACAACGGGGCGCTGCGGTCTAGTGGTGGGCTGGTGAACTGGATGGCGCAGGTTCGAGTTCCAGTTGGTGCATGGTTTAGTGCATTAATTCTTCTAAGGTAATATATGGTTTATTAAGCTTTTAGTTTAGTACTAGATACAATATGTTAGCTTAAGTTAGATTAGTATGGTTCTTTTGGTCATATTACATTAGCCTTTATGCATGAACTATAGGGTATTAGTATTATGGACCGATTAGGGATATTAGTATTGCTATTAGTAATAGTTAGTAACGGTATTAGATTATATTGATTCTTCAGGTTCGTGAGTATGAACCGAGCTTTGAGTTTGACGTTGCTTTGGATTAGTATGCTTACGGAATTAATCACGCTTCAAAGGTAACCATCCATGCCCATCAAAACTATTTTATTCACCTATTCTATATATATATTGATCTTGGTGTTGGAAATCCTGAAAATTCTTGTTGTATAGCCTATTTCTTGGATGTATTTTGTTGGATTTCATCTTGATCTTTGTCTTGTGTTGTATGATCAATGATGTTATGGATTTCCTTATCCTTGGACTCTAAATGGGATGAAATGTGAGTGTATTTGGTTGAGTTTTGTATTCTGGAAATGGTATTTGTTCATGTCTGTTCTTGATTCTGGAATCTGGGAAATGGGGTTGGCCTTGCGGAAGACCCGAACGGCACAATGTAACCCGCTAGGGCGATCCGCAAGGTGGCAACGGAAGTGTTGGGCGGAGGGGAGAGGCCCGTTGAGGGGGACCGTCTCCTTCTCGCGGAGGAGGCTGGCGGAAGGCAGTGGTCCGTGAGAGTGTTCCGCAAGTTCACTGAGAATTGATTTCCAGTGAGCAGTTTCTCTGTTGTTGTCTGTTGTTGGTCTTTTGTTTCAGATCATTGTTGGATTGTTTTGTTGGGTATTTTATACCATAGTTTGGAGTATTTATTCATGCTATTCGTTGAGTAATTGATGCCTTGGTTTGGAGTATTGATTCATGTCTTTGGTTCCCTCTTGTTAGTGTTCTTGATCTATTGATTCTTTGATTCATGATCTGGGAGTTGGTTGGTGTTCATATTTGAGGTGAACCCATGTCTTGGTTGGTTGTATTGGTGTTGGAGTATGGGTGTGATGGTGGATTATTGGTTACTATTGACTATTGACTATTGACTTCTGACTTCGGGCTTCGGTCCATGTGCGGGCTTCGGTCCATGTGCGGGCTTCGGTCCATGTGCGGACTTCGGTCCATGTGCGGACTTCGGTCCATGTGCGGACTTCGGTCCATGTGCGGACTTCGGTCCATTTGCGGACTTCGGTCCATGTGCGGACTTCGGTCCATGTGGTTGACTTCTGACTTATGGTGTGACTTGGTTGATGGTTGGTTCGGTTGATTGGGAGGTTGATGTTGGGATGTCTTTCCTTGTTGGTTCTTATGAGTTCTTTGGACTGTGCGGTTGATACCTTGTCATTCTCTTGAGTTTGGATGTTCCCTTTTGGATTGTGTTCAGTTGGTATCTCATTTATGATTCGTTATGCATTATGCTTTCGTTATTGGTTGTTGGCTTCATTTGATTGAGTCTTGGTTTGTGATTCGTTCAGTTTATCCTTGTTGAGTATCCGATTTGAACTATTGAACAGTTCGTTGGTGTTTATATTCTATATGGGTGTGTAAACCTATTTACAACTTATATGTATATCTATACTTCCTTGCGGGTGTGAATGGTGGTTACTTAGCAGTCTTTTGCTAATGGTTCTTTGTGTGTTTTCCAGGTTTGCCTTAAGGTCTTTGCGTGAGCGCGATAGAGATACACCCGTATGAGGAGGCTTAGATAGTGGTTATGTTTGTAGATTTATGCTTTGGCCTGTGTGCCACTTGAGATGTTGTATACTTTGATTCAGTTATATGATATGGTAGTTTAGTTCGTTTTATGTTTAGCCTGTGCATCTAGGCTGTGATGTACCTAGATGTGGCATGACGCCCTTAGGTTTTTAATTCGCTTCCGCTATATTTTTGGTTTGTTGGTTGAGATTGGCAGCTTTTATGTTAAGTTTTTAGCTATCTCAGCCTGTGTGAGGTTGGGGTGTCACAGTTGGTATCAGAGCCTGTGTTGAGGTCTGAGTAGAGATCCTAGGGTTGAACTTTTGAGCCTCTAGGACTTGATCAGTAGAAATTAAGATGTTTTGAAAATCCTAGGATGTGCGAACTCTAGGAATCGCGGTGAGGACACGCCTTATCTGTTTATATCGTTTGTGTCTTGCTAATCTTGTTGGTTGCAGCTTGCGGCTCGTCTTCCGGGTAAGTCGTTAATCGCTTTTAGTTACGTTGCTTTGTTTAGTTTTGCTTAAGTACCTGCTTAGAATAGGAGTGAGTAGTTAGTTGGTACGAGACGATGGATAGCACCATGTGCATCTCAGCAATCAGAAGATCGGGCGTCTCGTCAAAGAAGACTAGTCTACTCACGACTCGTAGTCAACGGCAACAATCTACGTTCCCCGGGATTGACGTCTTCGTGAATGTAACCTCGTCTGCAAGATCTTCGTTGACAACCTCAGGACTTGAAGAACACGTTTCGTGCAGTTGAAGTTCGTTGCAAGATGAAGAAAGCAACTGGAGCTCGAAGACTGAAGACTCGAAGACCTCGGCCTTGGGGGAACGGCAATGGCGGGTGCCGACGCGTCAAGAAAGAGTTAAAACACTCCAGGTAGGAGCTTTCAGACCGGCCATGAGGAGTCTCGTGCAAACACTCGAAGGAACGATGGCAAGAAGGAATTAAGGAATAACGAGACAAGCTAGTAGAAGATCAATCGTCAAAAGATCAAGACCAACGGAAGTGAACCTAAAGGCTAGCTTAATCCTCGGGTATCCTAAGGAAAAGTTATCTATACTTGCGTTTCGTCCGAAGTAAGAGTTAAAGCACACCAAACAGGAGCTTTCGGGATTAGGGATGAAGAACCTCGTGCAAGTTAAGCTCGAAGTTAGCGCTGCATGAAGAATGATAACTCGAGGTCGTGAGTTGCTGACCGTAAGGTAGTCCTACCTACCCCTGATGCGGCTACGAAGGAACGAGTTAGAGGTTACAACCTTCAGAGCAAAGAAGATTAGGTCAAGCAGAAAGGAACACCTGAACGCTTAAGATCCCCGAAGATAAGAAGGAACGCCGTAAGCAAGTGGTGTATGGCTCCGTGAAGTGAACCTCGTGTAACCTACTCGGTGTACCTTCGAAAGTAATCCCCTTGCGCAAGAGCTTCAAGGAAGTAACCTCGGTTTCTAAAGATCACTATTACCCATAAGCGAATATCCTTTCAAAGCCGGGCAATACCTTTCTAATCGAACCTATCTTTTCATAAAGCTTCCTCAGAATCCTTTCGTTCTGCACCAATCAGCCATCAGCAGTTCATCACCTTCAGCCTCTTTTGGAGAGATAAGGTTATGCGAACCGTAGGTTGCATGTGGAGCTTACTCGAATCCCAAGTCAGTATTGCGTGGAGAGCAAGTCAAGATCCGTCAACCAGTCAAAGTGCCGTGATCGAATCGTCAACCCGAAGAAATCGCTTAGGATAGAGAGACTTCCTTATCCTTCTTAAAACCAAATCCTTCACAGTTCCTTGCAATCCTAAGTACCATACTCGTTGAGAAATCCCTTCTATCCGTTGTAATCTTCATTCCTATATCCTTGTGGAAACCAAATTTTCCTTGACTCCTCGAAGCCCTAATTACCTTACCATTAGGAAATCCCTTCTCTTTATTCTAATCAGTATTCCTATCTGTTCTTGGAAACTAAATTTTCCTTTGTTTCTTGAAACTCTAAATGCCTTAGTGTTGAAACATCCTTCCTACCTGTTCTAAATCTCTTTCCCATCTTCGTTGAAACTAAATTCCTCTTTTCCTTTTGGGGAGGGTGTGCCCTATCGTTAAAGAATCCTTTCCATCTTTCTAGACCACATTACTGTCGACTCTTGGAACCGAATCTCTCTCATTCCCTTGGGGATTGCATACTCTTGTACTAAGGCATTCCTTTCTATCCATTCTAAATCTCCTTCTCACCTTCGTTGGGAAAGGAACTCCTCTCTTCTTTAGGAAATTAAATACCCTACCATCGAGGAAGCAATTCTGCTTCTCTAAGGCCTAGCTCTTAACTCCCTTAGGAACCGGATTCTTCCCTTTCCTTGAGTAAGTTAAATATCCTACCGTTGAGAAACTCGTTCTACGTTTTCAACCTCATTCTTATTTTTTTTTTTCAAATTGAATCTTTTTCTTACCTGGAAGAGCTGAATACCTTATCCTTGACAAACCGTTTCTGTCTTTCGAAACCTTATTCTTAATCCCTTGTGAAATCTAATTTCTTTCTTTTCCTCGAATAAGTCAATACCCTAACGTTGGAAAACTCCTCTTGTGTTTTCAATCTCGTGCTCATCAGCTCTAGAAGCCAAGTTCTTTTCGTTCCTTCTCTTTTGTTGGAAGAACTCGGTACTCCCTTAAATGTAGAAATTCTTTTGGTCTCTTTGAACCTTGTTCTTATTTTCTCACAAAGTCGAGTTCTCTCTTCTCCTTAAAGAACTTGACATTCAGAAATCATTTCCACCCGCTCGAGCGTCGACCTTGTGGGCTTCTTGAAAATACCCTGTACAAGGTGACAACCGCATTCCCTAAGTCGTAACCTTGATAACTTTCGATTCTGTTCATAATCGGTGATCGTTCTTGAACCTTACACCTTAAACCCCTCCTTTTTCTCTTCCCGTTGGGTCAAAAATTTTCAAAATTTGGGCGTACACTATATAATATTTTCTCTATATGTACTACCGTACTAGTTTCTAACGCTCTGTCCCCAAAACATTTTTCTGAGCTTCGGGGACGAAGCTCCTTTTAAGGGGGGTAGAGTGTAACACCCCGAAAATTCCTACTACTCTTTTGAATATTATAAGGGGTTAATTTCTTGTTAAATAATTATCTAAATAACTATAAGTATAATTATTTTCCATGGGCCTGAGATTACATACTCTTATATATATGATTTATTGTTAAGGTTAATAATAAATAGTCTATGGCCCAATACTTCTATTTGATATATATATATATATTCCATACCATATTAATTATTGTTGAGCCCACATTATTTATGTTTTCTTAAGACTACACCATAAGCCCATAATTATATATATATGTCTTATAGACTATAATTAGTCTTGAGTCCAAACTATATTAGCCCAAGTGTCTTCTTGACCCAACTAGTATAATCCACATTTAATAATCTTTCTATTTTTGGCCTAGCCCAAAATGGCAATATCTTACCCTAGCTATACACTTGTGGAAACTTCCATTTTTAGACTTAATCCAAACCTTTTTGGATCTGCCTCTATCGTCTCTGCCTCTCCTTACTCCCTCAATCCGCTCCACAGTTGCGGCAACCAGCGACGGCTTCGGCGACAACAAAACTTTCCGGCGTCACATTCTCCCTCGTCGGCAAAGCAGCTCCGGCAATGACTAGGGGTAACGGCAAGCTTCGAACCTCCTCTATTGTTTCTCTCCTCGGATGGCGCTAGAAGATGCAGCTCCGGCAGCAGCGATCCACCAGGCGACGTCGTCATCCAGCTAGCTGCGGCGGTGGGAGGGAACCTCGACTCCAGCGGGCGCGGCGGGCTCAGCGGGCGGCGTCGGCGACTTCTCCCTGTTCCAGCAGCGGTGGTCTTTGAGTCTGGCAGGGCGACGACGATGAAGACCTTCGGCGGCGGCTTCCCCTCCCTCGTTCGATGAAGACGGCGACGGCGGTCTTTCCTCTTCCGTCGGTGGTGTGCAGCGGCTGTAAGCGGCATCGGCAATGGCGACCAAGCAGAACTTCGCGGCGGCAACGGGCGTACCGATGATCTTGCGGAAGCTGGTGGTGGTGACGGCGGTTTCCGAGAAGAAGAGCCGTCCGGCGAGCAGATTAGCAGCAGCGGGTGTCTTCCCCTTCCTCTCTCCGGTGAACGAAACGCGGCGGAGCACGACAGCGGAGCTCCCATCTCCGTTTAGCGCAGGTAGCGGCGAGGTTTGGCGGTGTGCCCTCCCCCGTTCGAGCAAGCAGGAAGCGGTGGAGTGAGTGGCGGACTCCGTCGGTGTGTGCCGTGCATGCAGCTGTGATGATAGCTGGCCAGAGTAACCGGTTTTATCATGTTGTTGGCGTAGCATATCACAACAGGATAGTGTAGCGTGGTGGTAGGGCGTCCAAAGCTTTAGTGGGAGAGCCTAGGTTCGAATCCCTGGGTTAGCAGCATGGTTAAGGTAATTTCCCTTTCCTTTTTAAGCTTACCTTATGAGTAATTACACTATGAGTTTAGGTGTTAACCATTAAGTTTGTTATTAATTAATGATTAGGATTGTTATTATGGATTAGCAATCATATTAATAAGTTGATATCTTATGCCTAATATTATAAAACCATAGGTCCGATAGAGAATAATTAAGAACCCCGGGTAAGAGACCATAAAAGGGTCCAACCTGAAGAATTAAATAATCTAATACCATTATTAACTATTACTAATAACAAGGATATTGATAATCCTAAT
>CP025659.1:22965520-22982650 GCA_003576665.1 Ipomoea trifida | reverse complement strand
ATTATGATTAAAGATTGGGTTAATGATGGAATTAAATGAGGATGATGGAATGATGGATAACGTTATTGATGATGGTGATGTCATTATGTTGTTGAGCTAAGATGTTGAATTATAATTATGGTGGTGATATATAATGCTATATTATGGTACATGAGTTATGAATTGGTGATTATGAATTAATGGTTTAGATTAATGGATAATTATGGATTATGGTTAATAATGGTGTTAATGCTTTTGATGACTTGATAATGATGTTATAATGTTGTTGACTTGTTGTCATGATGGATTAAAGGTTAGTAGTTACTAATGACGATAATTAATGCTTAAGAGTGATTAAGGTCAATTGTTGGATTATGGGTGACTAAGTATCGATTATGTGTAACACCCCGAAAATTCTACTACTCTTTTGAATATATAAGGGTTATTTTCTTACCTTATAAGCTCATAATCTTCATAACTTTCCTTATTTATTAATAAGAACAATAGTTCCTAATCACCATTTTAATCACTAATCACCACCCTTAACCATAATTCATAATTGATTTCCACCTTAAATCAATAAACCATAACCCATATGCATAATTACCCTCATTAGTCTTAACCCATCAATATTGTAATCCTTACTTATTTATGATGCCCATAACTCATATTTAGTCCACAATTTCTCACATTCAACAACTTACCCATCTATACTTAACATAAATCTTTAGTCCTTAGTCCAACATTATCCTCATCACTAGGCTTCAACGTGAACCAAACCACCATAATTAATCATTAAGTACTCTTAATCATCACCTTAATCCACCATCATTAATTAACAAAATTCATTATTGCCCATAAATCACCATTAAACTTTAAGTACCCCTTAAATCCATCGTTAATATACTCATAAGCTATTAATCATCCAAGAACCACCATCTCATAATCTATTTGCCAATATCCGTATCCATAACAACTTTAACAACACCATTAGTGAGAACTCACCAACACAACATTTTGTACATATATATTATGTAAAATACAATTACATATATATTATACATACCACATGTACATAACAATTTTTCTTATATCTCATCATATTTCAACCAAACAATCAATTATCCAATTTCAAGTGACTAAACCGACTTAAGGGATTCCTTACCTCAACCGGGTTACTAGTCTTGTAGAAGACTCTTGGAGTTGATTTCCCCAATTTCACCTTAAAACCCTAGGATTCCACCAACAACATAACACATAATTTAAGAAATCTTAACTTAGATTCATGATCTAGGAAGGAAAACAAAGCTTTTGAACCGATTAAAATAGAAATTTACCGAACAAATTGCGATTGGAGCTTGAAACTTTGCTTCTCTCTCTCTCTCTCTCTTTCTCTCTCTCTCTCACGGAATTGGCGTGAAGATGAAATGAAGAAATGGAACTTTCTTCCCTTCTATCTTAACATATATACATATATACGTAATACTATATATATATATATATATATATATATATATATATATATATATAATAAAATATAGGGATGCTTATCCATTTGGAAGACTTATCCAACTCATATATTACCACATGGTCATTAATGTGACACTTGTCACAATCTTGTGGTTCCGAAAATAAAAATCTTCCAACTTATCTGTTGTGGTCCAAACAAATAAAGTTTCGGTGGAAAATAATTTAAATAGGAAGAATTTTGAAACCAAAAATTTATTCCAGACTAAACCTCAAAATTGGGCTAGGTTCGGTACACCGCGAAATATAGCGATGCTACGATCACAATAAATTTCCACTGCTACGGGCTAATTTAATTGAATAAAAAATTCAAGCTTAATAGTATGGTGCCTAAAAATCCATTTCCTAGGAAATCCGAGCTAAAAATTCGTCCTTAAAAATTTTACGGTTCGTGACCGGTACGTAGGTTCGCGGCTTAATAACAACTATACTCACTTATAAAAATCCTTTTGAAGTATCGGGAGATCATAACTCATGTATGTCAATACCTTAAGATAAAATAATAATGTTAATAAAATACGGGGTATTACACTCTACCCCCCTTAAAAAGAGTTTCGTCATCGAAACTTCCTTCTTATTATCCAAGGTTTCACAACTTACAAAAATTTCACAGCTTAGGCTCCAATCTAACCTCCAAAGATTCGAACCGCCTTAATACCAACTTATAACAGAGCGTACCAAACTCTGTTTCCAAGAACTTATAACCTTAAGCTCCGATTTCACTTTGTAACAGAGCGTATTTCCAAGACCTTATTACCTTATGCTCTGATTTCACTTTGTAACAAAGCATACCCAATTCTATTATCGATAACAAGGACCTCAAATCCTAAGCTCTGATCTCCACTATGTAACAGAGCTTACCAAACTCTATTGCCCATAACAAGGATCTCACAACCTAAAGCTCTGATACCAATTTGTAACACCCCAATTTTCACATCTTGGATTTATTACAAAATCTCTAATAATACATCGCGGAAATCTAACCAGCAGAAAACTGGGTGTTACCGCCACGCTTAGGTATCTCTCCTATACCCAAACGTTAAGGCTAAACTTACAACATCGACATCCACTTCCATCCTGTTCAGAGCTTATCGGGCTATTGGAGCCCACACTAGACAACATCTGTTAACAGAAAACACATTGAAGTGTAGTTAGCGCGACGGCTAAGTAAGGAAATCCATTGTCACTTAAAAGTAGACAAAGGTTTGAAAACACAAATAATTTGGAAGTTCGTAAAGTTTTTACCCATGATTTGAAAACCTACCTGCAACCAAATGATTCATAGATAGTATAGTAGCGTATATAAGTTAAATCATGTAAAGTTTTCTCAGTTAAATACAATGGCATAACTGCCGCTCAAATCATTTTCATGTCCTTTCAGACAAGTTCGCAAAACTTTCATTTCTAGGAATTTCATCATTTTTGTCTCAAAGAGAGTTCAGCAGCACACTTCAGTGCTCGGAATTCATCACATTTCGCTTTTCGACATAGTTACAGAGTAACTATAATTTTCATGGTCAGAAATTCACTTAGTTTCCCCTGAGTAAGCACGAGGCTTTCCTTTTGAATATTTCTCAATTCCCCACCTTTGGAGTATTTTCATAACTCCCTCTCTTCTCAGCGAATAGACTTCGCTCTACAGTATGAATTGATCATACAAACCTCGGGTCGTGGCATTTCTAGCCTTCCCGTATGTCTCCTTATCCCAACCTCGGGTCATGGCACTCCAGCCCTCCCGTAGGTCCACCCTTATTCCAACCCCGGGCCGTGGCATTTAAGCCTTCCCGTAGGTCCCCACCTTAATCCAGAAACTAAGGGTTTGAAAACATGATCCTTCCTTCAGTTTTTCTTTCTTAAATCATTTCTTTTGGACATATTTCACAATTGAGTCCAATACTTAAAATTGGCTACCTCATTAGTCCCTGAAGGATTTTCAAAATACTTTCAGTGCCCGCAGGCTTTTCAAACACCATTTTCTCATCATTCTCACGTAGAGTGCCCACTCAGTAAAAGTGGTATTTTTCCCAAAAATAAAATAAGTTCTTGACAACCTGTATAGCATACGTTCTTCAACGTAAGTTTTTGTAACACCCCGTAAATTCGTTCAAGCCGTAAGACCGATAATTAATTCCTTGGGCAATTTAATTGTTTTAATTGGGCTAGTTCTTCCAATTTCATGTATATATATATATATATATATATATATATATATATATATATATATATATATATATATATATATATATATATATATTTCTTGAGCCTAAATTAATTATTCTAATCAAGAGCCCAATTCTTGAATTTATTCTTTTAAGGGATTTATTCAATTTGGATCCTTCCAATTCTTGTGATTAAAAGTATTCTTACAATGGCCCAATTTCTTAATAAATATATAAGTGTAATGTCTTTAAGACATCATATGGGCTTTCTTTATTCTAATATGTATTTAATTGACTAGAGATGAATATCTTAGCCCAACTTATTAATCTTGTACATTATATTCTTGTAAGTATATGTAATATAAAGAATGGAGCCCATTTCTTATTAAGTCTTTCACCCTAATATAATATATGTATTGTAGTATATATATTCAAGACTAATTTCCCCTAGAGGTTTTCACTCTCTCTCTTCCCTACACTCACTTACACGTCATTTTCATCCTAAAATCCTTCCAAAATTGATCTTCATTTCTCCTTCAAGAATTCAAGTCAAGATTGCTCCTTTAGGCTTGTTTGAGTTTGGGTAAGTGCATCTATCTAGGAATATTCATTGCATCATATAGTTTTATTAGTCTTTATGCAAGTTCTTATGTTTTCTTTTGGGGTTCTTTGGGTAAAAGATGATCAAGAAGGTGGTGGTGCTTTGTGAGGTGTGTTAAGGCTTTGCTTGGTTGGAAAGAGCTTCAAAAGGTAACCACTATGTCCATCAAAATCTATTTTTTTACACTCTCAATCTATATGATATTATTTGGTGTTGGAAATCCTGAAATTTCTTGATTATTAGCCTATTATTAATTGTGTTTGATGGATTCATGATCTTGTGTCTTGATCCTTTGCCTATTGTTGTTTATGAGCATTTGTTGGTTGGATTTCCATGTTATTTGGCCTCTGTTGATTGAAATCTGGGTAGTATGATCTCATTTTTAGCATTCTGGAACATTTCTTCGTGTCTGAGCAGAAGTCTGGGAATGGGGGTGGAAGTTTGACCTAACGGAGGACCTCAGCGGAATAATGTAACCCACTGAGGCCTTCCGCAAGGCCAACGCGGTGGAGGTTGGCGGATAGAGGTGTTCCGTTGAGGAGGACCGCCTCCTTCTTGCGGAGGAGTGCGGCGGTGGTCTGGGTTCCGTTGATGAGCTCCGCTAGGTCTACTGGAAGTCGTTTCCAGAGACTGTTTTGTGAATTGTTGTCTGATTGTTTCCCCTTTTGTTCTGAACATTGTTGGAGTGTTTTGTTGGGTATTTTACCATGTCTTTGGAGTATTTATTCATGCCTTTTGTTGGGTATTTTACCATGCCTTTGGAGTATTTATTCATGTCTCTTGGTTTCTCTTTTGTACTCTTGCTTTGTTGATTCCTTGATTATATTATATGGGAGTTGGTTTGTGTTCATAGTTGAGATGAACACTTTGTTTGGTTGTTTTTGGGCTGAGTTGGAGTATGGTTATGTGGTGGTGGATCTTTGAGTATCTCTTGGTTGTTGATGGGTGAACTAACTGTGGTATTATTGACTATGATGGGCTTTTGCCTCTGTGATTGGACTCCGGTCCCTGTGATTGGGTTTTTACCCCTGTGATTGGACTCCGGTCCCTGTGATTGGGCTCTTGCCCCTGTGATTGGGTTTATACCCCTGTGATTGGACTTCGGTCCCTGTGATTGGGTTTTTACCCCTGTGCAACTGACTTCTAACTGTGGTTGGGTTTTGGTATGATGGTTGGTTTGGAGGTTAGAGTTGGGAGTTCTTTCTTGGTTCTATGTATTCGTGAGTTCCTTGTGATTATTCGGTTAATTCGTATTTCGGTTGATATCTCGTTGTTCTTTGTTATGGTTGGTTGGTTCCCTTATGGTTGTTGTTCAGTTGGTATCTTGTTTATGGATTCGTTGGCTTATACATTCGTTATTGAATATTGGTTTCGTTTGGATGAGTCTTGGTTTATGATTCATTCAGTTTATCATTGTTGAGTATCCGTTTTTAATTAAAGAACAGTTTGTTGGTGTTTATATTCTATATGGGTGTGTAAACCTATTTACAAGCTTATGTATATCTATACTTCCTTGCGGGTGTGAATGGTGGTTACTTAGCAGTCTTTTGCTAATGGTTCCTTGTGTGTTTTCCAGGTTTGCATTAAAGTCTATGCGCGAGCGCGATAGAGTATACCTGTCTGAGGATGCGTAGACTAGATGTTATGTTTCTAGACTTGTGTTGTGGGCCTGTGTGCCGTTTTGAGATTTTATATACTCTGGTTTAGTTGTTGGATATTTTGGAGACATGTTTGAGGATTAAATATCTATGCAGTTTAATTCCTTTAGTTAGCCTGTGCATCTAGGCCGTGTTTTCTTACCTAGATGTGGCATGATGCCCCTTAGGTTTTAATTCGCTTCCGCTATGTTATGTTTTATAGTTGAGATAGACAGCTGTTGTGTTAACTCTTATCTATCTCAGCTTGTGAAAAGTTGGGGTGTCACAGTTTTCATAAACATTTTACTTGCCCAAAGGCTTTTCAAGCATAGCTCAAGTACGAGCAAAAATTGGAAGAAAACACAGTTGAACACAAGCTGGTCACTCATCGGATACTTATATATTCTACTAACACTACATATATCCATTCACAAGCTGAAATATAGATATATAATAAGTTGTAAATAGGTTTACACACCCATATAGAATATATACACCAACGAACTGTTCAATACTTGAAATCGGATACTCAACAACAACACGCTGAATAAAGGATAAACCAAGACTTCTCAACAATACCAATATCCAACCGAATCATGAATACAATGGAATACTCATGAGAAACAACCAAACAAGAATACATCCAAGAATGACCAACAACCAACGATATACGATATAACTCAAGAATCAAGTAAGAGACCAAACAGACCTCAACGTAAGGATAACACCAACCCATACCGTCCAACCAACTTACCAATCCTCATACCAATCATCAAATCCAAACTCCGTTTGCAGAGGCAAATAATGCCTTAATCATAAAGGCAAATGGTACCCAAATATACAGAGGCAAATGGTGCCCCAAATATACACAGAGGCAAATGGTGCCCAAATATACACAGAGGCAAGTCGTGCCCAAATATACACAGAGGCAAATGGTGCCCGAATACATAGAGGCAACTATTCCTCAACTACCAAAGTGGCAAATAGTGCCGATATACACAAATGGCAAATAGTGCCCACATACACAAAGGCAAAGGGTGCCCAAATACACAGAGGCAAATCGTGCCCAAATATACACAGAGATACTCAAAGATCCACCATCTACATCTAACCTTAACCTCAGCCCAAGAACAACCACTCAGAGTGTTCATCTCAGATTATGAACACAAACCAACTCCCAAGCAGTAAAATCAAGGATTCAACTAACCAAGAGACTCAAAAGATGGACCGAGAGGTATGAATAAATACTCCAAAGACATGGTAGAATACCCAACAAAATACTCCAACAATGTCAAGACCAAAAAGGGAAACAATCAGACAACAGATCACAGAACAGGAACCAGAATTGGAAATGACCTTGCGGAGCTCACCAACGGAACACCATGTTCCGCCAGACCCTTCCACCAACACTAACGGAACGCCCTCACGGAGCTGCCTCTTCCGCCGAACCCTTCCTCTAGTTCTAACAAAACATACCAACGGAACACCATGTTCCGCCAAACCATTCCACCAGTACACTTGAGGACCACCTAAGCGGGACACATTATACCGCCTAAATGCACCGCAAGTGCAACCCCAACACAGATTCCAGACTCGGAACAGAATACACAATACTCATTCCAGAATACAAAACTAAGATCAGATTGTCCAGATTATATATATCTTAGAAGCCAAATAAACATGGAATCCATACCAACAAATGTTCATAAACATCAATATGCAAAGGATCAAGAACACAAGTTCATAATCCATCAAAAGAAAGGTTCACAGACCAACAACAAGGCTAATATCCAAGAAATTTCAGGATTCCAATACACCAAATAATATCATAGATTGAGAGTGTGAAAATAGGTTTTAGTGGACATGATGGTTACCTCTTGAAGCACACTTCACCCACGAAAACCTCAAAACATCTCACAAGGCACCACCTCCAACTTGATCATCTTTTTCCCAAAAGATCCCCAAACGAACAACATAAGAACTTGTATAAAGATTATGAAAATAACATGATGCAAGGTATACTCCTAGAGATAGACACTTACCCAAGCCTCAACAATCCTAAAAGAGCAATCTTGACTTGAATATTGAAGATGAAATGAAGACCAATCTTTGAAGGGGAAGATGAATGAAAGTGGCGTGAAGAATGAGTAGGGGAAGAGAGAGAGTGGAATATCTAGATAATGCTAAGTCTTGAATATATATCATAATACATATATACATATATGTATATATTAGGGTGGAAGATTTAATAAGGAATGGGCTTAACTCTTTATATATAACAATGCTATGTACAAGATTAATTATTGGGCCAAATGATTCATCTCTTAAATAAATGAATACATAGAATAAGGAGAAAGCCCATAATATTAGGAATTAAATGTCTTAGAGACAATATATATATACTAGCATAAGGAATTGAGCCATTATAAAAATACTCTTACTTATAAGAATTGTAAGGATCCAAATTAGAATAAATCCCTTACAAGAATTAAATCAAGAATTGGGTTTTTCAATAAAATAATTAATTTCGGGTTCAAGAAATATATATATATATATATATATATATATATATATATATATATATATATATATATATATATATATATCAATTGGAAAGACTAAGCCCAATTAAATCAAATAAATCATCCGGCGGAAACGATTACCGGTCTCAAGACTTGAACGAATTTACGGGGTGTTACAGATCACTTGGTCACATTAAAAATCTGATTGCTAGATCGATAGCATTCAATTTCTCCATCATGTTAGAAGTTTGATCTCTAGATCGGTAACTTTAAACCTTATAAATTCCCAAATTCCTACAAGTTAGTCAAATTGACCATCTATCGTCAAAAGTGAAAACGAACTCGGGAGGCCCTCGTATCTACTCCCTTGTGTTGGCGATTCTTGCAACATAGAGAGTGGGGTGCTGTTGGAAGGATTATAGGGCAACTCCTTCAATCTACAGAGCTCATGAAGCAATTCCCGACCGTAGTGCACTTCCCGAGAAAAGTGACCTTGGTGACTAGCACACCATAACATACTCCCTGAGCATAATGACCTTCCCAATCTCATTCGACTTTCCTGGTCTCATCAGACTTTCAGGTTTCCTAGCGTCCTTCCACTTGGGACATTCGGTTTGGAGCGCAAAAAGGGAAAACCGCCTCGTTCAAATGACTTTGGTTTTCAAAACCCATCATAACGATTAATGTGGATGAGCAAAAACTAACCAAACACGATCGGGTAAAGAACGATCTTAATACCATGTAATCGAGGTCAGGTTGGACCAGGCTAAAACTAACTACGACCGGTCAGCCCGAGTAAAAGGCATTGGGAGAATTATTCTCATTTATGATCGGTAAGATCAATAGAGGTCCTTGGACCGTGAATAAATCCAAACCCTTGATTGGTAATATTTGATCGCTATAACTCATTAAAAATCCAATCTCCCGATTGGTGAAACCTAGCTAGTCTCTTAATTGGTAAATTCGAACCTTAGATCGCAGGTAAGTCCAATCCCTTGATTGGTAAAATTGAATCTCTAAATCGTGATTAATTTGACTTCCCGGTCATAACTAATAATCCGGTCACTAGATCGGTAAAATTCAACCTCTCAATCGTATCGCAAATTTGGTCCCTAGATCGATAGAGTTCGAGCTACAAAAACTGACCGTATAGTTCGTGACTTATGTCGATTGTCTCGTTAAAAACCTTAGAATAAGAAAAAACTCAATGGGAAAAAATCTTAGCTAAGAAAAAAAACACGCTTAAGGTCGTGCTCTTTTTTCCTTAGCTATGATTTTTTTCCACTGGGTTTTCTCTTAGTCTAAGGTTTTTAACGAGGCAACCGGCGTAAGTCACGGATTGTGTAATCAGATTTTCCAGCCCGAATCCTTCCTCATTAGACTCACAAGTGTAGGGGGTCCTCTCTTAGCTCTCTAAACACCACTCAAGAGACTTATTAAAATAAAAATAACTTCAATCAAGTATCGTTAATCAGATTAGACAAGCAAAATAGGATAGAGGGAGTATATTATATAAATTAGAATTCAAAAGTATAATTAATTTCTGTTTATGAGCATTATTGTGACATATCACCGTGGACTAATTGCAATACTGCTGAACATACTTGAGAGCAAGAACGCGGCAAACAGTTAACTCTAACAACAGTACACATACGACACATTCACACTAACACAATACAGAGATGAACAGACAATATGATCGGGCAGTTAATATACAAAAACTACAAGAAGTATGATGTCAAGGTCAGCTGTGATCAACGCATCACAGAGGTGAACAGCTAGCGTTATCAGTTAAATCAATCGTCTACATACAAGACATGCGATAGCAAAGTTAATCAGGTTTCACTGTTGCAACCAAACATGCAAAACTTGTAGCGTATCAATTACACCACACAGCAATTAATGTGCCGCTTTTGTAACTGAATGTGTCTGAGCTAGCCTTGCATGTATGGTAGAAATAATGTAGACTATCAAAGGCAACTAAGTGAAAAATGAAATACTACTAAAGTTTATTTGCTCTATGTAGGGAATCTGTTTGCTCTCCCTTGACAAATCATCACAAACCCATAGTAATGGTAACAGATTACTCTGAAACCCCGAGGAATTGAGCAAAGCTAGGATATTTAGGCTCCCATCCTAGTTCTGCACGTGTTTTTGAGTTGTTTAATTTCTTGCCTAGTGGATCACTAGTTCCTGCAGGAAAGACACAATAGAGAATCATTTTAAAACCCCCGCTGAATCAATTGGAGCATCAATGATAGACACACACATGAAGCGCTCAATAAGATTTCCCTGTATGCAAGAGCTATTTATTAACAACATTTGTCAAATGCTTACCTGTGAAGCCCTTAAACTTCTGGCTATACTTCCCACTTTTATTGACCAGGTCCATCAATTCTTGCCTGAACAGAAGCTACCAAGGTTTAGAAGTTCAGTACAACATACCGATGCTAAGAATGACAGTGCAATTGCATATGCAGCTCCATTGTGAAAGATAGAGGCATAGAGCCACCTTCAATATAAAAATAGTGCCAATTATTTTAGCAGGATAACCTGGACAAAGGGTGGTTGTCACACCCCAAAAAGATCCGACCATGAAGTTTCTTTTTCAAGATGACAATAGCTAGTGAAGCTGCATCCTGTTAGAAAAGAAGGCATCACATCAAACATGACATGCTCAACACTGATACAAGGACACTACTATGTATTTTTAGGAATTAACAGGGAGTATGACTTTTATAGCAGCCTCAAATATTTTTAAGGAACATGCAAATGGCAGGAGTCATGAGGCTATAAACTTAGAAGATTCACACACACCTCATAGTGTATAAGATTGAGGATGTGATCTGGACGAATCTCCGAAGTTCCTTTGCTTAACCAAAAGGTATGTGCGCCTCTATCGGCTTTGTACGGACAGTTAAGGTAAATGTAAATAAGCAAAATCCTTAGAAGAACATGTAAGCTGTGTAAAGATTTCAAGGCACTGAGAATCCACAATTAAGGATATGTAAAGTCCAGCCAATCTAACAACAGAGCCACCAAATTCTAGCACAGCTTTCTCTGCCTTTAGAAGAACATCAGTCCTAGGGCTTCTCCCTATTGGCACATCTGGGGAATCCTGAAAATGTATAGTGGTTAAAGACTGGAAATGTCACAGTTTATATGCAGTATTTCTTTATGGTTAAAATGCCAGTATCTTAAAATTCACAGGGAAAAGGCCTCTCTGAAGCAGTTAAAAGACAAACTGTTTAGCAGCACAGTTGTGTTATGTTAGATGTAAAACCTCATTGCATGGCCCATTGTCAAAGCAATCATACGGTGCAGAGCTTGAGGTGAACAGAAAAGAACCTTCGCCATTCCATTTCAATGCAGCCTCCCTGTAAGTTTTATACAGAATGAGAACTTACTCCTAGTGGCACACAACACTTCAGATAAATAATTGAAAAATTAGCTTGATCAGTTAGAATAAATTGAATAATATGTGGAAAAGTTTACATATAACTATCTGATGCACAGTCAACCTCATCAATTCCCTCTAGAAGAAAATCATATTCTGATATTCACATACTCACACATGGTATGCACCAATTCCATATACTGATATACATACACAAGCTTTTATGAACACAACTGCAAATGTTAATAATATTAACATTGTTCTCCAGATCAATATGAAGAGATGGACCCTTTACTGCACTAACACTAAACAAGAACTAGATTAGTACGAAAGGTGTTACTCTGGTGCCTACTTGACATCAGCAGGATAATCTTCAGTTCGTGATGGAGGAGCACAGAAGATAACATAAGGGAACTTATCAGAAAGCTTGTTTTCTTTCAAAGATGGTTTGATTCCCATTTGGATCAGTTCATCATGATGATCAGTGGTAATGGTTTGCCCAAAAATTTGACTACCTGGGTGTTCCTGCAACATGTCAAAAGGAAAACAAATTCTAGATATACCTTTCAAATCATTGTTTACAAACTATTAGACATGTATAGCTATCACTTTTCCATCTCATTTGACAACCCTATCAAAGAAGCATTCAGCTAACAAGAAAGTGTTAAGAATCATTTCAAGAAATGGGGAAGACTACACTACCTTCATAAACAGATCATACATATCAATCTTACACAAGCACCCGCACACAAGTTCAAAGGTATGCAACACATTTATGGCATTTAGCTTTCTGGATAAAATTCACTTGGGTTATTTGCCAATTGAGATGAGAGTTAATTTTGATCCCCAGTATCCACACTTTCCTGTGATTATAGACAAAATTACTCCCTGTATCTCATAACCATCATCATATCACTAAATCTATCAACAAGAAGAATTATCTACATTGTCTCGAACTCCCTATATTACCACCATTATCATTTCACCAAACCTATCAACAAGAAGAATTATATACATTGTCTAGAAGAAAAATTCCGACAAATTTACAGTTACATTGCACAATCAGAAGCGCAGAATTTATACCTCTCGCCATTTTTCAGCGACTAAACGCCCGAGCACCCCCGGTCCGACGATCAGCAAGTCATTTGCCCCAATAGCCACACCCGAAGAAGCATCCAATCCCTCAGTCGTTGCATCTTCATCATCCAAAACACAGATATCCGACCAACGCATAAAAAAAAGTTTTTTTTAAAAAAAGAAATTTTTTTTTAAATCACATCGTTCCCACGCTTAAAAAAAATAAATAAATAAATAAATAAAATTCAAGAGGGGAACAGGGAGAGTACCTACCAGTAGCGGAAGAAGAAGCTTTAACTTGGAAAGAAGTGTCCATGGGCGAAGAGTGCTTGAGGGAAACGAAATTGTGGGCAGAGAACGATAGAAACGAGAGTGAGCTTCTAGAATTGAGTTTTGGCGAGTCAAAACGAGGAGTGATTCCTATCCTTGTGGCAAACGTATTGGAAATGGTGAGGCAGACTGTACTGCCCATTTGGTAGTGATCACTATTGATGATAAGATCGAACTCGTGCTGTTGAGAAGGGGAAATCTCGTGCCCCAACCAGTGTAAATTCGGTATCTAGTAATGTAATTTACTGGGCCGTTAAGCCGAAAACCACAGAGGGCATTTACTGATTTTTTATCTTTACAGCATTAACCCAATCGTTATACCTGCACCACGGTGCACATAGCAATGTGCACCACGTACGTAAACGACGTCGTTTCGATGTTAGTGGACGCGGACGCAAATGACCCTAGGGAATTCATTATCTACTATACTAATAAGAGTTAAAGAGAGTTAGGCCTAAAATGGGTAGAAAAAATGGCAGTCAAATTATTTAATGAAATGGATGATTCAGATGAATTATTTAATCAAATAGATGGCTAAGATAATTCAGATTAATATTATTAATAGAGATTACCTAATTTAACCTTACTTTTATGATTATCCGTTAAATTTTCCGTTAAATATTATCTTCTCCGTTAAATATTCCGTTAACTTTTAATTTACCCATTAATTTTTATAAGAAAGGTCTTAGGTTTGAACCTTATCCCAATCAAATTTGGCATAATTAAGTTCCTCACTCTATTTTACTCTTATTAAATTAATAAATAATTTAGTAGCTACAACAAAAATGATACATATGTATTTCTTTAATTTAGAATTATGTGTCTACAATACCTTTATTTGAAAAAATTATTCATTATCAAAAAATTAAATTAAATAAGAGAAATAATTTCATTAGTTATATTATGTTTATTTTTTCTCATACAAAGATTCTTTACATTCAAATTTATCAATTGATATTCATTACATTGTCAATTATCTTATTTTTACAATATCTTGTAATTAAATATCAAAATTATAGTACAAAATAATGTTATATATTTATTTACCAAGTATTTTATTAATACTATGAAAAAAAATTTAAAATAATTTGAAGCTAATTATGTTAACTACTTGGGGATTGGTTGACAAAGAGAGTACTCAAATAATAACCCAACAAATTGAGGCGGAATCACTCTATTTTACTCTTATTGAATTAAATAAATTAGTAGTTACACCAAAAAATGATACATATGTATTTCTTTAATACCATGAAAAAAATAAAAAAGAATAGTTTGAAACCAATCATATTAACTATTTGGGGGATTTGTTGACAATGAAATTACTCAAATAACCCATAACCCAGCAAATTGAAGCGAGAAACTACCTTTTAATATCTTTGGAATACATAATATTTTAAATTTTCAAATTTTATTAATTTATTTAATCTTTTTTCTTAAACTAGAGATTTCTTTATCCACAATAACTCATTCAACAATAATGGTTGAACCAAATGAACCTCAAGCAGAACACCTAAAGGAAAGTCCATAGCTCCTATATCATAATCGCATTGCATGACGTTGTCATCTATGCTACCAACAATAACCGAATTGCAAATAACACACTACCAACAAAAAGGAAGAGAACAAATAGTAAAGATGAAGACAATGACAATGTTACTCAAAAGAAAATTAAGAACACTTAGAAAAATTCAAATTAAAAATAGTATTTATTTAGATTATCATTTTTAGACCAAATATTTAGACTATCGATTTTACAAGGTTGCAAACATTTATTTTAGTAATAATTATAATGAATTTTATATATTATCTTGGATTCATATACTTTGAGTTAGATATTTAAATAAAAAATTTCGACATTCAATTACCCATGTATAAACTTCTCATATATAATTTTGCATTGATATACTTTCAAATATTTATTTAAATATAAACATTGGGCATAAACCCATTCGTGCAATGCGCGTATAAAACTAGTCTATAATACACATAATCATTATCTAGAATACACAGAACATTTGCCTATAATACACAGAATGTTTGTCCAGAATACACAGAATATTGACACAAAATACACAGGTGTTAGTGGACGCGGACGCGAATGACTCCAGTGAATTCATTATCTATAATACACATAATCATTATCTAGAATACACAGAACGTTTGCCTAAAATGCACAGAATGTTTGCCCAGAATACACAGAATATTGACACAAAATACACAGAACTCATGCTCCTAACATTTGAATGCACAAACACATCACAGCCTGTGTTAATAACATGAATACACAGAATATTGACACAAAATACACAGAATTCATCCTCCTAAACATTCGAATGCACAAACACATCACAACATGTGTTACTAACATGAATACACAGAACGGTTGCCTAGAATACACAAAATGGTTGCCTAGAATACACAGAATGATTGCTTGGAATACACAGAATATTAACATAAATACAGAGATCGGCCAAAACGGGAAACATGATTTCCAAAAAAACGAACAGTTAGTTTACACTGCTCAAAACAACGTCGTTTACGTACGTGGTGCACATTGCTATGTGCACCGTGGTGCACGATATAATTTTCCGCATCAACCTTCTACTCCAGCCAGCGCTACTTACTCCGTTGTACTCTTTTAAGGCGGTCCTCAATTGAGATTTAATTTTTTTTTAAAGTTTTTTATAGGCCCAAACATTCACCTAACCATCGTTATATCATAGACCGTGATCCAAAATTACGTCATTTAGCTAAGTAGTGGAAGTTGACGCGCGAACCGTCCGTACATTTCCCGTTATGTTTAATTATGTTATTCTTATGTGTAATTATGTGTTTTCTATTGAGTGTTTATGTTTATTCTATTATACAGTTCTGCACATTAGTAATTTCACCATAATTCTGTGCATTATTGGTTTCCAATACTGCAATAACATTAAGTATAAAAAATTAGATTGCTTCATGAGATATGGTATGGGAAATCAATAATGTACAGAATTACATACTAAATTACACAGAATAAATGAAAAGAATACACAGAATATAAGTCTAAGTATTATCTCTTATGTTCCATGAGGTATGGTATTGGAAATCAATAATGTACATAATTACATACTAGAATACACAGAATCAATGACTATAATACACAGAATGTCACAACAGAATGCACAAAACTCATCTTATAAGTTAAGGCCGAACGGGAAACGGAAAAACCGTTAATTAAAAGATCCAAAATACACAGAATCAATGAAAATGATACACAAAATATAAGTCTAAGTATTATCTCTTATGTTCCCTGAGGTATGGTATTGAAAATCAATAATGTATAGAATTACATACTAGAATACACATAATCAATGACTAGAATACACAGAATGTCACAACATAATGCATAGAACTCATCTTATCAATTAAGGCCGAAAGGAAAACGAAAAAGTCGTTAATTAAAAGAACTAAAACGACTTCGTTTCAGATCCGGGTGCACAATACCCTAGTCCACGATATAAATTGCCTTCACCTAATCATCAACTATCTCACTTAATCCCAAAAACCCTTTTTCCTATTAGTTTTAAGATTTTTTTTTTTTAAAAAAATTGTAGACCCATCATTTTAACATTATTTTAATTATTTCTTTATTAATTATCATTATAAAAATTATAATTATAATTATTATTTTTATTATATTTAAATTAACATATTTGATAAAGTAATATACAGATGTACGAAAGAAATAGTCTGTATTAATACTTAAAATGGTACAAGTAGGAATACCCTATACGAAACCGGTCTACGTGACAGTGGGTCAGAGGTTCCCGGTCTCTTTGACTATTAAGAAGATAAAACAGCCAAAATTCCTTCCTCTAGCAATAAATGCGCCTTTTATAGGTGGCATTGGGAAGTGTCC
>CP025659.1:22951376-22965039 GCA_003576665.1 Ipomoea trifida | reverse complement strand
TATATATATATATATATATATATATATATATATATATATATATATATATATATATATATAAACAAGCTTCAGTTGAGAGTGGCCGCCAGCTGGCGGCCACTCTCAATCGCCCAATAGACACGCCCGCTTGGGTGGCCAGTGAGACGCACTTGCGCATCTGATGAGGTATAATGATGAGTGAAAATATGGGTGTAAAATGTCGTTCCTCTAAGATTGGGGCTATGGCACGTATTGTGTGAATTATTAAATTCTAGGCACTGAAGTATTGGAATTCACTAGAATCCAAGCAAACTAAGATTAATGAATGGAAATAAAATAATGCAAATTAAATAAGGGATAAACTATATGATAAAAGAGTGGGGTCAGATTAGGGGTATTGCAATCTTGATGCTCTTTTTTTTTTTTTTTTTTTTTGAAAACCAATCTTGATGATCTAACAATCTCAAAATTAGGGAAAAACAATTCACCAAGGGATTTATTGGCAATGCACTCAAGAATTCAAGTTAGCTATTTTCGTAATCAATAACAATGTTAGAAATAAAATTGTAAAAGTTTTGATGAGCCAATTTGTAATTTTAGAAATCACTTATTTTATTTTTAGAGTGTAGAGTTTGGACCCGGAAGACAAGTCATGACATTAGATTGGTTCGAACTATTGTCTTATAGAGTTCATTTTATCATGACTCTTGTAAGTCATTTGCTTCCACTATACACATGAGTGTATATGATCCAATGGACAAGGCTGAATTATCTTTAGTGGAAGACATGAGTTTGAATTACATTCAGAACATTTTGAGCTTTGGAGAGCAAGGAATGGAGCTAGGCTCAAAGTCAATATTTTGGTCAATGGAGGAACCTATGGAGCTAGTTGTGGAGCTAGTCAAAGCTCCATAGAGCTAGTCAAGGTCAAGAAGTCAAAGGGTGGAAGAAGTTCAAGATCCACTATATCTACACCTTACGCTACACAATGCAAAGAAGGATCAAATATATTTATTTGATGGATGTGACTAAATGAGCTAAAATGGAGTAATGGTTAAAGACTTAAGCATATACTTAATGGTCCAGTGTTCGAATCTTACTTGCTACATCTTTAATACCAACGAAGAAGCTTGGGAGCAAGTCACACGGCCAAGTCTTTGGAGCCAACTTTGGTCAATGGAGGAAGTCAAAGTCAACATGGAACAACTTTGCATGGATTACATACGCGTGAGTGTTATTTTAAAGCACTATGGAGCAACTAAGAGTGTGACTCAAATATTTTAGGTTCAGCACGTAATAACCTGAACCAGGAGAAATTCGAAGGTGGTAATCTTCTGAAGATCATTGTTCATACTCAAGCAAGAGCCACCCGGAAAAATATTTTAAGATCAACTTGCCCAAGATCAAATCAAGAATACAACAAAGTCAAGAATATCAAGCTCTGAAGGATACAAAGTCTGCAATATCAAGCTGAGAAGGCAACAAAGTCAAGAATTGAAGGCTACAAGTTTCAAGGATCAATCAAGCCGTAAAAGAAGACTTTGTAAGCAATTTACAGAGGTAATTTGTCAAAAGTTACCAGCGACATTAAATGTGCAGATCAAAATGGAGATCTTATCAGATCAAATTGGCAAGTTATCAGATCAACGGTATGGTCATTAAATGAGGAGGTATGGTCATCAAGATCAGATGGAAATGACCAATCAGATCAAATGAACGTTCAAAATTTGAATGTTCATAACGGGCAAATAATTCTTTGAATTATAAAAAGCCCAAGAAGACTTGAAGAACAACACGAGATACACAAGTGAGAACGGGGAAATACTAAGATCGGACTTACAACGAAAAATACAAAGTGCTGAGATATTGAGCTATACACGAGAAGAATTCAAGTCTTAGAAAAGAAATCTTTATTTCTTTGAACAATAGTTGTATCTCTACTGAGGGTAGAAAGGAGTGTAGCTGGGTGCGTAACACTCGGGTGAACTAAGTGTAGCTTTGTGCGTAACACTTGGTTGGAACGTAGCTTTGTGCGTAGCGTTCGGTAACGTAGCTTTGTGCGTAGCGTTCGGGGAGCGTAGCTTTGTGCGTAGCGCTCGGGAGCTTAGCTTTGTGCGGAGAGCTCGGTGTTGAGTGTAGCTTTGAGCGTAGCACTCGAAAGTTTCACTATTGTATCTAGGTGATTGAAGATAGTGGAAATCTTCCTTGGAGAAGGAAGAAGTGGAGTAGGAGAATTACACCATCTCCGAACCACTATAAATCTCTGCCTCTCATTTACTTTACTGCACTTTACATATTTGCATGTTTTAACCCACTAACCCTTTACGTACTGTGTTGATCATATCATCTGGGTTTGTGTGTTCCCACGTTCGCATGTGGCTCAAACTTTGCATACATATTTCTTGAGCTTTTTTAAGACATTCTATCGTATTGCATGTCAAGTATCTCTTCAGTTTTACTCAGTTTTATTTTATAGCACTTTACCGTACAATATTCCGCTGCACATTTCAAGTTGAATTTATTCACTTGAAATCTCTCTGGTTGAAGTGTTATAAAGTTTTTAATTGTTAGAAAAGTCTATTCACCCCCCCCTCTAGACTTTTTCACCACCCTATCGGGACCAATATGTGGTATCAGAGCGGTTGTCTATTGAGTCAATATTTGACTGCTAGACAGATCTCATAAACTTCAAGATGAAGAGAGACTTAACTCCGAACCTATTGTTTTCATTAGACAAATTTGATGACTGGAAAATACGTATGCAGGTTCATTTATCCGCGTTACACGGTGAGATGTGGGAAGTAATTACTAGCGGTCCG
Organism: Ipomoea trifida; assembly: GCA_003576665.1. Lineage (NCBI taxonomy): Eukaryota > Viridiplantae > Streptophyta > Magnoliopsida > Solanales > Convolvulaceae > Ipomoea > Ipomoea trifida. Next base: position 22,962,241 of record CP025659.1, on the reverse strand, counting down.
ATCAAAATTCTTAAAGTCAATACCGCAACCGCACAGACGAGCACAACACCGCAAAACATTCCTAAACCCAATGAGGAATGGACTCCTGAAGATAGATAACGAAACAACTTGGACAACATTGCCAAGGATATACTATTCAAAGCTATCGACGATGCAACTTTCCCAAAGGTCCGAAAATGCAAAACCGCAAAAGATGTTTGGGAAACACTAGTCAAAATGGGCAAAGGAGACGAGCAAGAAAAGGAGAACAAACTCACAATAGCACTAAAGAAATTTGAAGATTTCAAAATGCTAAATGGTGAGAGCATAGTCGAAATGGAAGCAAGATTTATTAAAGTCTTGGGAGAAATTGCTGATCTTGGAAAAGAGATTGATCAGAAGGAAATATCACACAAAATCATACGTGGACTACCATCAAATTGGGACATGAAAGTCACGGCCATGCGAGACTATAGGGATCTCAAAACTCTTACAAACGACAAGCTCTTTAGTGATCTAAAAGCTTATGAGTTTGAGATAAACTCAAGAAAAGAAGAAGAACGCGAAGAAAGAAATACCGCACTTGTCACCGAACAACTGTCTACATCGAGGTCAGTAGATAATAGTGAATTTTTATCTGACGAAAATTTTGTTTTGTTTGTTAGGAAATTTAAGAAGTTCATGAGGAAGAAAAACAACAAAAATTTTCCTCAAGCCAATACATCGAGATGGACGAAAAAGGAAGATCCAGATGCAAACCTGTGTTACAATTGTAGAAAGCCAGGACACTTTATGGCAGAATGTCCTTACCCAAAAGTGAGCAAAAACCAAGGTGATAATGCTCAGGAGGACACCAAGGCAAAAGAAAGAAGATTCAAGAAAGACAAAAGAAAATCATTAATTAGTGACCCACTTGAGTCAAGTGATAGTGATGAGTCATCTAGTTGAGAATCTGACACCTCAAAGAATGACAATGCTTTATTCTGCATGGATGCTTCAAGCAGTTCATCAATTCAAGATCTATGCTTAATGGCGCATGAAGTTGAAGAAGATGAGGTAACATCTAAATCTTTTGATTCTGCGAGTACTTCTTTTTCTAGAGAGTCCTTCTCTCAATTTATGAGAGAGTGTCAGACCGTTATGGACACTCACTCTCAACTCGAAGAGCACAATAAATTTTTGATTCTTGAAAAAGATGAAATAAATGAAAAATTGTAAAATGCTCTGTCCGAGGTGAAAGAATTGAAGGCTAAAATTATTTACCTTCAAGAAGAGTGTAAATCAAGGGAAGTGAGAGAACACAACCTCAGGGGAGTAATAGCTAAATTTACTCATTCATCCAAAATAATGGATAAAATGGTAAATATGCAGAAACCCTCAGGAGATAAAACCGGTTTAGGTTATGATCCATCGTGTTCTCAAGCCTCTCAGAAGTTGACCAATTCCACTACGACTTTAGATAATAAAGTACAAGTGGTGAAATTTGTCAAAGGTCAAGATTGCATAGTGAGACAAGGAATTGGTTATCAAAAAATTGCCAAAAATAGCACTGTTGGGCCGAAGCCTTATTATAAATATATTTCGCCCAGTCAGTCAAAGAAAAGACAAAGTTTTGTTCCCTTAAGGAAATATTCCAATGAGTTTAGTGCAAAACAACATTTTGAAAAAGGGAAGATTTTCGAATGGTGGGCCAGGGAGATTTTATCCCTCTGAGCAATATTGGTACAAAGAAATCAAACTATGGGTAAAATCAAGGTTTAATTCCTTTAAGGTCTCTTCCCAAGTGCCTAAAAATCGAGTCAGTTTTCAAAACCGGGCACCGAAAGCATTTTCCAAAATTAATTATGATTATAAAGTCAACAATGGTTACAAATCACCTTTACTTGGTTCAGTAAGGACAAGGTAGATTTGGGTACCAAAAATTACTAACCCTCAAGGACCCAAGCAAAACTGGGTACCTAAAAATGTTTAATTTGTTTACAGGAAGTTTGGTACTTCGATAGTGGATGTTCGCATCACATGACTGGAAATAAATCTAGTCTAGTGAATTTTAAGAATATCGAAGGACCAAAAGTAGTTTTTGGAGGAAAAGATCGATACGGACAAACCAAAGGAATCGGAACAATTGAGCGTAACGGATTAAAAGTCGAAGACGTATCATACGTGGAAGGTATCAAATTCAACATCTTCAGTACAAGTCAATTTTGTGACAAAGGTTATTTAGTGGAATTTTTCAAAGACAAATGTCAAGTGAAAAATGAAACTACTGGAGAAATTGTACTGCAAGGAACGAGAAAGAAGAACATGTGCGTTGTTGATTGGTCTACAACAAAGGAATCAATATGCTTAGTTGCCAACAACGCAAATGCTACAAGCTGGGAATGGCACAAGAAGCTGAATCATCTGAATTTCAAAACAATCAACAAGCTCGCAGCAAATGATCTAGTCAAAGGACTACCCAAAATGGTTTACAAGAAAGATCAAATTTGCGATGCATGTCAAAGAGGAAAGCAAATCAAATCTTCATTCAAATCAAAGACACAAGAATCATCATCAAGACCTCTTAGTCTACTACACATGGATTTATTTGGTCCAGTAGACCCAGTAAGTATGAGTGGTAAGAAATATACACTTGTTATTGTTGATGATTTTTCCAGGTACACATGAACTATATTTCTCAACAAGAAAACCGAAGTTGAAAGGAAGCTACCGGAATTATTGAAGCAACTTGAAATCGAAAAGGAACTCAAAATTACAAAAATACGTACGGATAGAGGTACAGAGTTTGTAAACGGCGCAATTCAAGACTACTGCAGCATGCAAGGAATTTTACATCAATTATCAGCTGCAAGAACACCACAACAAAATGATGTTGCCGAAAGAAGAAATCGAACACTCAAGGAAGCTGCACGAGTAATGATTATAGCAGCTGATTTACCGAAACGGTTTTGAGCAGAAGCAATTAACACTGCTTGCTACACTCAGAATATAAGCCTTATCAACAAGCTGCACAACAAAACACCATATGAATTATGGAAAGGGAGAAAACCTAACCTTAACTATTTTCATTCTTTTGGATGCAAATGTTTTGTTCTAAATAATGGCAAAAGCTATCTGAAAACTTTTGATGAGCGTGCAGATGAAGCTATATTTCTTGGATATTCATCTACCAGCAAAGCATTCAGAGTATGGAATAAATCTACGATGGTGGTAGAAGAATCAATTCATGTTGTGTTCGATGAATCGTCAAAAGCCAAGGAAATTGATGATCCAAAAATTGGTAATAATGTTCCAAATAATTTTATTACTAATGAAGCTTCAAGAGACAATATTTTACAGGGATTAAAAGATCTGGAAATTAAAGACTCCAATACAGAGCGAAATGGCACCATGCGCAGGAAATGCAAGAAATGAAGAAGTGGAAGTTGTAGAGCAAGCTCGAGTGGAAGTTAATGCAAGGGATGGAGTGGAACCTTTAGAGAAAGTTGTGGAGGAAGTTGGAATTAGTGGTGGGACCCAAAATGAACCCACTAATTTTCCCTCTCTCTCTACACGTGAGAATGAACCCATTCTGCCACCCACTTCACAAAACAATTTTCAACCAGATTTGAGATGGCTCAAAAATCATCCACTTGATTTAATTATTGGAGATGTGCATGAAGGCGTGAAAACCAGATCAACAGCAAGAGACGCAATGTTCTCGTGTTTTCTATCTCAGATTGAACCCAAAGAGATAGATGAAGCTTTAAGTGATCCTAGTTGGATTGAAGCCATGCAAGAAGAGCTGAATCAATTCCAAAGAAATGATGTATGGGAGCTTGTTCCAAGACCAGGCAATCACAACGTAATCGGTACAAAATGGGTCTTCCGGAACAAAGCAAACGAAGATGGCACCATTGTTAGGAATAAAGCAAGACTGGTCGCAAAAGGCAATTCACAAGAAGAAGGAATAGATTTTGATGAGACTTTTGCTCCAGTGGCAAGATTAGAAGCAATCCGCATTTTCCTAGCATATGCAGTGTACAAGAATTTTACAGTCTACCAAATGGACGTAAAAAGCGCGTTTCTGAACGGCTTACTTGAAGAGGAAGTTTATGTTGAGCAACCACCCGGATTTGAGGTAAAATGTGATGTTGACAAAGTCTATAAACTAAAGAAGGCATTATATGGGTTAAAACAAGCACCTCGAGCTTGGTACGATACCCTATCAATGTTCTTAATTAGTTGTGGTTTTACCAAAGGACTAGTTGACAAAACCTTATTTAGAATTCAAGAAAATAATCACATTTTATTAGTACAGATTTATGTTGATGATATTATTTTTGGAAGTACTGATAAATCTTTATATGAGAAATTTTCTAAGCTCATGCAGAACAGGTTTGAAATGAGCATGATGGGTGAATTGAACTACTTCCTTGGACTACAAGTTAAACAAATGAAGGAAGGAATTTTCATAAATCAAGCCAAGTACACCAGAGATTTGATCAGAAAATTTGGCTTAGAAGGAAAAAGCTCAGTCAAAATTCCCATGAGTACAACGCATCGATTAGATAAGGATGACGAAGGAACAGACGTTGATCCAACGATCTACCGAGGAATGATTGGATCTTTGCTATACCTCACTGCAAGCAGACCAGATATATCTTACTCAGTGGGTGTATGTGCAAGATTTCAGTCAAAGCCGAAAACCAGTCATCTTGATGCTACGAAGAAAATCATTCGATATCTCAAAGGAACAATCAATGTTGGATTATGGTATCCAAAGGAAGGTAATTTTGAACTAACCGGATATTCAGATGTAGATTTTGCAGGCTGCAAAATTGATCGAAAAAGCACATCCGGAATGTGCCAGTTCTTAGGGGGAAGGTTAGTTTCATGGTTCAGTAAGAAACAAAACTCCATTGCAACAAGCACAGCCGAAGCCGAATATATCGTAGCAGGGAGTTGTTGTTCACAAATTTTATGGATGAAGCAACAATTGAAGGATTACGGAATTAATTGCGAGGACGTTAGTATTTTTTGTGACAATACTAGCGCGATTGCGATTTCACAAAATCCTGTACTTCATTCAATAACGAAGCATATCGACGTACGACATCATTTTATCCGAGACCACGTCGAAAAGAAGGATTTAAGGATCGATCATATCCCTACAGAAAATCAAATTGCAGACATTCTCACAAAACCGTTGTGTGAATCTCGCTTCGCAACTTTAAGGCACGAAATGGGGATGATCGAAATCAGCTAAGTATTTTATTTTTATGCCAAGTGTTTTAATTTTTAACTGCATGTGGCGTGATTATGTGATTCTAGCTGAAGCTATGTTTTTATTTTGCTTACATGTGTGTTTTACGTGTTGTATGCATAGCATGTGTGTTTTTAATTTTCACTTGCTTTTGTTTTTACTGTGGTGAGTCACCCCCTACACGTGTGTTTTTGCATGTAGTAGAAGTAATATGTGTTTTTAACTGCTTCTTATCTTTAGAATAATTTAATAATTCTCTTATGATCTAACTAGTCCTACACGTGTACTATATCTATTTGGAGTACTAACCATGTTACATGCAGATGAAAAGACTCTTCCACTTTTGACCATGCAAAAGAGAAACGACTTTTGAGGAGTAAAAGCTTTGATTCTTGAAGTCTTGGAAACCGCCAAAGTGACATTCAATGTCTACTTTTTAGCAGTTTCAACTTCCAAGGCTTCCCAACTCTCCTATAAGATGGAAACCTCCTCACACGCACTACTCATCCAAGAGTAGTTGTTCTTTGTGTTGTTTATTTTTGTAGGAAGTCATGAAGCCGAAAAGACAGGCCGAGAAAACTGTAAGGCGAGTGTCTAGGAGAATTTCCGAACAGTCACGGTTGGAAATGTTGAGAGCACGACGCATTGCAAACGGCGGACACGAGATCGGTGACACCTCAACCGACCCGATCGTTCTAGAAAAGGAGCAGCCCGTGCAGTCAGTTGAGCCAGCCGAAGAAGTGCAGAAACCTGGTGATCCAGACAGAGACTATGCCCTTTTTCTCAGGAAAGGCAGTGGGCCTTCGGAATCCCCACCTCAAACATCCGGAGCTACACACTACACAAGCTCGGACTCTGAAGAAGCTTCTATTGCTAGTCGCGTTTCTGCCTCTCGTACCAAGACCACAGCTAGCCCGGCCACCGTGAAGAAGAAGAAGTAGAAAGGATTAGTGAAAATCCTTTTTATATTGATCTGAATAAGGCTTATGGTCTAAGTTTCAAATTTTCCGTAACCATATTATCTGAAAAATATTTTATTTGGCCATGCAAAAATAAAAGAAAGCTGCGAGAAAAATAAAGAAGAATTCGAAATATTATCTAAGTAGCTTAACAAAAATTATAATATGGCCAAAGATATCAAAGATCTCAAAGGAAAGCAAGAAGAATGCCTCTCTCTTGATCGAGAAATTTGGGTGCAACAAAAAGGAGATGCACACTTTTTCCCAAGAATATTGGATGCTGCCAAAACAGGGGGAAGAAAGGTCAATCAATTTGGCCAAGTTGGTTCCAGTTCCACCGCACCAACTTAGGGGGAACGAACACAGGGGGAAGGAGTAAAATCAAGTTTTAAAATTTTTGCTAACCCCGCAGAAAATGTATTTTCTACATTTACAGCCCCAAGGCAGGCAAGCCAACCGAATGCACCTGCGATGACTGAACAGGAGCGTGAAGATCGTATGGTAGATTTATTTGCCGATCACATTGGAGTCACACACGATGCCATTTTGGATCAAGAAGAAAGGAACCCAAGAGAATGCGCGAGATGGTATTTGAGCGGAGTTTTTCCCGCAAATGATCTACATGAGGCCGCAGAATGCTACAAAGTGGGTAGAGTATTTCAGAAATTCTACCACTTGGAATATAAGGATGACTTTGGTAAGCTAAGGAAAAGAATAAATAGCATGTTGGGTATTTAAATTTATTCCTAGCTTACTTTAATATTGCAAGTTCATGACATATGATATTTTGTGACATAATTCGAATTATTGTAATGGTTCGAATTAATGTGATGGGTCTTATGCTATAAAATCTACCTTTATTAGTTTTGTGTGTTATGGTTTGTTAATTTGACTTAATATTATGTAGCATGCATGTTGGTACAAAATTAAAATTCCAACAGATGAATTAACCCAACAATGCATATCTTTCGTACAAGTCAAAATTAATAAAGCCGTAGGTCAAAATTCATGAAAACTCATCGTAATGGATAGTCGCAATAAAATTGAAAAATAAAATCAGTTGACTGAGTATAGGTTTTGGCATCATCAAAAAGGGGGAAATTGTTAGGAACAAAATTGTAATAGTTTTGATGAGCCAATTTGTAATTTTAGAAATCCCCTATTTTATTTTTAGAGTGTAGAGTTTGGACCCGGAAGACAAGTCATGACATTAGATTGGTTCGAATTATTGTCTTATAGAGTTCATTTTATCATGACTCTTGTAAGTCATATGCTTCCACTATACACATGAGTGTATATGATCCAATGGACAAGGCTGAATTATCTTTGCTGGAAGGCATGAGTTCAAATCCCATTGAGAACATTTTGAGCTTTGGAGAGCAAAGAATGGAGCTAGGCTCAAAGTCAATATTTTGGTCAATGGAGGAACCTATAGAGCTAGTCAAGGTCAAGAAGTTCAAGATCCACTATCTCTACACCTTACGCTACACAATGCAAAGAAGGATCAAATATATTTATTTGATGGATATGACTGAATGAGCTGAAACGGAGTAATGGTTAAAGACTTAAGTATATACCTAATGGTCCAGTGTTTGAATCCTATTTGCGACATTCTTAATATTAAGGAAGAAGCTTGGGAGCAACTCTTTGGAGGAAGTCAAAGTCAACATGAAGCAACTTTGCATGGATTACATACGTGTGAAGGCTATTTTAAAATGCTATGGAGCAACTAAGAGTGTGACTTACACTTAAGTCATTTTTGCATGCCTCAAATATTTTAGGTTCAGCACGTAATAACCTGAACCAGAAGAAATTCGAAGGTGGTAATCTTCTGAAGATCATTGTTCATACTCAAGCAAGAGCCACGCGGAAAAATATTTTAAGATCAACTTGCCCAAGATCAAATCAAGAATACAACAAAGTCAAGAATATCAAGCTCTGAAGGATACAAAGTCTGCAATATCAAGCTGAGAAGGCAACAAAGTCAAGAATTGAAGGCTACAAGTTTCAAGGATCAATCAAGCCGTAAAAGAAGACTTTGTAAGCAATTTACAGAGGTAATTTGTCAAAAGTTACCAGCGACATTAAATGTGCAGATCAAAATGGAGATCTTATCAGATCAAATTGGCAAGTTATCAGATCAACGGTATGGTCATTAAATGAGGAGGTATGACCATCAAGATCAGATGGAAATGACCAATCAAATCAAATGAACGTTCAAAATTTGAATGTTCATAACGGGCAAATAATTCTTTGAATTATAAAAAGCCCAAGAAGACTTGAAGAACAGCACGAGATACACAAGTGAGAACGGGGAAATACTAAGATCGAACTTACAACGAAAAATACAAAGTGCTGAAATCTTCCTTGGAGAAGGAAGAAGTGGAGTAGGAGAATTACACCATCTCCGAACCACTATAAATCTCTGCCTCTCATTTACTTTACTGCACTTTACATATTTGAATGTTTTAACTCACTAACCCTTTACGTACTGTGTTGATCATATCATCTGGGTTTGTGTGTTCCCACGTTCGCATGTGGCTCAAACTTTGCATACATATTCCTTGTGCTGTTTTAAGACATTCTATCGTATTGCATGTCAAGTATCTCTTCAGTTTTACTCATTTTTATTTTATAGCACTTTACCGTGCAATATTCCGCTACACATTTCAAGTTGAGTTTATTCACTTGAAATCTCTCTGGTTGAAGTGTTATAAAGTTTTTAATTGTTAGAAAAGTCTATTCACCCCCCCCCCTCTAGACTTTTCACCACCCTATCGGGACCAACAAACAAGAATTAGGCTAAGATTGCCCCACTTTCGTGATGCATCAATCATAACTTTAAACACAAAAACATTGTAAGCCCCCAAATTACCCCTATTCTCATAGTAGGAAAAATTGGGTTGAAATTGGTTAGGCTGAGTCTTTCACCCAACTTTCGTTGTGATGAAATCCTCTTCAAAACAAATCAATAAAAGCTGCGCATCAATTATCAATAAGAGGAAAATATAATCCAACTCAAACATAAACCCTAGATCAATAAATTATCCCTTTATGCAATAATTATAACCCTAGCATCAAGAATAGCAATAGAACCCTAATCCAAACCCAAAAGCTAACTACTCATGCATCATAAAAGTAAACAAAGCAAAACTATAGTAAATCATCATAAATATTGCAAGGGATATAAAGGGAAGAGAAAACTTTACTGATAATGAAGAACAATTCCAACTTTAATACGTGATTCCAAGCTTGAGATTAAATAATCTAATGTAAAACTAATATAAACTATTCTAGGAAAATATAAAGAGAAGGGAAAAATAAACTAAAACTAACTAAGGTTTGGAACTCTATAAGGGAACCTACTTAAATTGTAGAAAATATGTAGAATATATAGGAGATAGATGGGCTTTGGGCCCATGAGTCAACTTCCAATTCTTTTCCAATTTCTTATTCTTGTTTCCTTTCCTTCTTGGTAATTTCATTTTCTTCCAAAACTTGTCCAAACTGCTCCAAAATTCTTCCTTTGCTGCTCCTTGTGGATAATTCAACTCTTAGGATAATATAACACACAAACAATTCTTAATTTCATTAGGATAAAGAAAATAAGCATCAAAACAACTAAAATAATGGGTGAATTATTGTACAAAATAGTAGATATCAGCATCTCACTGGCCACTTTTTTTTTTAATTAAAAAACATGTAAAAACTATGGTTTTGTAGGAGGAAGATTTGTTAAAAAAGGGCAACCTACATTTGTGAAAAATCAACCCACTTAGTTTTTAGTATTCTAAAAACCATGAAAGATCTCTTATTGGGGATGACCTTATAGCATGTTACTATTTTGTTCAATACAACAATGAAAAAGTAATGCTCGCTCCGTCTCATTTTATGTGTCTGGTTTGATTAACGAGGTTTGACTGAAGTTATTTTTAATTAAATTTTTTCATAATATTAAGTTTAGTATTAGTATACAAAATTTATATATTTAGAAACTACAATAAATGTATTATTAAACGAAAAAAATAAATTTAAAACTAAGTAAAAAATACTAAAGTAAATAAACAAAGAAGAAAGAGTTGATTTGACCAATGAATAGTAAGTAGGAAAGATGAAATGAGACAGAGGGAGTACTAGATATCCCTCATATTTTTTTTGTAACACCCCGATTTCCCGTTCTGACAACTATTGCAATATGCGTAATATAACGCTGCGGAAGCTTACCCTTATAGCAGAAACCCGGGTGCTACCGCCACACTTAGAATGAAGTCTATCACCTCTTTGATAAAACTTTCACTCTAAATGCACAGGCTAAAAGAAATACACTCAACAACCACACCTCAACATCAGAATGTAATATTCTAGGCATATATATATATAGATATTAACATTTACAAAGTAAGTGTCCAAAAAGTTGGCCCAATGGTCAACATAAGGTTAGAGTCGTACATGTCCTTACTAACCAAGATCAGTCATCCCCTGGCTACAAAAAAATATCTACACAAAAAGGCTAAACCCCTACAGACCTGCCGTGCAACCTGCCTACACGATCTAAGAGTACGTCGGACCCGTAAACTCACCCCAGACAAGATGCCATTCCCCTTCATACCATGTGATATGGTCGAGGAACCGGGAAGCAACAATAACCATAGACCACTCCTCATAACTCTCGGGAGGACTGG
>CP025659.1:22928474-22950484 GCA_003576665.1 Ipomoea trifida | reverse complement strand
TTTTCCTATTTTATCAGATTAGCCCATAGCAGTAAAAATTTATTTGTGATCGTACATCGCGAAATTTCGCAGGATACCGAACCTAGCCCAATTTGGAGTTTTAGACTGGAATTAATTTTTGGTTCGAAAATTATGAGAATTAAATTAGTTTCCACCGAGGATTTATCTGATTTAATCCCCAACAGTCCAAGTTAAGATATTTTGGGATTATTTTATTCCATATTAATTTGGATCTTATCCATGGGACTTTGACTAGTCAACCATTTGACTAAGATCATAAAAGGCCATTTTTTTCCCATTTCTTGCACTTGGCCGAAAAAGAGAGAGAGGAAAAGGGAGAGGAATTTCTTCATCTTCAACCTCAAGTTCAAGATCTCCATAGCCAAATTTTCTTCATAGCTTCATCAAAGCTTCGGTAAACCTTTAATTTTATTTGGTAAATAGCTTTATTTCCTTCCCTAGATTAAGAATCTAAGTCTTGATTTCTTGAATCTTGTTGTTATGATGGTGATTTGGAACTAGGGTTTCAAGAGAAATTGGGGAAAATCCACCAAGAGCATCTTTAAGGCAATATTAACCACTTTGGAGGTAAGGAGTTCCCTTAAGTTGGACTAGATTGCTCAAATTTGAATAATTGATAGTTGTTGTGACTTGGTGAATTTTAGTAAAAATGTTTTGTATATATATATTGCTTGTATATGGTGTATATATGGTGTATGTCACCTAATTTATGGCTACAAATTGTTATGTTAGTGAAATTTGGTTACTAGTATGTCAATAAATATATGAAGGCATGTTATGGTAAATATATATATGTGGCGTGTGGTGTGTGTTGTATATATATGTAGGTAGATTATGGAATATATATGTACATATATATGTGGCGTGTAGTATACATACATATATAGTATATGTGTGTGTAAATGTGTATATATATATATGTAGTATGGGTTTGCGTATATGTATATATACTATATTTGTATGTGTGTATATATATATGTATATAGTATGTGTTATGCGTATATATATATATATATATATATATATAGTATGGTGTAAATATATATATATATATAGTATATATATATATATATATATATATAATAATTAGTATCGTGTATATATATATTCCAGAATAATAGTAGGGTGTCTAAAAATCCATTTCTGAGGTCAAACGGGTTCGAATACTAGTTCCTAAAATTATTACGGTTCGTGACCGGTACGTAGATCGCAGCTTAATAACAACTATATTTCCTCATAAAAATTCTTTTGATGCTTCGGTCACTCATCTCAGGTATGTCTTAACTTAAGAATATATTTCTCGAACTTTAATTTGATCCGGAAATGACGAGGGGTTACATTTTTCCTCTAACCGATTTCTCATAATATGACAATATGTAATTGGTAATTAAATGTAATTTTTAATTAGTGTTGGGTACCAATTCATGGGCAACCAATGAATGTAAGCCACGTTAGAGGTAAAATAATGGAGGAAAAATTTAGGAAGGGAATAAAGCATTTTCAGAGAATGAATTATCATTTTAAAAAATAGGTTCACTCCTTATTTGCCAAATTATTCCCTAATTATTTCAAGGGGCTTGGTATTAGGGCATCACCAACCCTTCTCCCTTTATGACCCATATTTTGTGGGTCTATCTCCTCCACATAATTTATAGGCTATGTTTGGCAAACGTAGCTGAAAAGGTAGCTAAAAGCTGAAAAGTAGTTGAAAGTTGAAAAGCTATAAGCTCGAAGCTGAAATCTGAAGAGTTGTTAAGCTAGCTGTTATGCTTAAAAGTGTTTGGTAAAATTAACTTTTTGATAAGCTGATAAATGTAAAAAGACTAAAAAAGACATTTTCATAAAATTTAAATAGTTTTAAATTTAAATAGGTTTGTATACATATTAATGTAAGATTTTCCCTAATAATACATATTATATATTAGGGCCTTAATTAAGTGGTGCACGTTATCTAGTCTTATTAAGTGGTTTGGTTGGACTGAATAACTAGTAGTTGTTATTCAACCAGACTCTGTGCCTTTATAAACCTGGATTGATGGGATACAGGATATTGATTATATAGGACATACAGTTCACGGTACTCATACTGCTCAGTAGACACCGATACGCCATCTAGGGTTCTGAGTCAAGTATTAGCCAAATAGGGCTAACAATGTACTGTTCAAGAGGCATCACACATCAACTGTGGCTGGAGATCACTACTTCCGCTTCCGCTACTACAGTCAGGTTTCTCGTAGACTATTCTGTATGGTTAGAATATTATATCTAACATTTGGTATCAAAGCCTTTATAATCTCTGCCTGGTTGATTGTTTTTCCTAAAACAATATTAAGTTTTAGAGTTAATTCTAGCAATGGTCCTCTGATTATGTTGATTTTCCAAAATTAGTCCCCGACTTTTAATTTGGACAATTTAGGTCCCTCGACTTTCAAACTCTTTCCAATGTTGGTCCTTTCGTCAAATTTTGGTTAAGTTGATGTCAAATGAAGGGTAAATTTGCCCGTTCACCTGTATAGTGTATTATTACTCATATTTCCCCTGTCCTATATGCTATATATATGAATATAATCTCAGTCTAGGTCTCAATCGAAGCCATATAATCTGTGTCGAAGAGATTATATTCATATATATAGCGTATAGGACAGGAGAAATACGAGTAATAATACACTATAAGGTGAATGGACAAATTTACCCCTTCATTTGACATCAACTTAACCAAAATTTGACGAAAGGACCAACATTGAAAAGAACTTGAAAGTCAAGAGACTTAAATTGTCCAAATTAAAAGTCGGGGACTAATTTTGGAAAATCAACATAGTCGGAGGACCATTGCTGGAATTAACTCTTAAGTTTTATATACATTAATTTTTGGTATATGCTTTGGTTTCAATTAATTCATTATAATTCTTCGAAATATGCGTATATCTATTCGGTTTTGGATATAATAATTTGTGTATGTTTCGAAAAGATTATATTTTGAATTGTCAACAAATTATTTTTGACATCAAACACAATTTTAATTCCTTTTGTTTTTTTTTTTTTTGGAATTATTTGTTGTGTTTGTTATGAACTCTGGAATTAATCCACATTATGAACAAATTAATTGAAATTTATTTGGGTTGGAAATTTTGTCTAGCATTAATAAACACAAAAAAAAAAATTTAATTGGATTAATGTTGCTACTGCTACGCCGGTTTTCTTCTACGCACTGCCTTCACGCCGATTTTGGTTCGCCGGTGGCCTAGAGTGACAGACGACGATGGACGGAACAGAGGTTGGCGGCAACAGACGGAGGTCCTTCGGTGACTGGTTCGCGATGCAGAGGGTGGCAGAAGGCGACGGGCAGTGGTGTTGGCGTTGCACAAACGGCGGCGATAGTGGCGGAGCTGGGCTTCTCCGGCGACGCCGGCGACCATGGTTCCTCCCTCGCTGATCTGCTCTTCGTCCGTCCATGGCTGCTGCTTGGTCCCTTGAATGAAGAAGATGATGAAGTTTGGATGTTGGGCCAAGCTTGGCCTAAATCTGGCCAGACCTGGGCTCCATTATAAAAAGAAACAAAATTAGTTCTGGGCCTATTTTGGTTTGGGCTCCCTTAAGTTTATATATATATAATTTTAATCATATTTCTACTTCTTCAATTAAGTTATCCAATTGAATTTTGCCTAAAGTCAATATTAAAATTATTATTCAATTTTGAAAAAATTATTAAGTTTGAAATTTGTTTAAATTTTAATTTTAATATTGAATTTTCAGTTTAAATTGTATTAAGTGTTGCAATTTATATTAAATTGCTTCAAGAATTGTAATTTATTTACGAATATATGGGTTAATAATACATTAATATACAAATTCAAGCATGCTATGTATATTTGACAAATATTTATTTTACTATTTCAATTATGCATTCATTAGAGCATGCATTAAGGCTGAATTTAGCATATTATTAACTCATAGTATATACTCCCTCCATCCCATTTTATGTGTCTGGTTCAGTTAACGAGGCTTGACTGAAGTTATTTTTAATTCAATTTTTTCATATTATTAAGTTTAATATTAATATACAAAATTTATATATTTAGAAACTACACTAAAAGTACTATTAAACAAAAAAAATCAAATTTAAAAATAAGTAAAAAATGGTACAGAAAATAAACAAAGAAGAAAGAGTTGGTTTTACCAATGAATAGTATGACAGATAAAATAGGACAGAGGGAGTATCATTCAATTTTTTGATGGGTTCAGCTGTACATGGAACATGGAACTGTACACACACGCTGCTAGTGAGGCCATCAAATTTTGTCAGCTTCATTGTGGTCATGACCTCTGTGACACCCCAACCTCGCACAAGCTGAGATAGATAAAATCTCAACACAACAGCTGCCTAACTCAACCAAATAGAACATAGCGGAAGCGAATTTAAAACCTAAGGGGCGTCATGCCACATCTAGGTAAGATAACACAGCCTAGATGCACAGGCTAACCATAAAAACGGAACTGTATAAACGAAAATCCTTAAATATATCTCAAAACATCCAACAACTAAACCAAAGTATATAGAATTCTCGAAACGGTATACAGGCCAAAGCATAAGTCTACAACATAGCCACTATCTAAGCCTCCTCATACGGGTATACCTCTATCGCGCTCGCGCATAGACTTTAAGGCAAACCTGGAAAACACACGAAGAACCATTAGCAAAAGACTACTAAGTAACCACCATTCACACCCGCAAGGAAGTATAGATATATATACAAGTTTGTAAATAGGTTTACACACCCGTATAGAATATAAACACCAACAAACTGTTCAATAGTTCAAAACAGATACTCAACAACAATAAGCTGAATGAATCATAAACCAAGACTCATCAAAACAAAGCCAATATCCAATAACGAGAGTACAATACAACGAATCCATAACAAGATACCAACTGAACAACAACCATAAAGAATCCAACCAATCATAACCAAGAATAACAAGATATCAACCGAATAAACAAAGGAATTCACGAATATACCAATCAAGAAAGGAATCCCAACTCCAACCTCCAAACCCTCATACTAACCATCATACCAAGTCAAACCCACAGTCAGAAGTCAGAAGTCAGAAGTCAGAAGTCAAACCCGGAGAACCGGTACACAGGGGTGATGAGCCCAATCACAGGGACCGAAGTCCAATCACAGGGACCGTAGTCCAATCACAGGGACCGACAGTCCAATCACAGGGACCGAAGTCCAATCATAGGGGTAATCAACCCAATCACAGGGACCGAAGTCCAAAGTCAGAAGTCAGTAGTCAATAGTAGCCAACCCAGATAACTGGTACACAGGGACCGAAGTCCTAAGTCAGTAATAGCACAGTCAGATCACCCATCAACCTCCAAAACATACTCAATGATCCACCACTCCAAACTCATACTCAGCTTCAGCCCCAAGAACCATCACTCAGAGTGCTCATCTCAGATATGAACACCAACCAACTCCCAAATAATAGACTCATACAAAGGACCAAGAGGTACGAATAAATACTCAGAATCAACATACAAATATCCAATAGAATACTCCAATAAACTTCAGAACAAAGAAGGAAACAAACAACGGATCACTCACCTCCACCAACCACTACCCTATTACTCTTACAGAAGACCCCAGCGGTTACATTATCCCACTAGAGTGCCCCGCAAGAGCAATTTCCCACACACCGAATCAGACTCAGCTCAGAATACAAAGAAAGGTTCCAGAATACAAAGATCAGATCATAATACACCAACATTTCATCTAACAGAGGCCAAATAACGTGGAAATCCAAACCAACAAAGCTCATAACGACAATAGGCAAGGATCAGGTCACAAGACCGAGAATCCAATAAACGCAATCAATAATAGGCTAATAATAAAGGAAATTTCAGGATTTCCAAATCACCAATTAATATCATATAGAGTGAGTGTAAAAATAGATTTTGATGGACATAGTGGTTACCTTTGAAGCGTGTTTAATCCAAAAGCGTAGTAAACCAAAGCAACACCAACTCTAGCTCGGTTCATAATCGTGAACCTGAAGATTAACATAACCTAATACCATTACTATGACTATTAATAACAACACTAACATTCCTACTCGGTCCACTATAACCTTATAATCCATGCTCAAGGCTAACATAATATGACCATATGAATTATACTTAGTCTAATACTAACTAATACTAAAAACAAGGATATGATCAATACTAATCTAACTTAAGCTAAAATATTATATCTAGTACTAAACTAAAAGCTTAATAAACCATATATTACCTTAGAAGAATTAATGCACTAAACCATGCGCTAACTGGAACTCGAACCCACGCCATCCAGCTCACAAGCCAAGCACCACACCACTAGACCGTAGCGCCCGATTGTGATCAGTTTCGCAGCCACTGACTATTATCTTCATGTGAGTTCCCGGCCACCACCAAGACGCTGGGAAAGACGAGTCACGCCGTAGCTGCCGCTGGACGACGACCCTCCATTCGGCTCTGCTGCCCAGAACGTCGCACGGAGATGGAGAGACCAAGGCCACCGGTTTGCCATCCTTCATGCGAACTCCCGATCGCCATACTGCAACGAGGGAGAAGAGCTGCCGAACGGAGAAGAGTAACGCGAATGTTCATGCCGCTGAAGCGCTCCGCTGCTGCGCAACGGAAGGAAATCCGCCGCCATGGCTGTCCGCCGAAGTGCTCCGCTACTGACGAGCACCGCTGCTTCGTTTGGCCGGGAGAAGAGAGCAATGCCGACGCCGCCACTAACCAATGTCACGACCATGCAGCGCCGGTGGGAGAAGCCACCGCCCATCATCAGCAGTCACGCCGTCGAAAGCTCCGGTCACTCCACTGCCCGTAGCCGCTGCCGTTGCGTCGAGCCAGAGGAAGGTATGCCACCCTTGTTCGCCGAGCGGGGGGGGGGGGAGAAAGACGACGTGCAAGTCCGTGCTACCGAGCGGAAGGGGAAAACTCCGCTACCTTCAACCGCCGCTACCCTGCTTCGTCATACGCCGGGAAGAACAGAGAAGGAGGTGTAGTTCGATTCTCGCTGCTGGGGGAAAACGCTCGCCGGAGCTGCGTCGCTGGTACGCCACCATCCACACGCTGGTTGAACCATCGAGAAGGAGGAAGCGCCGCCTTGGTCGAACGTCGCTGCTTCCCGAGCCCCCGTCACCAACGAGCGAGAGAGACAAAGCTACTCCCTTGCTCTGATCGCCGTTCGCTGGTTGAGGTTGCCGTCGGAGCCTTCCTCTGTCGTTGCCGTCTGGAAAGAAAGAGACGAGAGGGAGAGAGACAAGGGCGATCGACGAGGGGAAAGAGGATGATCACTGGCTGCTGAACATTTTGGTTGCCTTATTTGGCAGTTACTATTTAGGGTAGATAGTGCCACTTTGGGCTAGGCCAATAGTTGAAAGGTTATTCAATATGGATTATGCTAGTTGGGTCAAGAATGTTTGTAGTATACTTATGACTCAGCTTAAGATAACCCATTGGGTCCATAGCCCTATAATAACAATAATATAGCATGGCCTCAAGGCTAATCATATATATATATATATATATATATATATATATATATATATGTATATCTACCATGTCTACTACCTCATTTCGGACACCGAACTCATCCGCAACGTCCAAAGAGAGGACGTACGGCTTGAATATCTGCCTCTCAGAGAAGAACTTAAAACGTTCAAAGTTCTTTGGATCATGGAGTGGTGTGTCTGAAACCTGTGCAGCGGGGGTTGCCTTTGTGCAACAGATTTCTTTTTCTGACGTGGAGGCATTTGCAAAAAGCTCACACCAAAGATATCCATGGGGTGAGGGTTAGGCAAATGGAAAGCACAATGGATTGCAGGATTGTGGAGTAGATTGTATGACTAAGTAAAAGAAAATTAAACTCTAAAATTATGGTTTTTTTTTCAAAACCTAACCTAGATTTCAGCTCAAACATCGCAAATTGCTCAAGAATCATCGCCAAACTGTTAACAACTACTCCACAATCCTAAAACTATCAAGAATTCCATCCAAAATCAATATTCAATTCAACTTCAAGTGGGTATTCAAAGTTTCACCCAAATCACCAATGTGAACACCATTAAAGTACTAAGCAAACTTCTATAACATGGAATGAACAATACTAACCCTAACCATGCTTAAACTAACAACATTCAACCATTCAAGTAAAGCTTCAAGTAACCCTATGAACACCACTAAGAAATTCGAAAATTGCAAGGAAAAGTAAAGAAATTGAGATTCAAACCTTGATTAGATGAGGAAGATGATGATATGGAGTAGGAAAGTGCAAACAATCACAAGCAAGGGAGGCAAATATGGTGTAGGGAAATTGGGGATGGAGAGAAATTGGGAGAGGAAAGGTTAGGGTTCCAAATTGGGGAAAAGGGGGTGGGGAATCGCGGACTGGGTTTTATAACCAGTCCGCATCACGGCCAGGGTCACGGCCGGGATCGGGGCCGTGACCCTGAGCCCTTATTCTGTTTTTTATTTTTTTCTTTCGGCTCCGCATCACGGCTTGGGTCAAGACTGGGATGTTGGCCGTGACCCAGAGGCCTCAAACTTGCTGTTACACACTAGAAATTTTGGACCAACCTCACGACCTGGGTCACGGCCGGGATGTGGCTCCTGACCCAGAGCCCTCAAAAGTGCTCTCAGCACTGGAAATTCTTGGAGTGCATCACGGGCAGGGTCACGGTCGGGATGTTGGCCTTGACCCAGAGCCCTCTTTAGGCCTGTACGTACTGGAATTTTTGGTGGACCATCACGGGCAGGGTCACGGCCGGGATGCGGGCCGTGACCTAGAGCCCTCGTTTGCTCTGTGGCTACTGGAATTTCTAGGCGGCTGTCACGGCCTGGGTCATGGCCGGGATGTGGCCCGTGACCTAGAGCCCTATTATGCTCTGTGGCTTCTGGAATCGACGCCTAGGCATCACGACCGGGGTCACGGCCGTGAGCCTGGCCGTGATCCAGAGCTCTCTTTTCGCACTTCTGTTCTTCTCGCGCCCAAGCTCGATTTCACCTACAAGTTAGTCCAAAATATTCCCTAAAACACTTCTAAACTGTTTCAAAGCATAACCTCTTCAATTCTATCTATTCCCCACTATTTCAAAAGTAAAACAGTGCACATCTCTCACCAAACTAACCCAAGGAACACCCCGTTAACAAAGGAAAATTCCTAACTCTACTCCGAACTTAAAATAAAAAGAAAAATGCAGAAAAATAAAGTGCAAAAAAGTAAAGGATAACATGGGATGCCTCCCATGAAGCGCTGAGTTTACTGTCATCAGCTCGACTCAGCCATGTGATCATCAAGTGTAGATGGGAATAAAGAGATCCCAAACTACTTTAGCCATCTCTTCCTTTGGTTCTGGAACATTGAAAAAATTCAACCTTTGGCCACTCACCAAAAATGGATCACCAGTAGTGCCAACAATAGTAACCGCACCAGATGGAGATTGCTCAACCACCTTAAACGGTCCTGCCATCTAGACTTGAGCTTCCCAAGAAACAGTTTCAACCGGGAGTTGTATAGCAATACTTGATCACCCGGTTCAAAACTCCTCCTTAGGATCCTCTTATCATGAAAATATTTGGTTCTCTTCTTGTAAATTTTGGCATTCTCATAAGCATCCATTCTGAACTCCTCCAACTCATTCAATGACAACAACCTCTTCTCTCTAGACAAATTCTCATCCAAATTCAACTTCGAAACTGCCCAATATGCCTTGTGCTCATACTCAACTGGTAGATGGCATGACTTCCCAAAAACAAGCTTGAACGGGGACACACCAATAGGAGTCTTGAATGTAGTCCGGAGAGCCCATAAAGCATCATCTAATTTCAGTGACCAATCCTTCCGATTAAGGCTCACCACTTTCTCTAGAATTGACTTGATTTCTCTGTTTGCCAGCTCAACTTGTCCACAAGTCTGTGAATGATATGGTGTAGACAACCTGTGGTAAATCCCATACTTAACCAAGAGCTTCTCCAACAACTTATTACAAAAATGAGTCCCATTATCAGTGATAAAGGACCTAGGCATACCAAACCGGGAGAAAATATTCTTCTTCACAAATTTGACCACAGTCTTTGCATCATTCCTCGGAGTTGCTATTGCTTCCACCCACTTAGACACATAATCCACTACCACCAGAATGTACTCATTATCGAAAGAAAGAGGAAACGGACCCATGAAGTCCATTCCCTAGACATCAAATATCTCAACCTCTAAAATTCCTCTATGGGGCATCTCATTCCTCCTACCAACAGTGCCAGTCCGCTGGCAGCTATCACACCTGCTCACAAAGTCTTTAGCAGTAGCAAACAAAGTAGGCCAAAACAAACCTGACTGCAACACCTTCAAAGCAGTACGATCAGCGCTCATGTGTCCCCCATAAGGTGAAGCATGACAATGATGAAGAACACTGTCAACCTCCACCTCAGGAATGCACCTCCTCACAATACCATCTGGACCTCTCTTAAAAAGCAATGGCTCATCCCAAAAATAATCTCACATCATGAACAAATCTCTTTTTCTTATTGTAATCATAATCTTTTGGAATGTAACCACTCACCAGGAAATTGACTATGTCTACAAACCATGGTACGGAGGCTTTCTCAGCTAATGAGGAAGCAGTATTGTGTAGGGGTTGATTCGTCAAAAGATATTTATATGTTAAAACGGAAAGTTTGTGACTCCCCGAGTGTCGGTCTCGAAGGAAGGACGTGGAGGTGTGTCAAACATTAGGGAGTTTACTTGATTGAATCATGCATAAGATTCGAGTGTGGTGAAGGGTGATTTGTGAGTGAGAGTAGTTCATTTGGTTAGTTTGAGTGCAAGAGAGTAGTAAAGTAAAAGGATTTTGTGAATATGTAAAAGGGGTAGGGATTGGATAGTGTTCATGGATATTGCATAGTGGAGTGTCTAAGGTCATGGATTAGGATTGCTAGGATATTGTCTATTCAAGAGTGTGTTGTCTTAGTACTTTTCCACCTTTGTGTACTAAGGCTTCTTTGACTTAGGAGTGCCTTCAAGCATCCAAAGTTCTAAGAGGAATTTTATCAAACACTTAAGCTACACACTATCCTACTATTCTTAAGTAGTCCATAGGAACTATGATTGTGTCAAGCTTCAAATCCTAACTCTAATCAAAGACATGAAAGAGTCAAGAGCTCAATCTCTCATATAGATTGGCCAAATCCAAACAAGATCTCATCAAAACAACAATCAATAGACAAGAATAGATAATCCATCAACACAAACTCATAGATCCAAGATATAGAGATAAGATCATCACACAAGCAATATTCAATCACACATTCCAAATCCCTAGACTAAACTAGCTACTCATAATATGAAATGCAAGCAAAAGCTAATTTATTCCAAGAACAAGATAGCTAAAATTATAGAAATGAAATAGAGATCACCTAGAGAGAAGAAGATCTCCAATTCAAGCTTGTTGTCTTGCTACAATGGAGATTGATCTAATCTAAAAGACTAAGAAAAATGGAGAAAGTTCTACAAAGGAAAAACTAAGAAAAGGAAAACTAATTTTCTGGGAACCTCTTCTGAAAATTCATCAAAGGGGTTTAAATAGTCTCCGAAATGACAACCCTAGCTGAAATTCGCGCATCACCGTCTCCACGCCTCTCACACGCGTGTGAGCGTGCGTGGGAAGCTACTGGAAAGTTTTCACGCATGCTCACACGCGTGTGGCCCTCCAGTTTGGTCCTCCGGGGCTCCGCTCTTGCCTGGTTTGCTCTTTAAGCTCATCTTTTGGTCCTATTTGTTCCCGGGGCTTCTGTTTTACTTCTTTTAAGCTAAAAGTAGCTTCTGCACATCAGTTAGTGATTTTCAAGCATTTACGAACATAATTTACCAAGTAAGGATGCTACAGACGCGATAAAACACCCTAAAATGGTGCTTGATTTAAGGGTATCTCGGAGTCTTATCAAATTTTCCACACTTTGTTTCTTGCTTGTCCTCAAGCAAGACATTTTCCTATCTAAGCACATAAGCCTCCGAGATACTCTCTTATGCAAAACAAAGCTTTTGGCAAGTCAAAATAATGGGTGTCTAAGACTGTTGAAACGGGGGAAATCATTTGTGTTAACCCCTCATGCCTTTTTCTATTTATGATCAAGGGTTTTGTTTTCTCATTAAGCTTACCATTAGGCTCACCTTTTGCCCCATGCCCTACCAAGGTTAGTTCAATTCCGGGTCTTGCTGGTTTTATCTTTCTCAAATTAAAAAGTGCACACTCCCACTTCGAGATATCCTTGACTAAGGTCCTACGTAAATAAGAGGTGAACATCATGCAAGCAGGCAAAAATATAAACTTATTTGGCTCTAAACACTCTCATGGGTGCGAAAAGTAACTTCCTCAAAGATATTTCGAGAGTAAAAATTTTTGGGCATCCAGTCAAAATTCTCCCTAGATAACACAAATAATAACTCTCTTTTCAAAACAACAAATGCACCCGCTTATCATTCCCAAGAGCTTCAACTTCTAATACTAAGCATGTAAGCATGTAAAGCACAAAGTGCGTCCTTTCCACACTTTAAAGTAAACATCGTCCTCGATGTTTCCATACGTACAGGGTAAAGGAACGTGTTGGGCGTCGGCAAGGTTGGCCGAGTTTAGCCCCTGCTCGATTCGAGACGTGGCGCTGTGGCTTACCATGGAGGGATGTGGTTAAATGGTATTAGTCAACCTACCTATCACCAATTGGTTTTAGGAAGGATATGGCAACCAGTTAGCCAAAGAACTTTGTGGTTAAGCGTGCTTGACTTCCGGCAGTCACGGGATGGGTGACCCCCTAGGAAGTAAGCATAGTGCAGCGCTGAGATCCATCAATTGGTATCAGAGCCGAGGTTACGGGTTCGAATCGATGGCGAGGCTAGTCCAAGTCTCAAGAGGGGATTGTTGGGCACGTAGGCTAAGGACCGAGTCAGGCATACTGCATAGCTGGGCTTGGTGATCAAAGGTTGATGCAGGTGCTGGGAGGGGGATTGTTAGTGTGGCACCCCGTCATGCCACATCTAGGTAAGATAACACACCTAAGGGGCGTCATGCCACATCTAGTTAAGATAACACCGGCCTAGATGCACAGGCTAACCATAAAAACGGCACACAGGCCAAAGCATAAGTCTAAAAACATAACCACTATCTATGCCTCCTCAGACGGGTATATCTCTATCGCGCTCACCATTAGCAAAAGACTGCTAAGTAACCACCATTCACACCCGCAAGGAGATATAGATATACATAAGCTTGTAAATAGGTTTACACACCCATATAGAATATAAACACCAACGAACTGTTCAATAGTTCAAAACAGATACTCAACAACAATAAGCTGAACGAACCAACGAACTGTTCAATAGTTCAAAACAGATACTCAACAACAATAAGCTGAACGAATCACAAACCAAGACTCATCCAAACAAAGCCAATATTCAATAACGAAGGTATAAGACAACGAATCCACAATGAGATACCAACTGAACAACAACCATAAAGAATCAACCAACCTCAACGAGAACAACAAGATATCAACCGAATAACACAAAGGACCCACAACAACCAACCAAGAAAGAATCCCAACTCCAACCTCCAAACCCTCAAACCAACCATCAAACCAAGTCAAACCCACAGTCAGAAGTCAGAAGTCAGAAGTCAAGAGTCAAACCTGGAAAACCGGTACACAGGGGTGATGAGCCCAATCACAGGGACCGAAGTCCAATCACAGGGACCGTAGTCCAATTACAGGGACCGACAGTCCAATCACAGGGACCGAAGTCCAATCACAGGGGTAATCAACCCAATCACAGGGACCGAAGTCCAAAGTCAGAAGTGAATAGTCAATAGTAGCACAGTCAATCCAACCAACAACCTCCAACAATACCAACAACCCACCATCACATACTCATACTCCAACCTCCACTCAAAACAACCAAACAAAGTGTTCATCTCAACTATGAACACAAACCAACTCCCAGGTAATGAATCAAAGAATCAATAGATCAAGAATACAAACGAGAAACCAAAGACATGAATCAATACTCCAAGATATGGTATAAAATACCCAATAAATGACATGAATAAATACTCTAAAGGTATGGTAAAATACCCAACAAAACAATCCAACAATAATCAGAAACAAAGGGGAAATAACAGACAACAACAACAGAGAACTGCTCACTGGGATCAAATTCCCAGTAACCTTGCGGAACCACTCAACGGACCACACCTTCCGCCGGTTCTCCTCCGCGCGAGAAGGAGACGGCCTCCTCAACGGCCTTCCTCCTCCGCCGAGCCTACCGTCGCCACCTTGCGGATCACTTAGGCGGGTTACATTGTGCCGCCAATCTCGCGAAGGCCAACCTCGAATCCCAGAACAGTTTCTGCCCGGACTCCCAAATATCATTTCCAGAATCCAAAATCAGACCAAATACACCAATATTTCATCCAATTTAGAATCCAAAAATAGGGAAATCCATAACATCATTGATCATAACAACACTAGGCAAAAGATCAAGATGAAATCCAACAAAATACAACCAAGAAATAGGCTAAACAACAAGAATTTTCAGGATTTCCAACACCAAGAACATCATATATAGAATAGGAGTGTAGAAATAGATTTTGATGGACATAGTGGTTACCTTTGAAGCGTATGTGACACCCCAACCTCACACAGGCTGAGATAGCTAAAACTTAACAGAAAAGTAACTCTAATACCGTCACTAACTATTAATAACAAGGATATTACTAATCTTATTCGGTCCATAATAGTGGTCCTATAATCTATGCTTAACGGCTAATAAAACACGACCACAAGAATCATACTTGATTAATTACTAACTAATACTAACACAAGGATAGGATCAATACTAATCTAAACTTAGACCATAAGATATAGCATTATAACTACACTTAAGCCAAGAGCTTAACATTAACCAAAAGATTACCTCAACTGCCTAGACTGGGAGTCGAACCCACGCCCTTCGCCTCAACACCACCGCACCATACCATCACACCACGCTGCTCTTTGTTACTGTGTTGCGCAACTACTGAACCAAAGCCTTCGCACGGACTTCCGGCCTTCATGAACGGACGACGCCATGCCGCCTACGTCTTCCGCCATGGCCTAACGGGGAGGAATCCACCGCCGAGCCATACCGCTGCCAAGGTCCGCCACTGCTACGTCGCCCTCGCCGGAGCTGTTACGTACTCGCCGGCTGCTTCACATTGCCGCCGAGCCACCTGCTTCGTCGATGTCGTAGCTGCTTGCCGGAGATGGTGTATCGTCGAAACCGTCTGCGAGAAGGGGAGGGAAACCATCCCGCTAACGTTGCTGCTACGCCGCACTCGCCGGAGGGGCGGACCAGCGATCGCCGAAGTCTCCAAGCTTAAGGTTCTCGCCGGCAGCTTCCCTTGCTTCACGTGCTCGCCGCCGCTGCGCTCTCTAGAGTCCGAAAGAGAGAAGGTGAGAGGGAGAGATGAGTTACGATGCTACGTTCTGGAAAATGGGAATCGTTCAACAGCTCTCACCTAGGTTTCCCTAATTGGAAACCTTCCATTTTGGGCTAGATAGGGATGGGCTACATTAGGTTGATTGGATCAATTAGAATGTTGGGTCAATTAAACACCTGGGCTTATATACTTAGGACTCAAGACTAATCATAGTCTATAAGCAAAATATAAATCTATAGAGCTTAATATATTTCTTACTATAATTCAAGGTGGGCTCAATAATGACTCACAAGGTATAGAATATGTTTATATATATATATATATATATATAATAGAATTAGTGGGCTATGGACCTCTGTAACAATAATTTATTATATAAGAATACATAGTCCTCAAGCCCGAAGGAGAACAATAATGCTCGTAATTATTTAATAAGAAATTAACCCCGTACGATATTCAAAAGAGTAGTAGAAATTTCGGGGTGTTACACTCTACCCCCCTTAAAAGGAGCTTCGTCCCCGAAGCTCAGAAAAACGTTTTGGGGACAGAGAGTTGGAAAGTAGTATGATAGTACATGCAGAGAAAGAAAGAAAAGAATTATTTATATATCATATATGCCCAAATTTTGAAAATTTGACCCAACGGGAAGAAAAGGGAGAGGTTTAAGGTGTATGGTTCAAGAGCAACGTCGGTTAAGAATAGAATCAACGGTTATCAGGGTTACGGCTTAGGAGATAGGATTGCCACCTTGCACAAGATACTTTCAGGACGCAAACAAGAACAACGTTCGAGAGAATGAGAATGATTTTTCAATAAAAGGGAGTGCCATGTTTTCTAAGGGAAAGAGAAGAACTCGGCCTTGAAAGAAATGAGAACGAGGTTCGCCGTGGTCAAAAGAATTTCTCAATTCAAGGGAGTATCAAGTTCTCTCAACAAAAAGGGGATGACGAAAGACTTGGCTTCGAGAGCAATTAAGCGCAAGATTGAAAACACAGGAGGGGTTTTCCAACGATAGGGTATTGACTTATTCGAGGAAAAGAAAGAAGTTAAATTCCGAAAGGAATTAAGAATAAGATTTCGAAAGACAGAAACAGTTTGTCAATGATAAGGTATTCAGCTTTTCAAGGTAAGAAAAAGATTCAATTTGAGAGAAGATAAGAATGAGGTTGAAAACGCATAACGAGTTTCTCAACGGTAGGATATTCAACTTACTCGAGGAAAGAAAAGAATCAGGTTCCAAGAGGAGTTAAGAACGAGGTCTTAGTAAGGCAGAAACTCTTTCCCTTATGATAGGGTATTCAATTTCCCAAAGGAGAGAGAGAAGTTCATTTTCCAAACGAAGGTGAGAAGGAGGTTTAGAATGGCTCGGAAGGAATGCCTTAATAAAAGAGTGTGCAATCCCCAAGGGAATGAGAGAGATTGGGTTCCAAGAGTCGATAGTAATGAGGTCTCGAAAGATGGAAAGGATTCTTTAATGATAGGGTATTTATCTTACTTTGAGAGGTGAAAGAAATTAGGTTTCGAGAGGAATTAAGAACGGGGTCTGAGAAGGCGAAATGATTGTCAACGGTAGGGTATTCAACTCGTCAAGGGGAGGAATAAGTTCAATTTTGAAATGGGAGAAGAATGAGATGAACTGAAAGGTTGTCTGAACGGAAGGATATACCATTTCCAAGGGAGTGAGAGGAATTGAATGTAAGGGACGATAGCAAGGAGATCTAATAAGATAGAATATATATATATATGTATTATAAGCTATGGTTTTGACCCAACTTCTCTAATTTAACCCAAACTAGATAGCCCTTCCTAAAATGACCTAGCCCAAAAGGGGAACTTCTAAATATGGTAACCTAGCTAATCAGCAGCCAACGTTTCCCTTCACCTTTGCCTCTCGTCTCTCTCTCCCCCTCGCGTTTCATCTTCCGCAGTGAGGCAACGGGGATCACAGCAATGATGTTGAGCTCCACTCGCTATTCCTCCACCTCTCGCTTCTTGATCGGCGGCAAGACTCCCCTCCGGCCTCAGCACGCAGCAGCGACGACCCCAGCGGCATGCGAACTCCTCTCCTCCTCTGATCAAGCGGCAACAACAGCAAACAACAATTGGGATCACGGCGGCAATAAAGGAGCTTCACACTCCATTCCCTACCTCTCGCTTTCTCGTTCCCTTCATCGGTAAGCTCGGCGGCTACGGGCAGCAAGGTGGGCGGAGCAGCTCATCCCTCCCCATTCGGTGAACCTGGAGTAAGAGCAACCAGGGTGGTGGCGGTTGTGTGCGTGGTCGACGTAACGGCAGACTAAGGTGAGCAGCGGCAACAAGAGTACGACATCGGGCAGCGACGGATCATGTAAGCAGCAGGGTGGTCATTCCGGCAACGTAGCGGCACCGCAGAACCGGCAGCAGGGTGCGGGAAAAATCCGTCTCCAGCTGTGGAAGTATACGTAGCCCCGATTGTCCTTTCCGGCGACGTAGAGCTCGGCGACGACCGTCGAAGCAAAAGAACGGGCGGTGCTTCTCCACCTCCGGCGTCGTCCTCCGCGCAGCGAACGGTATTGGCGAGCGGTCTTGCTTCTTCCGTTAGACAGTGGCGGAACGCATTGGCGGACGTCTCTCCTCCGTGCGAAGTGCGAAGCAGGGTAGCAACAAAAGCGTGACTGGTGCGAGGCGGCGGAGTGGATTAACGGAGGGTTCCTCTTCCGTTACAGCGAGCGAAGCAATGCGGAGCTCGGTGACGGCGTGGTCTCGCCGTTCATAAAAGCGGCAGCACGCACAAGGTAGTAATCGGGGGGCTGCGAAGCGTATCACAACGAACGAGTTAGTCTGGTGGTGTAGCACATGGGTGGCGAGTTGGAGGGCATAGGTTCGATTCCCAGTCTAGATGGTCTAAGGTAATAATTTGGTTTAATGTTAAGCTTTTGGTTAATATAGTTATAATGTTATATCTTAGCAAGTTAGATTAATATTATTGGTCATAACTTGTTTTTAGTATTAGTTAGTAATTAGATTAAGTATAATTCACATGATCATAGTATATTAGCCTTTAAGCATGGATTATAGGATTTTTATAGGATTATTACTATTATGGACCGAATAGGAGTATTAGTATTGTTATTAATAGTTAGTGACGGTGTTAGAATTATATTAATTCTTCAGGTTCACAATTATGAACTAGCTTATGGGATGAGCTTTGAGTTGGTACGCTTTTGGAATATATATATATATGTATTAATAAGCTATGGTTTTGACCCCAACTTCTCTAATTTAACCCAAACTAGATAGCCCTTCCTAAAATGACCTAGCCCAAAAGGGGAACTTCTAAATATGGTAACCTAGCTAATCAGCAGCCAACGTTTCCCTTCACCTTTGCCTCTCGTCTCTCTCTCCCCCTCGCGGTTTCATCTTCCGGCAGTGAGGCAACGGGGATCACAGCAATGATGTTGAGCTCCACTCGCTATTCCTCCACCTCTCGCTTCTTGATCGGCGGCAAGACTCCCCTCCGGCCTCAGCACGCAGCAGCGACGACCCCAGCGGCATGCGAACTCCTCTCCCTCCTCTGATCAAGCGGCAACAACAGCAACAACAATTGGGATCACGGCGGCAATAAAGGAGCTTCACACTCCATTCCCTACCTCTCGCTTTCTCGTTCCCTTCATCGGTAAGCTCNGAGCTTACCGATGAAGGGAACGAGAAAGCGAGAGGTAGGGAATGGAGTGTGAAGCTCCTTTATTGCCGCCGTGATCCCAATTGTTGTTGCTGTTGTTGCCGCTTGATCAGAGGAGGGAGAGGAGTTCGCATGCCGCTGGGGTCGTCGCTGCTGCGTGCTGAGGCCGGAGGGGAGTCTTGCCGCCGATCAAGAAGCGAGAGGTGGAGGAATAGCGAGTGGAGCTCAACATCATTGCTGTGATCCCCGTTGCCTCACTGCCGGAAGATGAAACCGCGAGGGGGAGAGAGAGACGAGAGGCAAAGGTGAAGGGAAACGTTGGCTGCTGATTAGCTAGGTTACCATATTTAGAAGTTCCCCTTTTGGGCTAGGTCATTTTAGGAAGGGCTATCTAGTTTGGGTTAAATTAGAGAAGTTGGGTCAAAACCATAGCTTATAATACATATATATATATATAATCATATTTATGGGCTTAGTATAGTTCTTAAGAAATATAAATTATATGGGCTCAAGAATAATCTTAGTTTATAAATTAGAATACAATTCATAACTATGGGCTATAGTATTTTAAATAAGATAATAACTTATAAGAATGGCTCCTTTATAGCCCATAATAAAAGATCATGTATTATCGCAATTTATGCCGTGAACCCATGTAACACCCCGCATTTTTCTATTATTATTTTAAAAATAAATATTTAAATGAGGGGTATTTATTACTAAGTAATTATTTCAATTAATTAAAAGTATTATCATTTCTTATGGGCTCGGGACTATATATATACTCTTATATATAAATTATTGTTATGATAATAGTAATAGTTATAGCCCAATATTCCTATATGTATACATATATCCTATAGTATATGATCTTATTATGTGCTATGGACCCAAAGAACTATTTTAAATTAAATTATAAACTATGATAATAATATTCTTGACCCAATTAAGTTAGTCCAAAATTATGTAGCCTTTCCTAATGTGTTTTAGCCCACTCTATTCTTGGTAACCCTAGCCCAAAATAGAAGTTTCCAATTAGGGAAACCTAGATTGGCAGCAGCTGAACAAAATCCCATTTCTTTCCAGAACGTTGCATCATATTTCTCTCCCTCTCGAAGAACTCCCGATCGGCGGCAACCTCAAGCGCAACGATGGAGCGACGGCGTTAGCAGTCCGGCGACGGCGGCTTGTACGTAGACCACCCCGGTGGTGTTGACGGGGGGGGGGGAGGAGTGTCGCGGTGGAGCTTCCCAGCGGAGAGCATCGGTCTTGCTCTCCTCCGTTCATAGGCAGCAGCAGGGGATCGCACCTTTTCTCCCTTGTCTTGCCGGCGAGTTGGTGAAGACGACGATGGTGGTCCTCCCTCCCAGTTCGACGTAGGTGATGGACGTTCGGTGGCGGTAGACGGCGACTCCAGATGGCGGCGACAGGCCTCGCGGAAGCAGGTGGCGGGGGTGGCGATTCCGTAAGTCCGCGCCGCATCCTCGTCTCTTCAACCTCGACGGCGATCGTAAAGGGTGGTGGCGATGGCGCGTGATCATGGTTGGTGGCGGCAACGACGTCTTTCCCCTCCCGGCATTCTTTCTTTGGCGGCAAACGACGGCAGCAACGTGCATTTCTCCCCTGTTCCAGCGGAGGAGTGTGGCGGTCCTCCCTTGACCGCCCAAGGCGACCGTGTAGTGAAGAACAGCCGGAAGATAGCCATGGCGGTTCGACGCAGTCCCCGGCACGAGCGGTCCCGCGAAACCCAGCCGCAACCTTTTCCCCCTTCCTCTTCCCTTCTCGATGAAACAGACTGGTTCAGAGGCAGCGGAGCGGTGTCGGGCGGCAAGGCGGCTTCCTCTTCTCCGTTGGGGTGAGCCGCGCGTGCGGCAGTAATGGAGCTGGCGGGTAGTACCAGCGGTAGTTCTACTTCCGTTAGGTTAGAACAGAGCACGGTGACAGCTTGGCCTCGTCCGTTTGTGAAGACCGGCAGGCCATGGGAAGGCCATAACCTTGTGGTTGCGGAATTAACCGAACGAACCGACGTGGTGCAGTGGTATGACTTCGGTGCTTGGAGCTGGAAGGCTCGGGTTCGAACCTTGGCTTAGGCATTCTGGACTAAGGTAATATTTTGGTTTAATGATAAGCTTTTAGTTTAGTGTAGTTATAGTATTATATCTTAGCTTGAGTTTAGATCATATCCTTGTTTTAGTATTAGATAGTAATAAGAATAAGTGTAATTCGTATGGTCATATTATATTAGTCTTGAGCTTGGATTATAGGTTATAACGGCCTGATTAGGAATATTAGTATTGTTATTGATAGTTAGTGACGGTATTAGAATTATATTGATTCTTCAGGTCCGTGGTTATGAACCGAGCCTAGGATTGACGTTGCTTTGAATTAAAATGCCTTTGGAATTATGTACGCTTCAAAGGTAACCACTATGTCCATCAAAACCTATTTTTATACTCTCGCTCTATATGATGTTATTTGGTGATTGGAAATCCAGAAATTTCCTTGATTATTAGCCTGTTATTGATTGTGTTGTGGATTCATGGACTCGTGTCCTAATCCTTTGCCTATTTGATGTATATGATCATTGTTGGTTTGGATTTCCATGTTATTTGGCCTCTGTTAGATGAATATTGGTGTATTGTGATATGATCTTCGTATTCTGGAGTATCTCTTTGTATTCCGAGCTGAGTCTGATTCGGTGTGTGGGAAATTACTCTTGCGTGGCACTCTAGTGGGAAAATGTAACCGCTGGGGTCTTCTGTAAGAGTAATAGGGTAGTGGTTGGTGGAGGTGAGTGATCTGTTGTTTGTTT
>CP025659.1:22882286-22895667 GCA_003576665.1 Ipomoea trifida | reverse complement strand
TTAAATTGCCCAAGGAATTAATTAACGGTTTGAAAGGCTTGAACGAATTTACGGGGTGTTACACATGGGTTGGGTAAGTTAGGAGTGCTAAGAGTTAGAAGTATAGTATGTTCTTGAGTTTAGGATTGGTTGAGCAATCATTCTCTTTAATCTCCGGTTGAATCTTTGTTTCCTTGAATCGTTCCGTTTCAAGTTCCCGTGAGCCATGAGCTTCGGGGACGAAGCTCCTTTTAAGCACTACTACAGAAAACACCTTTAACGTCGGTTTTTTAGCACTTTTAACGTCGGTTAAAAATCGACGTTGATCTGGCCGACGTTGTATATAAATGATACGGCGTCGGTTGTCAAAACCGACGCCGTATGTATTTTTTTTATTTTTTAAAATAAGAAACGACGTCGGTTTTTTAACAAAACCGACGTCGTTTATTTAAAAAAAAATTAAAAAATAGGAAACGACGTCGGTTTTTTAACAAAACCGAC
This sequence comes from Ipomoea trifida, assembly GCA_003576665.1. Classification (NCBI taxonomy): domain Eukaryota; kingdom Viridiplantae; phylum Streptophyta; class Magnoliopsida; order Solanales; family Convolvulaceae; genus Ipomoea; species Ipomoea trifida. Next base: position 22,895,187 of record CP025659.1, on the reverse strand, counting down.
GTCGTTTATTTAAAAAATAATTAAAAAATATGAAACGACGTCGGTTTGTTTATAAAAACCGACGTCGTTTAATTTTAAAAAAAATTAAAAAATTATAAACGACGTCGGTTTTATTAAAAAACCGAAGTCGTTTATTTAAACAAAATTAAAAAAATAATAATAAACGACGTCGGTTAATAAGAAATAACCGACGTCGTTTATAATTTTTTTTTATATTAAAATTACTTTACGAATCTACCTAAAACCTGTACAGTATATTTCCAATTCACACATAAGTTTCAGAACCTGTGTAACAAATTAACATTTATAATTCACTATTGATCAAACTAATAAAGTTCTCAATTAATCAAAGCTAATAAACATCACAACTTATCAAACTAATAAAGTATACTACAATAACTAATAAAACATTGAATATTCAACATAAATCTCACAATTCAATAATACTAATAAACAACAAGTATTTAACATAGAGCTCCGTTTGCGAAGGGCGGGGGGCGGTGGCCGGTGTTCGCCTTTGTGCTCTCGTAGTGTTCGTTCAGCAACCTTTTTGTCCACCTGTCATCGCAGTTTAAACAGCATTATGCTGGGCATTTGCCGGAAGAATAGTTTGGATGTGTATAAATTATAAACCAACTGACCTCAAGTTCATTTGCAATTATATCAACATCAGCTATCTTAACAGCAGCCAGCTCCTTCTCCCTGAAATGGAAACAATTTGCTGATGTATATACTTTATAAATTAATATAAATGAGTATTAAATTAATTTTGGTTTAACAGTAAAGTGAATCACTTTTATAAAATTTCAACATCTTTTTACCCAATGAGTATCTAATTGTTAACTATGTTACTGCCATAATACTACTCCGGTATTTAGTTTTTACTTCATTAGAGAAGGTGAATTTTGAAATTGCACCCACTCATCCAACTGACCTAATCCAATCAACCATATATCACATTTAGAAGGGTGATATATCAATCTAATTTATCCTATTCTTATAAAGGAAACTTAATCTCCACCTTCGAGAGTTTAACCTGAGTTTCAAGTAAATTTCAATCAGAAAGCAGTTTGTCATCTCTTACAAGCACACAGAGTTCTTAAAGCCATTCAAAACCATAAGTCCAATTAAAGATGCTAAATAACCTTTATTAATCATCTCACTGCTTAAAATTATTAAGACTTAGTAGTCTGGTTGTTGCTTAGTTGCCTATTCTTTTGTTTGCTTAATTATTGTTAGTGGTTGCACTGGCTTTCCTTTTTCTCAGGCTTTGTACGATGTATATATTCTGGTTCTTTAGAGTGAATAAATGCAGTTTTCCATTTCCTATATGGTATCACAGCCAAATCTCTAACTGAGGTATCTTTTTTTTTTTTTTCCATATTCTCATGACTACTGCACCTCCACCAACTATTATCCAACTCTATGCCCCAACTCATTTCCCAATCAGACTCACCACGTCAAATTTTTCTGTTTGGCGAAAACAAGTTGAATCCGTACTCATAGGACTTGATCTTGTAGGTCATATCAACGGTACAACCTGTGCTCCGGAAAAATACTCCGACGAGGCACGAACGATCATAAGTGTTACCTACACAACTTGGTTGCGGCAGGATCAGATCATCCTGAGTGCCATCTTGGGCAGCTTAACAGACACCTTGCAACCGGTAATTTCGTCTGCGTCAACTGCTTATGATGCATGGAATAGGTTGTCCACCAGCTGCGCTGCATCTTCTCGCGGTCGTATAGTCTCACTGAAAGCTAGATTAGCAAAGAATCCAAAGGGCAACAGGTCAATTGAGTTGTACATGCGAGAGATGCGAGCAATTGCGGATGACTTAGCTCTTGCTCAAAGCCCTGTTGCTGAGGAAGATCTGGTGGTTCACATCTTTACGCAGCTTGGGGACGAGTATAACACTATTGTGGCTGCCCTGCGTGTGCGTACTGATCCTATTTCCTATGGGGAACTACATGATGTACTCACAGATTATGAAAGGATATTGAAAGAAAATGAAGCTACTACACAAGTTTTCATGCCCACAGCCAACAACACTCACAGACGTTTTAATGATCAACTATCATCACCAAACACTGGTACAGGCGAAATGCAGTTTTGAAACACTAATAGGCGTGGCAGAGGCGGATCAACAATGTCCCATGGTCGCCAGAATCAATCCCGGTCCAATGGCAATTGGTCAAATCGTCATTGTAAATTTTGTGATTACCCTGGTCATGACACCCGATTTTGTCGCAAGCTTGCAAGGTTTTTGAAAGATAATAATGTTGGAGTCGTGAACAGCACCATGGTGGCCGTCAGTCTCCCTCGGTTCACGCTACGTCCACTGCCTCAATGCCCACTCAACCATGGATTGTGGATTCTGGGGCCTCACATCACACAGTCAATGACCCTTCCTCTCTGCAAACACTTTCTGATTATTCAGGACCAGATGAAATAGTACTGGGTGATGGTAAGTCATTAAACATTTCACACACTGGGTCGGTCTCTCTACCTACTGCAAATAATTCCATCTTACTTTCCGATGTTCTGTGTGTTCCCAAATTACAAAAGAATTTAGTTTCTGTGTCTAAACTTTGCAAAACTAATTCTGTTTCGGTGGAATTCTTTGACTCTCATTTTGTTATCAAGGATCAACTGTCGGGAACCCAACTCATGCGAGGTCTGCTTGAGCACGATGTCTACACCCTACCGGTTCAAAAGTCTCAACTCAATGTTACCACCACCTCCTCAATACCAACGTGGCATCATCAGTTTGGACATCCTTCAAACAAAATTCTAGCTTCCATTCTTAGGGGTAATAATCTACGTTTTGATAAGGCGCAACTTCATTCTTTTTCATGTACTTCTTGTCAAGTGAATAAAAGTCATAAGTTACCATTCTCGTTTAGTTCCATGACTAGTAGTAAACCACTCCAACTTCTTTATAGTGATGTGTGGTGTTCTTCTACGGTCTCAGTTGATGGGTTTCGCTACTATGTCAATTTTGTTGATCACTACACGAAGTACGTTTGGTTGTTTCCACTAAAGTTTAAATCTGATGTTCATACTATTTTTCTTCAGTTCCAGCGCATGGTTGAAAACTATTTTGGGTACAAAATCATTTCCATTTTTTCAGATAATGGTGGTGAGTATACTAAATTAATTCGAATGTTCAATAAATTGGGAATCTCTCATTTCACTTCCCCTCCTCATACTCCGGAGCACAATGGCGCTGCCGAACGGCGTCACAGACACATTGTAGAAAGTGGTATGGCGATGTTGCATTATGCATCCATGCCATCTACGTATTGGTCTTATGCCTTTCAAACGGTGGTGTATTTAATAAATCGTATGCCTACTCCTATTCTTCAAAACTGCACTCCGTATCAAAAATTATTCAATACACAACCCAATTACACGAAAATTCAACCGTTTGGATGCTTGTGCTTTCCGTGGTTAAAACCATATTTTCCAGGTAAGTTAAACCCGAAGTCTTTACCTTGTGTCTTTTTAGGGTACTCATTGAGTCAATCAGCATATAAATGTTTGGAACCTTGTAGTGGCCGTATTTATCTTTCGCGGCATGTTTCGTTTGTTCCAAATAAATTCCCTTTTCCGGAACTTATTACTGCAACACACCCTGTGCCGCCTGGACCTTCAGCTTCCATGCAGTCTATGCCGGTTGTCTGTCCTAATTCAAGTCAACCACTTTTTTTTATTAAATATGCCTACAATGAGACAAACTCAGGCCCTGTGTCATTCTTCCTCTTCGTCAGCTCAACCTACGCAAAATTCAGACCAGCCGCAACTCACTCTTCCGTCTACGCATCCCCAACCACAGTCCACGCACTCAACCTCTTCCTCTCCTACAATGATTGAACAGGTACCTCCTGGTCCAGAAAATTCCATGTCCACCCAAGTTCCTTCATCGAGTCAGTCCTATGCCGAGTCTGCCGAACCCAGTGAGCAATCGGATACCCAGTCTTCTCAACCGATTGCTGTGTCCAGGTCCCAGCGTGTGAGACGTCCAAACCCAAAGTATTTTAATGACAAATTTGTAAATGTAGCAACAAAGCACCCAGTAGCCTCGTCCATTGAGCCGCGCACTGTCTCGGAGGCATTGCAGAATAGTTTATGGCAGGCAGCAATGGCAGATGAATTTGATGCTTTGGTAAGGAACTGTACGTGGGAATTAGTTCCTCGGGATGATCATGAGGTCATTGGCTGCAAATGGATATTCCGGGTTAAACGTAAAGCGGATGGCTCGGTGGATCGGTTCAAAGCCCGGCTGGTGGCTAAAGGTTTTTTGCAGGAACCGGGTCGGGACTACTTTGAAACGTTTAGTCCCGTCGTTAAACCGGTAACTATTCGGATTATTCTTACTATTGCTTTATCGCAGGGGTGGCAGTTGCGCCAGTTGGATGTTAATAACGCTTTTCTCAATGGTACCTTGTTTGAAGAAGTTTATATGGAACAATCGGCAGGGTTTGTGGATCAGTCATTGCCTAGGCATGTGTGTCGATTGAGGAAGGCAATTTATGGGCTAAAGCAAGCCCCAAGGGCTTGGTACTTAGAATTGACTACCTTTCTTGTGGCTTTTGGTTTCACGAAGTCTGTAGCTGATTCTTCCCTATTTATTTATTGTGATCAGGGTGTGATTGTATATTTTTTAGTATATGTCGACGATATAATTCTTACAGGCAATAACGAGACATTTATTTGCTCGTTTGTGAAGCGTCTTGCCGACCGGTTTTCGCTCAAAGACTTGGGTCCACTACATCACTTCCTTGAGGTGGAGGTTATTGGTATGGTAGATGGTTTATTTTTATCTCAGAGTCAATATATTGTTGATATTTTGGAGCAATTTGGCATGACGGGGGCGAAGGATGTCTCAACACCCATGTGTTCTACCATAGATTTGTATGTTGATGGATCTCTTGCGGTTGACTCTACGTTGTATCGTCGAGCTATTTGGCCATTACTAGGCCAGAGATTTCGTATGCTGTTAACAGGTTGGCTCAGTTTATGGCGGCGCCTACAGAGGTCCATTGGCAGTCTGTGAAACGGGTTTTGCGTTATTTGAAGGGTACAGTGCATTATGGTTTGCAAATCTGTGGCAGCGATTCTCTATCTCTCTTGGCCTACTCCGACTCGGACTGGGGGGGTATTTGTGATGGTGGTCGCTCTACGACAGCGTATGTTGTTTTTTTGGGGTCCAATGTGGTGTCTTGGAGGTCTGCGAGACAGCGGTCAGTGTCTCGGTCTTCTACAGAAGCTGAATTTCGAGCACTGGCCAACTCCGCGGCTGAAGTCATGTGGATTCAAAATCTGTTGGATGAGCTTGGGGTTAAGTTACGTGAGGCACCGATGTTGGTTACTGATAATTTAAGTGCCTCCTATGTGTGCAGGAATCCTGTTTTTCACTCCCGGATGAAGCACTTGGCGCTTGATTACTTCTTTGTTCGTGAACAGGTTTCTTCGGGCTCCCTACGAGTGAAGCATGTTAAGTCTGCCGATCAAGTGGCTGATATCTTGACTAAGCCGCTTGGTCATCGGTTATTTGTTGGGTTTCGTAACAAGATTGGCCTCGTTGATGGAACGCCAATCTTGCGGGGGCGTATTAAGACTTAGTAGTCTGGTTGTTGCTTAGTTGCCTATTCTTTTGTTTGCTTAATTATTGTTAGTGGTTGCACTGGCTTTCCTTTTTCTCAGGCTTTGTACGATGTATATATTCTGGTTCTTTAGAGTGAATAAATGCAGTTTTCCATTTCCTATAAAAATAGTTTAAACATTCACAATTCTGTTACTTAGCCAAGAACAAGAAGTTATATGTCAATCCAAATCAACATAACCCACTAATTCCTCTCAGCTAAACTTTCTTTGGATCACATACTCATCACTAATTTTAATGCATTTTCTTCCAAAATTCTTATTTTATTTTATTCTACTCGCATTGAAAAAGGTACAGCAAGATATTTACTATTTAGTGAAACAAAGGTAATGAATTCAACAACTAAACAGAAAACACCTCCAAACATTAAAGATAAAATCTCAAATATTCAACTCCCAAGTCTCAAAGAAGCATATGCTTTACATGAATATTCAACATACCTCATTCTCATAGCTTGAATATCAGCTTCCCTCGATGCAGCAATTGAGGCCATAGCCTGCAATTTTTGTTTTAAACAATCAAATCTAAAATTCACAAACAAATATCATCCAATAAAAAAAATATTAAATATATGTATTATAGTTTATGAGCATAAATATGGATACCGTTTGAACACGGGAGGAGTCCAGCTGACGATCTTCGACATGATCGGTAAGCTTGTCGAAGGCTTTGCTCTGCTGCTGCAAGTCTTTGGAGTCGACTATCTCTATACCTTCGTCTCCGGCCTCCATTTTTGCTCTCTTCTGCTGCTCAATGCCGTTCGGAGTGTTCACGCATCAGCGTAAACGGAGCCCTAGATAGTTGTTGGCGGGGGGCGGGGGGCGGTAGCTGGGCGGGGGGCGGTGGCCATGCGGGGCCGGCGTTTGCGAAGGGCGGGCGAGGCTCGGTGGAGGAGCGGCGGGCGGTGCAGCTGCGGCGGTGGAGGTGCGTCGGCCGGTGGCTGTGCGAGGGTGGAAGTCTGGCCGGTGGCTGCCCTCTTTTGTCGAAGAAGAAGAACGAAAGTTGAAGGAGAAGAAGAACAAAAAACGAAGATATGAAAAAATTTCTGATGTGCGGGTCTTTATATAATGTTTTCGGCGTCGGTTGTAACTACAACCGATGCCGTTTGTTTAAAAAAAAAAAAACGACGTCGGTTCTTTAGGAGAACTGACGTCGTTTTATATTTAAAAAAAATAAAAAACAAATAAATCTGTACGACGTCGGTTTGAAGCAAACCGACGTCGTACATAACAATACGACGTCGGTTTGCTTCAAACCGACGTCGTACATAACAATACGACGTCGGTTTGAAGCATACCGACGTCGTACATAACAATACGACGTCGGTTCTTTGAAAAACCGACGTCGTAAATATTTGACGTCGGTTTTTTAAAAAATCGACGTTATTTAGGCGACGTTAAATGTGTTTTCTGTAGTAGTGAAGGGGGTAGAGTGTAACACCCCGTAAATTCGTTTAAGCCGTAAGACCGATAATTAATTCCTTGGGCAAATTATTTATTTTAATTGGGCTAGTTCTTCCAATTTCATACATGGATATATATATATATATATATATATATATATATTTCTTGAGCCTAAATTAATTATTTTAATCAAGAGCCCAATTCTTGAATTTATTCTTGTAAGGGATTTATTCAATTTGGATCCTTACAATTCTTATGATTAAAAGTATTCTTACAATGGCCCAATTTCTTAATAAATATATAAGTGTATTGTCTCTAAGACATCATATGGGCTTTCCTTATTCTATATATATTTATTTGTCTAGAGATGAATTTCTTAGCCCAATTAATTAATCTTGTACATTATATTCTTGTATGAATATATAATATAAAGAATGGAGTCCATTCCTTATTAAGTCTTTCACCCTAATATAATATATGTATTGTAGTATATATATTCAAGACTAAATTCCCCTAGAGGTTTTCACTCTCTCTCTTCCCTACCCTCACATTCACGCCATTTTCATCCCCATTCTCTCAAAAATTGATCTTCATTTCTCCTTCAAGTATTCAAGTCAAGATTGCTCTTTTAGGGTTGTTGGAGTTTGGGTAAGTGTATCTATCTAGGAATATTCATTGCATCATATAGTTTTATTAGTCTTTATGCAAGTTCTTATGTTTTCTTTTGGGGATCTTTGGGTAAAAAGATGATCAAGAAGGAGGTGGTGCTTTGTGAGGTGTGTTGAGGCTTTGCTTGGTTGAGAAGATTAGAGCTTCAAAAGGTAACCACTATGTCCATCAAAATCTATTTTTACACTCTCAATCTAAATGATATTATTTGGTGTTGGAATCCTAAAATTTCTTGGATATTAGCCCTATTATTGTTTGTGTTTGATGGATTCATAAGCTTGTGTTCTTGATCCTTTGCCTATTTGATGTTTATGAGCATTTGGTTGTTTGGATTCCATGTTATTTGGCCTCTGTGAGTTGCAAACTGGGTAGTATAATCTCATTTTTCGCATTCTGGAACATTTCTTCGTGTCTGAGCCGAAGTCTGCGAGTGGGAGTGTAAGTTTGGTCTAGCGGAGGACCTCAGCGGCATAATGTAATCCGCTGAGGCTCTCCGCAAGGCCAAGACGGAGGAGGGTAACGGAGGTGAGTGATCCGTTGAGGGGATCCGCTCCCTTCTTGCGGAGGAGATTGGCGGAGGGCAGTGGTCCGCCGGTGTGTTCCGCTAGGTCTCTGGGAATCGGTTTCCAGAGAGCATCTGTGGGGTTGTTTGTCTGATTGTTTCCTTGTTGGTTCTGAACATTGTTGGAGTGTTTTGTTGGGTAGTTTACCAAGTCTTTGGAGCATTTATTCATGTCTCTTGGTCCATCTTTTGAACTCTTGCTTTGTTGATTCCTTGATTATGTTATCTGGGAGTTGGTTTGTGTTCATAGTTGAAATGAACACTCTGTTTGGTTGTTTTTGGGATGAGTTGGAGTATGAATATGAGGTGGTGGATCTTTGGGTATCCTTTGATGGTTGATGGGTGAACTAACTGTGCTATTACTGCTATGTTTGGGCTTGTATGCCTCTGTGATTGGACTTTCGTCCCTGTGATTGGACTTTGGTCCCTGTGATTGGGTTGTTACCCCTGTGATTGGATTTTGGTCCCTGTGATTGGGTTTATACCCCTGTGTTTGGGCATTTATGGCCTCTGTGATTGGGTTCTTACCCCTGTGGACTAACTGTGGTTGGGTTTTGGTATGATGGATGGTATGGGGGTTTGGAGGTTGGAATTGGGAAGTTCTTTCTTGGTATTACGTATTCGTGAGTTCCTTGTGATTATTCGGTTAATTAATATTTCAGTTGATATCTTGTTGTTCCTTGTTATGGTTTGGTTGGTTCCTTTATGGTTGTTATTTCAGTTGGTATCTTGTTTATGGACTCGTTGTCTTATACATTCGTTATTGAATATCGGTTTCGTTTGGAGGAGTCTTGGTTTGTGATTCATTCAGTTTATCTTTGTTGAGTATCCGTTTTTAATTAAAGAGCAGTTTGTTAGTGTGTATATTCTATACGGGTGTGTAAACCTATTTACAAGCTTATATATATCTATACTTTCTTGCGGGTGTGAATGGTGGTTACTTAGCAGTCTTTTGCTAATGGTTCCTTGTGTGTTTTCCAGGTTCGCAATAAAGTCTATGCGTGAGCGCGATAGAGATATACCCGTATGAGGACGCGTAGACTAGTCGTTATGTTTTTAGACTTATGCTTTGGGCCTGTGTGCCGTTATGAGATTTTATATACTCTTGTCTAGTTTTTTGGATGTTTGGAGACATGTTTGAGGTTTAATATCTATGCAGTTCAGTTCTTTTGGTTAGCCTGTGCATCTAGGCTGTGTTTTCTTACCTAGATGTGGCATGATGCCCCTTAGGTTATAAATCGCTTCCGCTATGTTATGTTGTATAGTTGAGATAGGCAGCTTTTGTGTTAAGTTTTAACTATCTCAGCTTGTGAAAAGTTGGGGTGTCACATAAATGCTTCAAGATTCGTCTTTTTTTTTTTTGTTTGAATGCTCTGAATGTGTTCTGTAAGTCTTTGACAAGTAATTCGTTTATAAGAAATGCTTCTTCATTGTTGTGTTGATGTTGTTGCGAAGTTGTTTCTGCTGGGATTTTGCTTATGAATTAGAAATGGAAGGAATGTAGTGTAGAAGAAGACGACTTTCCTTTTATATGTATTTAAAAAAAATTGTAACGGGATTTGGCAAATGGAACAGTGTCCGTCTCGTCAAGTTCTACTTAATTAGTAAAATTAATGAAACGTCGTCGTAGTAGAGCATGGTTCACGATATAAACATTGTATAATCGATTGGTGTTATATTTCAACTAAAAATAATACGAAGTATTACATAGATTTGAAATTAGTATGAACCTTTTTTTCCATTATGGAATGCAATTATAAAATATCTTTTATTTCAGTTAGAAATTTAAATTTATAAAAAGATTTCACATTTTGAGCGGCATCAGCAAATCCACCGTTTTGAACAAACATTAAATATATAATTTATGTTTGGTAACATACATTACATTGTTTCCTTATTAATCGTTGAATGACAACAATCCAACGAATACGATATTGAATTCCATTCCTAATAATAATGAATTGATGAATCATGCGTTTACAACTCAGTAGCCAAATTAAAATCCCAATCATGAATTGAAAGATTTTTCTCATGTCTGGTACTCTATATAAATGAATGCCTTTTGTTTTTGCAATAATTCACATATTGTTTCCAATGTAACCATGGCAAGAAAAAGAGTAAAATTTGCTTTTATTGTGAATAAAAAAAAAGAAGAAAAACCTCCTACAAGAAACGAAAGGTATGCAACTGTGCGGTGTTGAGGCAGGTGCAGTACTGTACAGCTCTTTTGAGCAAGGTCCGATTGTATGGCCGAGTGTTGAAGGTATGCAACAGACCATTGCCACATTGAAGAACATGCCAGATTTCGCCCAAACTCGAGGAGTGGTGGACCATGACAACTTCCTTGAAGAGAGGTTTCTGAAATTAGGCACTCAACTTCTCAATTTGAAGAAAGTGAATAGATTGACGGAGATGGCTTTAGTGATGTATCAGATCATACAAGGACATCAACTTAATATTTCTCTCAGTTGCTTGTCTTTGTTTTTAAATTTTGATGCATAGGCTATATTGCTATAGCTTGCATGCTTTAAATTTTCTATTTTATGTTATTCTGTTTCATTATTAATATTCTGGTTTATTATTAATATAAAACAAGCTATTTTTTTTTTAATTCTAAAAATGAAAAGATTTGGTATAAATTTGAGTTGCGGAGAATCTTTAGATAAAGTTCATAATTCATCAATAGAAAATACAATAGGGAGATACCAAGTAGTATATTAGATGACACAATTAATAAACTCAACGTGTGTAAAGTTCATTGCAAGATTTGTGCAAGGATGGTGCTATATATGTGTGTGCATCAAGTGAATATTACCTAAAAGAAGTTGAGGGCATTTTTTGTGTTCTTTTGATAGAAGAATTTGAAAATTTAGGTGAAAGAATTTTTAAGGACTTTTTGGAAAATGCCTTATTAGTCATTTTTAAGTTGATTTGACCAATTTTGGATAACCATATTTAGGGTGTGTTTTGTTATTGGTTGATTAACTGAGACCAAAATTAGCTATTGACCAGTCCATAAGTTGTTTATAAGTGTTTGGTAAATGATTAATTTAGCCAATCAGCCAACAAATGAAATGGCGGAGTGAGCAACGTTTCTTAACGGCTGATTGGGTATATTTATTAAATGAAAATTTTAGCCTTGTAATCTCTAGTCCCTCAGCTTTCTGCTGCTTTACCATTTCAAGATTTGAATTTTACATAGAGACAAATGGAGCAGCATTTTAATGGATTACACCTCACGTTTTCCTATGTTCATCTTCATCTTCAAAAGTCAAAAACTCAAAACTCATAAATTTTTTAATTCACTTAAAAAACAAAACAGCAACAGCAGCAACCAAATTCAGAACTCACTAAATTAATCCCATTGCCGTCTTCTTCATCTCACCTCCGTCATTATTGACGTCTTCTTCATCTCCATCGCCATCGTCGGATGCTTCATTTTCTTTGCCATCGCTGCCTTCTTCATCTTCTTGCCATCTATACTATATATAAAAACATTATCCTCCTTCCAAACTTTCCCGCCCAAAGTTAGTGGCATTTTGGTAAAATTAGTTATTTTATTTATTTATTAATTATTAATTTATTAATTAATTTATAACATATTAATATATTAATTTTATGGTAATAAATTATAACAGTAGCGTAATTATGTTTTTCCTTTTTTTTTTTTTTGCTCCTACTAATCAGCCAAATTTCCTAAACTACTACCCCATCTCCACCCCTCTTAATTTCTTACCTTTTTTTACCTCTATCTCTCTCTTCCTTATTTTCTATATAAACTATTGCTTATAATTATAATTCGTATTCCCTGTGATGAATTCTGAGAGCAATTCACGGAGCTAACAGAGTCCACCGTGAAAGATTCAAGAATTTCCACGGATGTAGGCGCGTGATGAGGAAATCGTTGCTGGGGCGAGGATGATGCCGGCGATGGAAAATAAGAGACTCCGGCCAAGACAAAGGATGCCGGCTCTGCAATGGCGGACAGTGCTGAATCATCCCGTGCAAATCAAAGTTCAGATACTTCAACAACATAGAAACTTATTGCATACCTTATCTTCATCATAATTGGTTTTTCTATGAACTCTGTTTCTCCGTATTACTGTATTTTAATTTGTTTCTTCTTTCTTTGGATTGTACGTGTTGAATTGGTCCATTCCCTCCAATGTAAAAATGTGTGTGTCTTTTTTTTTTTCTTTCGGATTAACCCCATAAATTACATAGAGTATATCACACGTTTTATTTTTATTTTTTCACCCAATAAAATCTGTACAAGTGACCAAATTCATACTCAATGGATATGAAAGTTCAGTTATCATTTTTCTTGAAATATCCGTATGTGTAAGTATAAATAAATTAAGATAATATAGGTGAGCGGGGTGATATATATAGGAGAAAATAAATACTTTATATATATATATTTTTTAATCGAATGAATTTTAATGGGCAACCAATTTCTGTCAATTTAATACTCCCTAGCTCATTGTGGTTCAGTCAAACAGGTAGTGGAATTTTATTATTGAGTTTATGGACGACTCATTATTTCAATACCAATGAAGTGATGTTAATCTATAGGTGGAGCTCCTTGAGCATATAAT
>CP025659.1:22854881-22875795 GCA_003576665.1 Ipomoea trifida | reverse complement strand
GAAGCTTTCTTACTATATGCTACATGCTTTCTTACGTACGCAAAAACTTACCGATGTATCATGTTTTCTTGGGCTGTACCTAGAAGAGGGCTACCCGTGCTTAATATGGTTCAAAAGGAGCCTGAGAAGAGTACGGTTGAAAGCTATCTAGTGTACGTTTCACTTAGAAGAGGGCTACCCGTACTTAATATGGTTCAAAAAGAACCTGAGAAGAGTCTGGTGTGAAAGCTGTCTAATGTGATATCATTTTTCGCGGCCTCTTTTCTGTACTCCATTTCTCCACCTATGCCTCCAAACAGAAAAAAACTCTATCCTAAACGTGGTCAATTCCTACTAGCCCTTAATATCAATTCTATCTACTGATTGCTTATGTATTGCTCGTGATTGAATTCCAACTTTATTATTCACTAATGCTATGCTTAAGTTGCCTTTGGCACTTGTTTATCAAAAGGGGGAGTATACGAAAGGATAGTGCAAAGCAAGGTAAAGCAAGCAAGTCAGGGGGAGTATACAAAGGGGGAGTACAAAGTAAGGGGGAGTCATGGTTGTTTGATCAACATATGCCAAAGGGGGAGATTGTTGGTACAAAAATTGTGTTTATATTATTGGCATATATTGATCCATGAAATGAAGAAATATTTTTGATGCATGCATACATGTGTGACACAAAATGAGTGGATAAAATGCAATGCATGGATATGAAAAAAATGAGTGGAGCATATGAAGAATGGTTGATGAATCTGGCAAGTGGCAAATCAAAGTTTATTCCTAAAATTTGTGTGAACCAGATTATTTCCCTCTCCCACTTTCATGCTTAGTGTCTGAACATGGGATGGAAATTCCTAAAAACAAGGTTCCAAAAATACTATAAAAGGGGAACCTTGTAATGAGATTAAAGTGAAGTTTCAGGGAGTAACAATTCAAGAGTCAGTGACTACACAAAAGAAACTTCAAATGTTCGGGTCTAGAAACGAGTACTAAATTTGGAGAAGCAGCTCCGCGCAGTACTAGTACACCTTGTGTCGAAATCCAGGTTGGCATACAATTTGTGTAATTGATAGATTAGCTCAAATTGTATTTAAAATTTTCTTACTGAGTTATTGTATAAGGTTGGCGTTAAAATAGGTGGTAGGCCTAGTTTTGTAAATCGGTTGAACCTTATACTTGTAAAAACCAGCGGGTTGATCTAGTGGAAAATTTTGGGCGTGGCCCCGCAGATTAGGAGTGTTCTCCGAACTGCGTTATTAAATTGGTGCGTTCATTTTTTACATTATATCTATTAGGAGTATTATCAGGAGTAATTGTCTCTTGTCTTTTTCCCTAGTTAAATATAGTGTTTATTCGTGGGTATTCTGCATTACATACTTACAATTTGAATTAGGGCAACTTGAAAATTAGGGGAATTAAGGCAAAAGCAAAATTAGAAAATTAGGGCAAACAAAAAAATTAAGAAAATTATAGACAAACAGGTCAATAAATTATTGAAATTAACATTTATAGTTCAAGTCGTCAAGGCGATAGCGAGGGCCGATGCATAGGTAGTGGCGAGGCAATGGGAGGCAATGGACCGGCAGGAGTGGTTCCGTGGTGGCCGCCTGGGTGATACGCGGTGACATCAGAGAGAAGAAACGCAGCAAGCCAGAGCGAAGAAATGTAGTCTTGGTATGTTGGATAACAAATGAAAAAAAGAATTAAAATAATATATATATATATATATATATATATATATATATATATATATATATAACTATATAAGCTGTATAATTTTGTGCAAGGATGGTGTTGTGTGCGTACATCAATTGATGATTCCCTAAAAGAACTTAGGACAATTTTTGTGTTTTTCTCTGAAAGAAGAATTTGAAAATTTAAAGGCAAAAAGAAAATGATTGTTTGGAAAATGCCAGGTGAATTCAATTCCTAGCCTTATGCTAGCATGCACAGCATAGGCTTTTTGATCTGGTGGGGATTACAGATCATCCTCAACAGCTTCAGTCTACATTTTATGGGGCAGGACAAGAGGATTTTGAGATTGAGAAAAATACGAATGAGCGGTATCAAGCAACACTATTGTTTGTTGCATGTCAATCTACTCTCACAAATGTAGCAACAACAGCCAAGTAGCCAAAGTACTAGTCAAGGGTCATGGAGATATCAAGAATAGAATTCAATGTAGAAGAGGAAAATTGAGAAAAAACAAACAAATTCTTACAAAAAAATAATTGTTTCTTTATGCACCCAACTGGCCCATGAACTGCGCACGGAACCCACTCGGTTGCAGATTGTCCAACATGCGAGAGAGGCCCAGTTGTTTTCTCTCCTTTCCCCAATCAATGAACCACACAAATTTTTTTGATTTGCGGGAGGAAAAACCACTAAAAAAACACACAAAACACTAAACCACTTCTCAAATGCCTCCATAATGTATGGTTCCACAGTCCTTCAGCAACCTACAACTCATTCTGTACATACTTCCTATTCGGGTGAATTCAATTCCGAGCCTCATGCTAGCATGCACACCACAGGCCTCTAAATCAGGCCGGGATTACAGGTCACTCTCACCAGCTTCACTCTACATTCTATGGGGCAAGACATGAGGGTTTTGAGTTTGAGGAAAATAAGTAGCGATTTGTGGGGACGAAATAGAGAATATTTGTGAAAATACTATGTTACCATTATGAATTTCTGTAATATAAAATTTTCTGTAAAATATTCGTTGCCATTAATCTGATTATAATAGCCACAATGCAGATAATTAAAGAAGAAAAAAAAAGTATAATTAATTAAAAATCGAGATTACAATACTAGTATTATTAAATGATTAGAACCGTTATTTTCTCTTCTCCCAAAAGGTTTAATCCCCAATCCCAAGGACACCCCACCTCCTGGCCCGACAAAGCATCTGTGAGGATGTAAATCATGGTAACTCAACTGAACACAGATGCTAGACCTTTGGTCACTAAGCACAAAGATGGTGCAGTTTGTGCATTAATGGATGATTCCCTGAAAGATTATGAGTTTTGTTTTTTCAAGAGAGGGGAAATTTCGAGGATTTGGGTGCAAGGATTTGATGATAGGGTTATCACTTACATTGAACTGGTAGGCTTTGATGGATTATCTATATTGGAAATGATATATTTGGACTGGTCTTTAATTTGATCAGTGCAATTGTGTTGGAGATATGGCGGCCAGAGACCCATTCTTTCCAACTGCCATTATTTAGGGAAGTCACCATCACATTGCAAGATGGGTAGATTATATTCTCCTAGGATTGTGCATTGATGGTATGGATATTTTTAAATGTAGACAAAAGATGACATATGCTTGTCATGACCACCTCTACAATATTATTAGGCTTAACAATATATATATAATTCAATTTCATGTACCTCTCCTTTGATCCTAACATGTCAATCAGCTACCACTGTGATGAAGACATGCATGGAATGCATGACTCGATTACATATCATTCAATTATTAGGTGGAGTGTTATACCTCGACACGACAAACAACAATGTGAAACTATGTTTCTTGGACTACATTAGAGAGTTGCAAAGTGCCAATGACTACACAGGTGGCTGGTGCTTGTATTGAAGCATGTATGTGCAAGGTGAATGGATATAATGTTTATATGCTTGTCAAATAAGCTGTTCCTTAATCTTCTTCAATTGTGGATTTGGAAGGGTGTATCACCTTACTTTCTCCAAACATACTCATCCTCCCTCAGGATCTAATAGATCAACTTAGAATTGTCAAGTATATATATTTATTAATCTATTTTAAAGTTATGCTAAACAAAGATTATGTTTTAAAAATTAAATATCGGTCTAATAGGTACCAACCATTAAAAAGGAATGAACGTAAATTAAATAAAAAACAATAAAGAACCAAATTAAATAATAATCCGTGTTAAACTAGAAAAAATATTTTGTATTAGTGATATAAGAAAGTACAAATGGTAGCCATCCTACTTATGCTATATATGCATAACTCTGGCTAAAGACCTTGTGGTCTAGTGGCACCCGGTGTCTCAGTTTACACTCCCATATGGATGATGGGAGTGGGTTTGAGCCTCAGAACAGAGTCAGTAACCCTGGATTAATCGATGATTATGCCAAAAACACAAAATACTTTTCCTAGTTTAATATTTGTTTTATTTTATGCATTGATGAACAATGAGAAGTGTCGGACGGATGGACAACAGTTGAGGAGTGGGCTAAGAAGAATGATTATGCCAAAAACACAAAATACTTTTCCTAGTTTAATATTTGTTTTATTTTATGCATTGATGAACAATGAGAAGTGTCGGACGGATGGACAACAGTTGAGGAGTGGGCTAAGAAGAAGAGAGGTTATAGCCGCGTCGTTGCCAACAAGTCGCCATCGTTAACAATGAGAAGCCCGTCGCGCTACCGCCATCCTCAACAAATCTGCGCCCAATTGGGTTTGTGGGAAAATCTGCGCCCAATTGGATTTGTGCAGTTCACGGGCCAGCTGGGTGCATAATGAAAATTTTTTGTCAGAATTTGATTTTTTTTTCAATTTTCCTCTTCTATCTTCCATCCTCTCTTCTACGTTGAACTTTAAATTTATTCTAGATACCTCCCTCGCCCTTTGACCAGTACTTTGACTACTTGGCTGTTGTTGCTGCATTTGTGAGAGTAGATTGGCATGCAGCAAACAGTAGTATTGCTTAGCTTGATACCGCACATTCTTATTTTCCTTAGACTCAAAACCCTCTTGTCCTGCCCCATAGAATGTAGACGGAAGATTTTGAGGGTGGCATGTAATCCCAACCTGATCCAGAAGACTGTGGTGTGCATGCTAGCATGAGGCTGGGAATTCACCTGAATGGGAAATACCTACAGAATAAGTTATAGGTTGCTGAAGGACTGTGAAACCATATATACATTACGGGGGCATCTGATGCAAGAAGCCGAGGAACGATGCAGCCAACCAGAGATGACAAAGAAATGGACATGGCTTCGTTTGAACCTCAGTGGTCAACAATCCCATCTTTGCACTCGGCTCTATGCTTCTAAAAAACATCACCAACTTGGTTTATTGCAGTAGTTTTCACATGCCTTAACTTTTTTTTGTTGATCAGAAAGGGAGGGGGAACCCCTGGGGAGTTAGCTTCTGCGTTCCTCCTCCACTCTGCGAGCCCTTGTGACAAGAGCTAGGTCATCAAGGTAGACATCCTCACATACCACTGGGCATCGCGTAAAAATTTTCGTCATGTCTTCTTGGAACGCTCCCAGGGACGCCATGCTGTCGGCCACCATGTTCTGTTCTCGGAAGATTGGTCGGAAAGCAATCCTCCAGTCACTATTAATCCACTGCTTGATATTGTCTAGGTAGTGTCGGATGGGACCTCGTCCCCTCATGTCATCTTGGAGCCAAGCCAACACGTGTTTAGCGTCGGACTGAACTTCTAAGCTGCGAATTCCTCTTTGCCAAGCCCATCGTAATCCCTCTGCAATCGCGCATGCCTCCAACAACACCGGTTCCGCATGGTGAGTACTACACGAGATGCCTTCGACCCATTCACCTCTGTTATTGCGAATGACTCCTCCCCATCCCGCTTTGTTGATGCCGGGTTTGACGCTAGCATCTACGTTTAGAGTATATTGATGATCCATGGATGCCTTCCACCGAAGTTGGCAGAGGGATTGAGTTGTTGGTTTGGCCGTATTCTGCTTTTGATGCGCGAAAGCCCGATCGAACTCTTCTCCCGTAGCCTTGATCCAGCTGAGTTTTTGTTGACTTCTACATGCCTTAACTTTAATGCATGAATTTTTTATGGAAAATATTACTTATATTCTCATTTTTTACCTTCAACTTTTACTTCAGTCTCACAAATCTTGGATGTAGACAAATTTTTTTTTGAACCACTAGATGAAAATGTGCTATCCATGCTTGCCACATCAGGAAATATAATTGATGAGTAGAATTTGAGAACCCCTATAGTAAAAATCAATCAATTTTGGTTTCAATTTATATTTTATAATGAACTTTCCAGTAGTATGTATATGAACTTTAATACTAGCATGACAGCGTGAAGGATTTAATATATATATTTTTTACAACTTGCATTTGTCGTATGTCGTACGGCAAATGTAAGTGACACTTGTGTTTATCCCGTATTTATCCCGTACAAGAATACATACCAAAAATGCAAGTTGTACTGGTGTTTGTTATATTTAGGTTTAAAAACAAGATTTAGAAAATTTGACAAACTCAAGTGACACTAGCATTTTTTTTTTATACCAAAAATTCAAGCCCCAAACAAGTTTTTTATTTTTTCTTTTGTCCAAATTTTTAAAGTAGCTCATAGGTGCTTATTCCTCATGATTACCCATTTCAATCAAAAACTCCAAACACACCAACAAATGCACACTCATCAACTTCAATTTTAATACTAAAGGCGTGAATTCTCGATCAATATAGTGGACTAAGTTGGTAATGACATGACGTGCAATTAGGTTATACAATCTACAGAGCACCACCATTTGTAGTTTTTTTGGAGTTTTTTGTGAGGGGTAGGAAAGAGTGTATATGAGAGAGAAATGTAATGAGCTCTTGCAAGTATTGGTTCCTTTGTGGTGTCCATTAAAAAAACTTAAAACAACTCATTCTAGAGTCCGGGGCTAATTTGCAATAATTTGGTAATTCATCTAACTCGTTTTCATATAGCCTCTAAAGTGCAATTGAAAGACCAACAGATACATTAAGTGATTTGCCAGTTTCAGTACACTGTGTATAAGAATAAAAGTATTTTTTTTTTTTAAAGAAACTTACTTCATTCATATATGAAAAAGTGTTATATACATACGGCATAGCTCAAAAAAATATTGGCAAGTATATCTTTATATGCTTATTATAAGGCATGACTGCCAACATTGCCAAATCTTTTAGTAGGCTTCCCAAAAATATCCTATCAAGTAGTGATGATTAGTTTGGCTCAACTGTTGGTGCAATGACTTTGCCTTAAACATGACGTTAAGAATTAAGTGCGGATGTATAGCACTAGTGACTAATAATTTCACCTATCAAAAAATAGAAACAAAAATATAAAAGAAAGAAGATATGTATAGATGACTTTGAAAATTACAAATGGTAGATACTATAAATACCAGCTACCATTTCTAGTTTCTTATACACTAATACAAAATACTTTTCTTTTAGTTTAATATTATTTACTTCTTTATTGTTTGTTCTAAATTTTATGTTCATGCCTTTATAATGTGTTGTACATACCTAATTACTATATATTTAAATTTTAATACATGATCTTAGTTTAGTATAATTTGAAATAAATTAGTAAACATATATACCCGTGACCCGCTGACAGCTCTAACAGACAACATGCGAATTAAGAGAATGCTCCAACAGACAACGTCGTGCGAATCCAGGATCAAATGAAAATTGAGTTTGGTGTCAATTTGACAAACGTCAAGATCATTGTCTTTATAAAATGTCTCCCAACCGTCGCTAAAAAAATATATCATCTCTCTCTGTACGTATGTAAACCCTCCATTGGTGACCTGATGGCCGCCTCAAAGTTGCAATCTCAACTAACCGCTTTCGCAATTGTTTGACAAACATCGATGGAATCAGCTTCAAAATGGCAAAAACAATGAAAAATTTATTGCTAATTAAATAACTTTGTATTTTGGATATTTCTCTTTTCTATTTTTTTTTGTGTTGTCATGATAAAATTTTATAATGACATAAAGTGAATAGATACACATTACAAACAAATATCAACCAAAAATCTATATCTATACTATATATAAAAACAATATCCTCCTCCCAAATTTTCCCGCCCAAACTTAGTGGCATTTTAGTAAAATCATTTGTTTTATTCATTTATTAATTTATTAATTAATTATCCAAATATATTTTAGTAAAATTATTTTAGTAAAATCATTGATTTTATTAATCAACCATATATAATTTCATAAAATTAGCAATCAATTATTATTACAATTAAAATTAATTACACTTTCCTTTAAGATGACCCTTTGTTTCACAATTTGTGTGCTATATATATCACCATATATTACAGGACAAGCCCAGCTGAATTTATCATTCCATATGACCTGGAGTCTCTAAAAAACAATTACATCATAGGAATGAGATTTAAAATGAGGTTTGAAGGGGAAGAAGCTCCTGAGCAGAGGTATGTCACATGTGTTAGCATTGTTGAGGGTGATGTGTCTTTTCTTCGTATCAATTCTAGACCAGTAACTAATATTATGAGCATTATGTGGTGTTTTTTTTTATAGGTTTATTGGAACTATTGTTGGCATTGAAGATTGTGATCCCCACAAGTGACCGGAATAAAAATGGAGATGTCTAAAGGTAATACCCTTGTGTTTGAAAGGTAGGGGTTTGGTGATACATTTTTATTTGTGGTGTCTAAAGTGATATGTATTGCTATCTTTAGGTGTAGTGGGATGAAACTTCAACGATTCCAAGGCCTGGTCGGGTTTCACCTTAGAAAATAGAGCCAACTCTTTCTCCTTCTGAACTAAATCCACTAATTTGTACCAAGTTTTCCCCCCAAAATTTAGAGGCATTTATTATAAATTAATTTATCTTAAATCATCATACTTTACTATGTGTTTATGTTTATTGTTTATAATGTTTTTTTTTTTTTGAGTTCTACTGACTCTGTTACAATGTAATATCTGTTTATAATGTTATTTATAAACAAGAAAATTGCAAACTTTATTTGCAAAATTATGATCAAATAATGATTTTAGTCTCCAATTATCAATAATAATAATAATAATAATAATAATAATAATAATAATAATAATAATGTTATTACCTTAATCACTTTACTTTCTAAATTTTTGTAATGTCAATCATTTAGACAAAAATATTATTTAGAATTAATATATATATATATATATATATATATATATATATATATATATATATATATATATTATTGCATCATTATTTAATAATAATAATAATAGTAATAGTAATAGTAATAGTAATAGTAATAATAATAATAATAATAATAATAATAATAATAATAATAATAATAATAATCTATACTATCTATACTATATATAAAAGCAATATCCGCCTCTAAAATTTCCTGGCCAAATATATGAGCATTTTAGTAATATGGTAATTATTATGACAAAATAATATTAATTATAATTGATTATAATTCATTATTAGTAATTATGGTAATTATATTATGATAGAAATATTTCACAATAATATTTTACATCATCAATTAAAAATGGAATGGAAATTAGGTAAATTGGAAAAGGAAATGAATATAAATAATTGATTGAAAATTAAAAATAGAAAAGAGAACATAAATTATGTCAATTGGAAAAGGAAATTAATATTAATAATTGACTGAAAATTTAAAAAATATCCATAATTAATTAAAACGGAAAAGGAAATGGTCAAATCATTGTATTTTAATTTTTCACAATAATATTTCACAGTAGAATTAATCAAATTACAATTAAATCATAAATCTTTCACAAATTTAAATAATGGAACGAAAATTAAAAATGAAACGGAAATATTTCAATAATAATATTCTACATCATCAATAGTTAAACTAAATTAAAAATGGAAAGGAAATATTTCAATAATAATAGTATACATCATCAATGGTAAATGAATATTTTCAATTTTAAACAATAGTAAAGGTAAATTAAAAATGGAATGAAAATATTTTAATAATAACATTCTACATCATTAATTAAAATAGAACAGAAATTAGGTAAAAATACCAGTGGATCTATTATTCTAATTGACTAATTAACTGAAAATAAAAAAAATAATCAACTAAAAATGAATCTGATATTACTAATTGACTGAATATATAAAAGGAAATGATATTAATAATTGACTGCAAATAAAAAAAAATATCCATAATTGACTAAAATAAAAAAGGAAATGGTCAGATCATTGCATTTTAATTAAAAAAGGAAAACATTCTACATCATCAATAATAAAGGCAAATTTTAAATAATATTAAAGGTAAATTAAAAAAGGAACGAAAAATTAAAAATGAAACAGAAATATTTCAATAATAATATTCTACATCATCAATTAAAAATGGAACGGAAATTAGGTAAATATTACTACATAATTCTTTTCATTTTTCCTATATAAGGTTGCCTAATATTAATTTACACATAATAATCGGCACTAATAATTAAAAAAAAAACATAACAACTGTTGGAGACGTCTGTTTTTTTTTTAAATATTATTATTATTATTATTATTATTATTATTATTATTTAATTATTTTAATTAAAATTATTTATAAATTTTATTTTAAAATTAGTAACCGCAATGTCATCATAATTGTAGGTAAACAGGTCAATTTGGACTTCTTTTTTTTTTGAAAACATGTCAATTTGTACTTAATTGGATAAGTTTATGTAGTTCAGAAATCCAATTGCATTCTTTTTTAGTTCGATGACCTAATTGCAGTTTTGTGTATAATTCAGTGGCTTATTTGACCCTTATTCCAAGAAAAAATGATATTACTAATTGATTTAAATATAAAAAGATCGTAATCTATATTCTATACTATATATAAAAGTAAAATCCTCCTATTTCATTCTCCGCCCAAACTTTTATAGTCAATTAATTAAATTTTATTTGTCAAATAATTAATAAAGCTTATTTGTTAAGAAAATGTAAAATAGAAATTAACTAATATCTATTAATTGATAATATGTATACTCACGTATCGACACTATTAATAAAAGTAAAACCATTTATCGGAAAAAGAAAAGGATTTACTAATTGACTAAAAATTATTTAAAAACTTTAATAATTACTTATACTTTTCTTTTTGAACACTCTAAGTTATTTAAACTTTAAAAAAAAAATTAATTGAACATGGGTTGTTAGATTTTTATAATAATCAAAATTAATTCATTCAAATATGGAGGAGGAAGATAAAACTAAATGCAATATGGTGAAAATGAATATACTTTAAATATAAAATTATAATTACACATATATTAGTGTAATTGACTAATAGTAATTGCCTAATAATTATTATGGTAATTAAGCTAAGCATTGGTCGTTGAATTTATTTTTATAATAATTATAATTAATTTATTTCTCATTTTCTCATATTTACTTTAGTAATAATATAATTATATAAGTCATATTACTTATAGATCTTTTAAAGATAATTTTAGACAAACAAGTCATATATTATTCAATTAATTGAGTAATACTTTTGTACTAATCTTATAATCAAATAAATGTACATGTTCAATATTAAAATTTTTTATAATTTCATCTTTATTTTTATTATATCAATATATAATAAAAAAAAATTTATCCACGCACGGGTAATAGGACAATTATTTGTTCTGATTCAAGTCAGGAAAACATCAAAAAACATAATCGATCCATTCAATTTCATCAATTGCGCTATATAATATTCGATGTTATAATATATATAATTGTATATTGATCCAAATATTCTTTAAATATTATAACAAATCCATTTCGTGCAACGCACGGGCGAAAATACTAGTAACCAAATAGAAATAATATAGCATACAACCCAACAATAGATGTAGAAAGAACCAATCCAACGCCACAACTCAAAACTTTCTACAACAATAGTAACCTACAATGTTAGAAACCACATTTTGAACAGCTTAAATATATGTCACCCAATGCAATACTCCTACAATCCTCT
Source organism: Ipomoea trifida (assembly GCA_003576665.1). Classification (NCBI taxonomy): domain Eukaryota; kingdom Viridiplantae; phylum Streptophyta; class Magnoliopsida; order Solanales; family Convolvulaceae; genus Ipomoea; species Ipomoea trifida. The sequence goes on along the minus strand of CP025659.1, from coordinate 22,864,079 downwards.
CTTAAAAGTAAATTTCTTATCGCCATAAGATGTTAATCTAGTCCCAAAACCACAACAACTAACCCACATAAATACATCATTGCAATAACCTATACTAGCGGATGGAATGGGGGAAAAGGAAGAAGAAAGTTACCAAGTGTTGGGCCTAGTGGAGAAGATAAGCTCAAATGAAGAAGAAAAATTTATAGGGAGAGAAAGACTTACATGAGAGAAGGGGAGGAATTGTGGGCTACAGAATGAGAAGGAAAATGGCGACGACATGAGTAATGCTATTTATATAGGTAGGGTTTTTGAGGGAAAAATTGTAATTATTAAATTTTAGGGTAAAAAATATAGGTTTGAGATTTTGCAACCTAGTGGTGTGAGTTGTGCAATCCCTTGTTGTGGATTGTGCAACCCGTGTGTGTGAATTGCGCAACATATTTTTATTTTATTTTATTTGTTCTTTGTTCAGTTGGAGGCAAGATCACAAGGTCGGTTGTCTTAGTTGTGCAACCCAATAGTGTCAGTTGTGCAATCCGCTATTGTAAGAGGAAAACTAACATTTGTAATGAAGCAACGGTTGCCGTTTCTTTCACTTGACCAAGACAGATACATCTCAATCTCTCTTTTCCCCCCTTGTCCAATCTACATTTTAAGTATAGGCTTAGCACATGATTAGCTAGAGCGTCTAAACATTGTAATTCTTCAAGTATCTTTCAAAAAGGTATGAAGAGAGTCATCTACAATCTAGAGAAAAGTCTTTTTCTCTAGATCAGAGATGACTAAAGACGAAGATCTCTTTGTTTTTAATATATAGATTGGAGATGAAAAAGATATTTTTGTTGGTATTCACTTCCCATCATTAGAGATGAAAAATGTTGTCTTTAAAAGCCCAAATTTTTATTTTTATTTTATACTTTTCTTCTATATTATTGAATATTTTATTTTATAATTTCCAAGTTTCAGTTCAATTGCCCTCTGGGGAATCGCGTTGTTCACAGGAAATTGAGTTCAATAATGATGATCAAGGACAGGATAATGCAAACAGAAATGGTGAGTCTTCGTCACAGCGCGATAATGCGTCTGGAACCGCATTTAAGCGACAAGCACAAAACTCAACCTCAAAGTCGTATCACATCAGATTTTATTAGAGTTCAATCCAATTCAGGTTATGATTTCGAGTTGTGATATGATAGGCAAGTCCTAATTAAATCTCATATTCTATTCTTAGCTTGTTGTTTTGGAATCAGGAGTCTATGATATTTAGAATGCAGATTAGTGCAGAAACTATAGAGACTTTAGAATTAATTAAAACTTAAAAGTATGGTTCAACATGTTAAGGGATTAAGCTTTCACTAATTACAATGCAAATATAGTATGTCCAGTTATGAAAGTTAATTTGGAATCCTGCTGCTAATTATGTGTTCTGTTTTTTTTTTCTTCACATTCTTGCAACTAGTATCTCACACTTTTCTTTTAAAAAAAACACAAAAATGTTCTCGAATTCTTTTAAAATCCGACGTTGATCTGGCCGACGTTGTAAGGTACACATACAAAGTCGGCTATTTACAAATAGCCGGCGTTGTAGGTAACTTAAAAACAAATAAAAATGCCAGCAATTGCAATTTTACAACACTATGCAGAAACTTGCAAAAAATAAACAAGGAACAGCAATTGTACATACCATTTTGCAAGCAAACATGCCACGAAGTACAGAAGTGTATGGAATAAAAGGATCAGAGAGCACATAGTTCTTAACCAATGTCTTAGCATGGTTCTGATAAGTCTTGAAAGCCATGGTAGTCCTTCTAGCTGTTAAACCCATAAGCTGAACTAGTCTTTAGATGATTTTGTTATTTACTATTCTTTAGGCTTTAGTTTTGATTCTGTTGTAACTTCCTTTTGTATAGTGCTATATATACCTTCAGTGTAAAGTATAAATAAAATCAATTCATTCCTACTCTTCACATGGTATCAAGAGCTGGCAACTATTCTTAAATTTTTTTTTCTTTTCCTTTTCCCTAGCCTACACTGCACTGCTACACAATGTCTACCACAAATGAAACAACCGCAATTGATACACCCATAGTCCAAATTACTGCTCCTGCGAATTTCCCTATTAAGCTTACTTCCTCCAACTTTTCAGTTTGGAGACGACAAATCAAAGCCACTTTAATTGGCTTCAATTTACTAGGCTACATTGATGGAAGTACTGTAGCCCCATCCCAGTTTTCCGATGCCGCGAAAACTATTCCAAATCCTAGCTATACAAATTGGTACCGTCAAGACCAAATTATAATTAGTGCCCTCCTTGGAAGCTGTTCTGACCCCATTCAACCACTCATCTCTTCCGCTGAAACCTCCCATGCAGCTTGGGAGTTATTAACAGCGAGCTTTGCAAACACCTCACGTGGGCGAATTGTCTCGCTTAAATCCAAGTTAGCCCGTAATCCACGAGGTAATCGATCCATTGTTGATTATCTCGATCAACGATATGAAGGCCATTGTCGATGATCTTGCTCTCGCACAATGCCCGGTGTCCGATGAAGATCTTACGGTTCACATTCTTACTCAGATTGGTGAAGAATACAACTCTGTCGTATCAGCTGTACGTGTCCGAAAGTCTTCACTATCACTCTTTGAGCTCTCTGAGATACTCACAGACCATGAGCGTATGCTAAAGGAAGCAGATGAGTCCCGGCAGAATGTTATTGCCACTGCGAATGTTACTCAACGGTCCTCAAACAATGGCCGTTCATCTCAAGGTAATACTTATATGAATCGCCGCAATCGTAGTCAGTTTGCAAATAACAATTCTCGACCACCATGGCAAAATTACAACAGTGGACGAGGCTCCCAGAATGGTTTGGTGTGTAAGTTCTGTAATATTCCTGGACATGAGGTACGTTATTGTCGAAAGCTAATCCGATTTTTGAAAGAGAATAATATCTCGCATAATGTTCAGCCCGCAAGCTCGAGCCCGACCCCGTCTGTCAATACGTCCACCACACAACCTATGCCGACACACCCGTGGTTATTTGATAGTGGTGCTTCGCACCATACCACGTCGAGTACTTCACCGCTACAGACTTTCAGCGAATATGGTGGTCCAGATGAGATACGCCTGGGTGATGGTAAGTGTCTTCCTATAACTCATATTGGTCACACTACCCTTTCTACACCATCCCGACCTCTTTCCCTTAATAATGTTTTGTGTGTTCCTACGTTACATCGGAATTTAGTGTCAGTTTCTCAATTATGTCATGCTAACTCTGTTTCGATTGAATTCTTCTCTAATTTCTTTCTCGTTAAGGATTGTCGAACGGGGGTACCACTGATGCGGGGGGAGACCGTTGATGGTGTCTATTACGCTCCTACCTCATTTATGCCTCAAGTCAATGCAACGAATTTGGTGTCTATGTCAGATTGGCATCATCGTTTGGGTCACCCCTCTAATAAAATACTTGGTCGTGTTTTAAGTCGTTGCTTCAATGTTTCCAACTATCCATTAAATCGTTTTCACTGTATTTCTTGCAACATTAATAAGAGCCACAAATTACCGTTTGCAGAAAATTCTATGGCGAGCTTTAGACCTCTAGAATTGATTTATACTGATGTTTGGAGCTCGTCACAAAAATCAATTGATGGCTATACTTACTATGTTATTTTTGTTGACCACTTTACAAAATACATTTGGTTCTACCCACTCAAAAAAAAGTCAGATGTGGCTCTTATTTTTCCACAGTACAAAAGACTTGTAGAAAATTATTTCAATCAAAAAATACTCTCAATATTCTCAGATAATGGAGGAGAATTCATTAAACTTGTTCCTACATTTAATAATGAGGGGATTTCTCATTTCACCACTCCCCCTCATACCCCTGAGCATAATGGAACAGCTGAACGTCGTCACCGCCACATAGTTGAGACTGGTATGTCATTATTACATTCAGCTTCTTTACCTTTGTCTTTTTGGTCTCATGCATTCCAAACTGCAGTTTATCTCATAAATAGGTTGCCCACACCTATCTTGGGTAACCAATCTCCTTTTGCTGTCTTATATAAAACTCAACCCAATTATGCTAAGCTCCAGCCGTTTGGATGTTTATGTTTTCCCTGGCTAAAACCGTACCGCTCACATAAACTTGAGCCTAAATCATCTTCTTGTATTTTTTTGGGTTACTCAAATTCACAATCTGCCTATAAATGCTATGAACCTAATACAAAAAAGGTTTTTCTCTCTAGGCATGTTAAATTTGTTCCAACCCAATTTCCCTACAAAACTCTAAATGTGGATGATTTTGCAATTTCAACCTCGCAAGTCACAAATAATGTTTGTCCATTTTCCAATCTACTTACACAGCCATGTCCGTCTAGACATGCAAATACAACCCTTTCGTCTGATTTTCAGGTTTCTCAACCGTCCGTGCCAGCTCCGTCGCCGATAGCTACTCCTCCGTCGGTGACGGATCTCTTCCAGTCTCAACCAACATCCGTGCCACCTCCATCGCCATTAGCTCATATTTCATCGCCCAGTAGTCGTTCTCCGGTGTTGTCTCCACCACGTACGTCATCGCCTCCTCCGGCGTCATCCCCTAATCCGACGCTATCTCCTCCTCCAGCGTCATCTCATCCACCAGTGTCGTCCCCTGAACTAGCGTCATCCCCTCCTCAAGGGTCGTTCCCCACACCAGCGTCATCCCCCACTCCAGCTTCGTCTAGTAGCACACCAGTAGTCGCTCCACGTCAGGTACCTACTACTCGACCTGTCCGGAACCGCAAGCCTAATCCTAAATATTTTGGTCCTTCTTTTGTCAATACCGCCTCATCAGTACATCCCTTACCTCCTCGTCTGGAACCTAACACCATCACCCAAGCGTTGAGAGATCCTTTGTGGCGTAAGGCAATGGACGAAGAGTATGAGGCTTTACTACGGAATACCACTTGGGTTTTGGTACCACGACAATCCAGACCGGTAATTGGGTGCAAATGGGTGTTCCGGGTTAAACGTAAGCCAGATGGTTCTGTTGACAGGTATAAGGCACGACTTGTAGCGAAGGGGTATTTACAGCAAGCTGGGCGTGATTTCTTTGAAACATATAGCCCAGTTATGAAACCTGTTACTATACGTGTGGTTATTTCTATTGCATTGCATAATAATTGGCCTATACGACAGTTAGACATTAATAACGCGTTTTTGAATGGAACGTTGACTGAAACTGTTTTTATGGAACAACCACTGGGTTATGTTAATGTGGATTTTCCCTCTCATGTTTGTCAGCTTAAAAAAGCTTTGTATGGCCTTAAACAGGCATCGCGAGCCTGGTACCTTGAGCTTAGCCGTTTTTTGTTGCGTTATGGTTTTGTCAAGTCACAGGCAGACGCTTCCTTATTTGTTTACTCAGCTAATGGCATTCTCATGTACTTTTTGGTGTATGTCGATGATATCCTACTGACCGGGAGTAGCGCTGTATGTGTTGAGCAGTGTGTACGAGCATTGTCTAATGCCTTTGCATTGAAAGACTTGGGTCTTGTTCATCATTTTCTAGGTGTGGATGTCATTTCGACTATGGCTGGTATGTTTTTGTCCCAATCACAGTATATTTCTGATATTTTGGTCAAATTTCACATGGATGGTGCTAAGCCAGTTTCCACGCCCATGAGTTCTTCAGAGGTTCTCCCTTTGCCGGACTCTTCTACAGTTGTTGATCCTACAGGTTATCGCAGGCTTATTGGTATGTTGTAATATTTAAGCATTACTCGTCCAGATGTTTCGTTTGCTGTGAATCGTTTGTCACAGTTTATGCATGCACCATCTGCGACTCATTGGTCCGCTGCAAAGCGTGTTCTACGCTACTTTAAAAGGACATTGTTCCATGGGCTATTTCTCAAAGGTACCACTTCTTTTCAACTTACTGCCTTTTCTGATTCTGATTGGGGTGGCTCCAGCACTTTGGGTCGTTCTACCACTGCTTATGTTTTGTACCTCGGGGGTAACATTGTTTCTTGGAAGTCAATGCGTCAGAAGTCAGTTTCTCGTTCAACATCTCTTGCAAGAGCTACACGTGCCACTGAAAAGCTCTCATATTTTACTATGTGATAATCTCAGTGCTACATATGTCTGCAAGAATCCTGTGTTCCACTCTAGAATGAAACATCTTGCCCTTGACTATTTCTTTGTTCGCGAGTTGGTGACGTCGGGGGCTTTGGTTGTTCGTCATCTTTCCTCCAAAGAGCAGCTCGCTGATATCCTCACAAAGCCGTTGAGTCGTGCGCCTTTTCAACTTTTTCGGTCCAAGATTGGAGTCTCCGATGGATCCTCCATCTTGCGGGGGCATGTTAAACCCATAAGCTTAACTAGTCTTTAGATGATTTTGTTATTTACTATTCTTTAGGCTTTAGTTTTGATTCTGTTGTAACTTCCTTTTGTATAGTGCTATATATACCTTCAGTGTAAAGTATAAATAAAATCAATTCATTCCTACTCTTCACACTAGCAACTGTCATTATGAATAATAGCAGTTGAAAGGTTGAATAATTCTATTGGGAAAGCACCGCACCATTCATCTTCGCGGCTGCGGAGGATCTGGCGGCGACGGCGTCTTCCTTCTCGCGGCGACGGCGTGCTTCGCGGCGACGGCGACGGCATTCCTCCTTCGGCGGCGACGGCTGGACGACAGATGGACAGAAGAGACGACTAGACGACGGCGTTCAATGTTCTGTTTTGAAAGGAGACGACCGGCAACTGTATGTACGTACTGTTGAATTCCTAATTTAAAGCACAAGTGAGGTCTAAAATTGAAGGTACTTGGACTATATTCAAAACCCTACAACGTCGGTTAACGTCAGTTATTTATAATAACCGACATTGTAGGTATAAATATTATAAATCGGCGCGATACGACGTCGGCTACCACTCATAGCCGACGTCGTATCGATGGCCGAATGCCATTATAGGCGCGATACGACGTCGGCTAGGAGCGGTAGCCGACGTCGTATGCGCCGGGCCTAATACTAATGGGATACGACGTCGGCCAACCTACTTAGCCGACGTCGTATCGATGCCCGAATGCAATTATAGGCGCGATACGACGTCGGCTAGGTCGGTTAGCCGATGTCGTATCGTCCGCTGATGGCTAATATACACGATACGACGTCGGCTAATCTCTTAACCGACGTCGTATCGCACCGTAGTATAATCTACACCCTTTAACGTCGGTTATTAGTAAATAACCGACGTAAAGGGTTTTTATTTATTTTTAATTAATTAATGAACCTTTAACGTCGGCTAATTATTTAGCCGACATTAAATAGCCGACGTTGTATGTGATTTCTGTAGTAGTGACACGCCTTGTTGGGTGCACATTTTCTCACATGCGAGAGTGGCATGGCTACTTTCTCTCTTTTCCCCATTCAGTGGATCCCACAAAATTTTTTAATTTGCAGGAGTAAAAAAGAAAAAAAAAAAGAAAAAAAAAAACCACCCCACATTTAAAAAAAAAAAAAAAAAACTCACCCTATATTCTTTTCTTTGCAAAAAACACAAAAAGAACTACTGTTGTGGTTGCCCTTGTATATGTTCTTAGAAAAAAGTATAAGTGGTGACTTAAAGTTTAGAATCATTTATCAAGATTAAAAGTTCATACCTCCTAATATACATAAAATTAAAATAACACAATATACTCATTCCTTAAAAGTTATTTTATATGTAATCAGCTAATAGTTAATAACTAATTTACAAAAATACATTTCTACAACTGTCCAATTAATACTATTAGTGATCAAATCAACTAACTTTGGGTACACCAAAAAAAAAAAAAATCAGTTATAAAGGACATTTGGCAATTAACATATAACTGATATGCTTCATTCACGGTCAGTAATGTGTTCAAATAGCACGAAAATTTGAGGATTTGATTTTGTTAAAGATGGAAAATGAGATTCTGCTTACATGCATTTTGTAGCAGATAATTTGAGTTTTTTCAAACCTTTAGCATATCAAAGAGAGGAAACATTTTTAAAATGAGAGAGATTTTCACTTGTAAGTTTTGCACCATGTAATAATATTGTAATGTTTAAGGAAATTTGCGTGAATTTGGTACTTGGTAGAGAATTTATTTTGTAAGTTAACAAACACGTCTCATTTTTCTTAGTAAAATTAAAATTATACTTTAGTGTTGTTATAATGAACATATTGTGTATTTAAAATGAAACTAAATAGCAAAAATTATACTGATTGATACCGGCCGGAACGTCCTCTATGCAGCAGGTCGAATCAGTCAACCATTTATATCCATTGTTACGTTTAACCAAGGCAAACAACTAATAGTGGTCAAATAAGCCAAAATTAAGCTAACTATGTTACTAAACAAGGCCTAGTGTTTGATAGAAGAGCTAATTGGAATAGTTGATTAGGGCAATTAGCTTATTCCAACTTCTTCCAAAATCCAAAATTATCCCTATCTTCTCTCTCATGGATTACCCCTGAATATTTGAATCCTTTAACTTAATCAAAATATTAAAATATTAAAATATATTTGACTATGTTATATTATATATTATAAATACTTATAGTCACAGGGCAAATCTACACCCTTTAACGTCGGTTATTAGTAAATAACCGACGTTAAAGGGTTTTTATTTATTTATAATTAATTAATGAACCTTTAACGTTGGGTAATTATTTAGCCGACGTTGTAAACGCAAAATATTTGAATTGTATATATTCAAAATTCAAAGGATCGGTTACAATGAAGTATATGTATCAAACGAAAGAGGGGTACAATCTCTGTATAGAAGTCCTCTGATTCTCTACTAGAAATATGTTGATCGGATGTATGCCTAGTTCAGAATATGTTGAACTGGAAGTATGCCGATTGGAACTGTACTGAATTCGGAATATGCCGAATTAGAAGTGTACTGAGTTGGAAGTATGCCAACTAGAAACGTATCGAGTTGGAAGTATGCCAACTGGAAGTATGCCGAGTTGGAAGTATGCCAACTGGAAGTGTACCGAGTTGGAAGTATGCCAACTGGAAGTATGCCAAGTTGGAGTATGCCAACTGGAAGTGTTCCTTGGTGCAAATAAACTGTAACCCATCGGTTTTTACGACAAAGTAGCGATATAATTTTTTTTTTTTAAGCTATGACATTTAAGAGAAAACTATTCGGTGCTTGAAATAATTTTTTTCTCTTAAGGATTAATTATCGATAAGC
>CP025659.1:22809517-22836706 GCA_003576665.1 Ipomoea trifida | reverse complement strand
AATTTAATTATCGATAAGCTGCGAACTACGTATCGGTTACGAACCGAGGAAATTTTAAGGACGTAGATTCAAATCGAATTTTCCAGAATTGGGATTATTAAGTATCATACGATTAGGCCTGAATTTTAATTGTTCAAGAGAAATTCTAAATGGACATTAGGGATAAATTGTTACGGACTCTGAACCTAAATTTAACGGATTATCGGAAATTCCCAAAATTGGTGATTTGCGACGGGAATATTTTTACGATAATTTTGTATTAGAATTTTCCCGAATTAAGTTATAATCCTCCGAACATTCATCTGATTTAAGCTTAAACTGATCAAGTGAACTAATATCTTCTTAAGGGATTAATAGGGTGTTGACATGTGGCATTACAATCTAGAATGAGATTTGATCTTGATTTTGCATTTAATGAAGTATGGTGCATTGTACTATGTTTCTTGATCTTCAAGAGAGCTAGCTAATCACTCACATCACCACCTCTCTCCCTCACTCTCCCATTCGTATTACACTAAGAAGAAGGGAAGAAAATAAAACTTAAGCTAGCAAGGTGATCATTCCCTCTTCTCTCCACTCCCATTTTTTCGAAAATCCAAAGAGAGAAGAAGGAAAAATTAGCTAAGTCTTCATTGTGATCTAAAGCTTCCTCCTACTATTTTCCTAACTCAAGTAACCAAGTCTAGGTAAGACTTTAAGCTTTAATGGTTCAAACATCTCTAGCATTTAAGTGTGATGTTTAATACAAGAAAAATGTTGTTATTATGGTGGCATTTCTTTAGGATTTTTGGAGAAAATTCCAAGGGAGCATACTCAACTTACGGTTTAGAAATCTTCTACGGAGGTAAGGATTCCCTTAAGTCGGTTCAATCGCTTGGAAATAGGCAAATGCTAGGAAAATTGCATGCTTAGAGTTTTGTTCATGAAAAATGTGTGTTACACTTTAGATCTATAAGTTGACTCAAAAATCTTTGCTTTGATTTTTGATAAATTTGTTATGCATGTTCATAGCTATTTTATGCATGTATATGTTGTATTTATGTCCATATAAGCTTATACTTGTGGAAATAGAGAAAGGAAAATCAGGGTAGATTCTGGCGGTAACTTCCGTGAATTTTGGGAAAAATCGGTAAGGTATTTTGATCCAATTTTTTTATACATGTAGTTCTATAAGTGTAGAAGCTGCATATAAATTTCATAATTTTTGGAGTAGTATAAGTATGGTTTCCAAATTATTTTCCGAAACTGGTCCAGAGAGAAGAAAAATCCGGACAGCACACTGCCAAGGGCAAAAATGTAATTTTCTGTGCAAATTCGTGAACCTAGGTGACCAAAACTTTTTATGAACATAAGTACTATGAGTTAGGGTTCTACCATAAAAATTTCATAATTTTTGGAGTAGTATAAGTATGGTTTCCAAATTATTTTCCGAAACTGGTCCAGAGAGAAGAAAAATCCGGACAGCACACTGCCAAGGGCAAAAATGTAATTTTCTGTGCAAATTCGTGAACCTAGGTGACCAAAACTTTTTATGAACATCAAGTACTATGAGTTAGGGTTCTACCATAAAAATTTCAAGTGAAAAAGAGTTCGGGAACTATTTTTACCGGCTCAATCTTTCGGACTGCGCCAAGCTGAAATTTTCTGAAAAAAGAATGGTTAGAAACAATTTTGACAAATATTACTTTTGTGTATTATATTAACGTGGAAAATAACTATGTTTTGAAAATTATTATGACTCCTATACTTGATTTTCTGTGACGTGACTAACACTAACCTAAGCATGTGGGTTGGGAGGATATTTTTGAGTGAGTTATTGGTGATGGAGTCGTGTGACGAATTAAAGGTGGGTGATGTGTTCCCCACGTGTTACGATGGTGATGTGTTCCCCATGTACAAATTAAAGGTGGGTGATGTGTTCCCCACGTGTTACTCAAAGATGGTGATGTGTTCCCATGTACAAATTAAAGGTGGGTGATGTGTTCCCACGTGTTACTCAAAGATGGTGATGTTCCCCATGTACAAGGTGGGTGATGTGTTCCCGACTCAAAGATGGTGATGTGTTCCCATGTACTAAGGTGGGTGATGTGTTCCCCACGTGTTACTCAAAGATGGGTGATGTGTTCCCCATGTACAAATTAAAGGTGGGTGATGTGTTCCCCACGTGTTACTCAAAGATGGGTGATGTGTTCCCCATGTGGTAAAGGTGGGTGATGTGTCCCCACGTGTTACTAAAGATGGGTGATGTGTTCCCATGTACGAATTAAAGGTGGGTGATGTGTTCCCACGAATGAATTTAAGTTGGGAGTTGGGTACGTCACGGGCAGGGTGTGAGAGCTGACCGTAAAATGTTCTATATTAGAGGTGGGAGTTGTGTACCCCACGGGTGAATTAATGATTGTGTTATATGTTTGAATTACTGAGATAAATTGAAACTGCTTGTTTAGAATGTTTGCAGGTCGATTGCGATTGATGGGTAATGTTATCTGCCTTGCTATATTGAAAATTATTTTTGAAAACCTTTGTTTATTTTCGAGTGATAATGGATATCCTTACTTAGCCGTCGCGCTAACTACACTTCATTGTGTCTTTATTAGATGCAGTCTAGCGTGGGCCCTTGTGGCCGATGAGCTCTGAATAGGATGGGAGTCGAGGTTGAAGACTACTCTATCCTAGAATAGACACCCTTGGAGGATTAGTTCCATATGTACACTTTGGATGTTGATATGGTTTTGAGGTTGTAAGTTTAGCCTTAACGTTTGGGTATAGGAAAGATACCTGAGCGTGGCGGTAACACCCAGTTTTCTGCTGGTTAGACGCTTCCGCAATGTATTGTAATATAGGATTTTATAATAAATCCAAGTTGTGAAAATTGGGGTGTTACAAATTGGTATCAGAGCCTAAGGTTATAAGATCTTGGAGATAGATCAGAACTTAGGATATGAAATCCTTGTTTGGACAGTAGAGCTTGATACGCTCTGTTACTAAGTGAAAATCGAGAACCTAAGGTTATAAGATCTTGGAAGATAGATCAGAGCTTTAGGTTGTGAGATCTTGCCATGGGCAATAGAGGTGGTAAGCTCTTTACATAGTGTAGTTCAGAGCTTAGGATTTGAGATCCTTGTTATCGATAATAGAATTGGTGAAGCTCTGTTACAAAGTGAATCTATCGGAGCTTAAGGTTATAAGTTCTTGGAAACAGATTTTGGTACGCTCTGTTATAAGTGGTATTAAGGCAAAATATATACTAAGAATACATACAATATTTAGGGTGTAAGACTTTAATAGGAATTGGGCTTAAGCTTATAATATAATAGCTACAAGAATTAATTATACATATTCAAGACTAGCAAAGTGGGCTAATAAAATCATCCCTTATAAGTTATAATTAATAATGGAATTGGAATAAGAAAGCCCATAGGAATGTCTTAGAAACATTATATATACATTATATAATATAAGATCAATAAATTGGGCTTATAGGAATATTTAATTACAAATATTGTAAGGATCCAAATTGAATAGAAATCCCTTACAAGAATAATTCAATTAATTGGGCTCTTGAATAGAATAATTAAATTAGGCTCATGACTATATATATATATATAAGTGTATATATATTAAATTGAAAGGATTAGCCCAATTGGAATAATTAAATTGCCCAAGGAATTAATTAACGAACGAAAGGCTTGAACGAAATTACGGGGTGTTACATAAGGATTCCCTTAAGTCGGTTCAATCGCTTGGAAATAGGCAAATGCTAGGAAAATTGCATGCTTAGAGTTTTGTTCATGAAAAATGTGTGTTACACTTTAGATCTATAAGTTGACTCAAAAATCTTTGCTTTGATTTTTGATAAATTTGTTATGCATGTTCATAGCTATTTTATGCATGTATATGTTGTATTTATGTCCATATAAGCTTATACTTGTGGAAATAGAGAAAGAAAAATCAGGGTAGATTCTGGCGGTAACTTCCGTGAATTTCTGGGAAAAATCGGTAGGGTATTTTGATCCAATTTTTTTATACATGTAGTTCTATAAGTGTAGAAGCTGCATATAAAATTTCATAATTTTTGGAGTAGTATAAGTATGGTTTCCAAATTATTTTCCGAAACTGGTCCAGAGAGAAGAAAAATCCGGACAGCACACTGCCAAGGGCAAAAATGTAATTTTCTGTGCAAATTCGTGAACCTAGGTGACCAAAACTTTTTATGAACATCAAGTACTATGAGTTAGGGTTCTACCATAAAAATTTCTTAATATTTGGAGTAGTATAAGTATGGTTTCCAAATTATTTTCCGAAACTGGTCCAGAGAGAAGAAAAATCCGGACAGCACACTGCCAAGGGCAAAAATGTAATTTTCTGTGCAAATTCGTGAACCTAGGTGACCAAAACATTTTATGAACATCAAGTACTATGAGTTAGGGTTCTACCATAAAAATTTCAAGTGAAAAAGAGTTCGGGAACTATTTTTACCGGCTCAATCTTTCGGACTGCGCCAAGTTGAAATTTTCTGAAGAAAAGAATGGTTAGAAACAATTTTGACAAATATTACTTTTTGTGTATTATATTAACGTGGAAAATAACTATGTTTTGAAAATTATTATGACTCCTATACTTGATTTTCTGTGACGTGACTAACACTAACCTAAGCATGCGGGTTGGGAGGATATTTTTGAGTGAGTTATTGGTGATGGAGTCGTGTGACGAATTAAAGGTGGGTGATGTGTTCCCCACGTGTTACTCAAGGATGGGTGATGTGTTCCCCATGTAAAAATTAAAGGTGGGTGATGTGTTCCCCACGTGTTACTCAAAGATGGGTGATGTGTTCCCCATGTACAAATTAAAGGTGGGTGATGTGTTCCCCACGTGTTACTCAAAGATGGGTGATGTGTTCCCCATGTACGAAGTAAAGGTGGGTGATGTGTTCCCCACGTGTTACTTAAAGATGGGTGATGTGTTCCCCATGTACGAATTAAAGGTGGGTGATGTGTTCCCCACGAATGAATTTAAGTTGGGAGTTGGGTACGTCTCGGGCAGGGTGTGAGAGCTGACCGTAAAATGTTCTATATTAGAGGTGGGAGTTGTGTACCCCACGGGTGAATTAATGATTGTGTTATATGTTTGAATTACTGAGATAAATTGAAACTGCTTGTTGATAGAACGTTTGCAGGTCGATTGCGATTGATGGGTAATGTTATCGTGCCTTGCTACTACTGAAAATTATTTTTTAAAACCTTTGTTTATTTTCGAGTGATAATGGATATCCTTACTTAGCCGTCGCGCTAACTACACTTCATTGTGTACTTTATTAGATGCAGTCTAGCGTGGGCCCTTTGTGGCCGATGAGCTCTGAATAGGATGGGAGTCGAGGTTGAAGACTACTCTATCCTAGAATAGACACCCTTGGAGGATTAGTTCCATATGTACACTTTTGGATGTTGATATGGTTTTGAGGTTGTAAGTTTAGCCTTAACGTTTGGGTATAGGAAAGATACCTGAGCGTGGCGGTAACACCCAGTTTTCTGCTGGTTAGACGCTTCCGCAATGTATTGTAATACTAGGATTTTATAATAAATCCAAGTTGTGAAAATTGGGGTGTTACATAAACCGCAGGCGTGTTCCAGACAATATTCTGGCGAGATTTCGGCAGAGCTTCGCTATGCAAATATTCAGAGCTCCATTTCTTTGAAAATGAAACCACTATTTATAGTGATGTGTTGGTAGGAAAAATCTAACCAACTTTATCCATTTGGATAATTCTTATATTTATTTAATATTTGAATTAAATATAAGAAATGTATCGGGACACTATCACATCCAGGTTCGTGATTTTATATTTTCGAACCAATTTATCATATCCACATCTTTCTTAAAATTATGCAATTCACATATATTCTTGATGGGCCAAACCAAGTCAAAACCCGCCAATTTAAGCGGCCCAACTAACCCAATTAGCCTAGTCCAACTCAATTAATTATTCCACCAACTTGGGTCGAACAACCCAACATCCAATTACTTTTAATTAATTAATTAGACCAATTAATTATTTAATGGGTCATTTACTTAACCCAATTAAATAAATATCAGCCCAATTTAATTAATTAAAGCAATTAATTTAATAACAAATTATCATCCGCAGCCCAATAACATTATTTGAATTTTCAGTGCCAACAAATTGCCCCTTCGAGACTTGCTTGGCGTGCCCCAAATGCAAAGGGAAGGAAGTCTCGAAATTTTCAGTAGTCCTAGAAGCTAAATTTGCAGTCTATGTTCGTATGTAGCAGCCCAATTAATTGATTATTGACTGCAGATGCCCAACAATAGATGTCCATATTACACAAATCAATCCATTTTGACTTCGAAGGCCCAACTCGTTTTTAAGTTTAACTTTAGCCCAAATTTGATGTTTCTTCAGAATTTGCAAATTGACCCATAGCCCATGCAGTGGCAAATTATTGTGTGGACCATGGTCCACACAACTATGTGGACCATAATCAAATGTACATTTTTAATGTACTAAATGTACATTATTTTTGTACTGAATATACATTTTTTTTATACTATAAAAATAATGTACATTCAGTACACAAATAATGTGCATCCCTGAATATAATGTACATTATTTTTATACTGAATGTACATTATTTTTATATTGAATGTGCATTATTTAATAGTGTGGTCCACACAATAATGATTGTATGCCTTCTTCTCCTTTCCATTCGTGACCCCATCCAATTAGACATTTAATAACAAACTGCAGGCCAACTGAGTAAGGATGGGCAAATTATTGTATGGACCATGGTCCATACAGCTGTGTGGAGTATAAAAATAATGTACATTCAGTACACAAATAATGTATATTCCCTGAATACAATATACATTATTTTTACATTGAATGTACATTATTTTTATATTGAATGTACATTATTTGATATTATGGTCCACAAAGCTATGTGGACCATGGTCCACACAATAATGATAGGTAAGGATGTGGTTAAGAGGTCTTCAAAGCTAATTATAACTCTATTAAATCAGATAGTTCCGGAGTCCGGATAAATCACACTACCCAAACAACACTATAAATACACCGACCCTTCGTTGCCTTTTTTGCAAACCAAGAAATAGAGCTGTAATTAATATTCGTCGAGTTTTGATCTTTTTCCTCCCTTGTGGCAAGGTAACTTTAATTTTCGCAACACATTATCTCTTTGAATTTTGTTTGTTTACAAGAGGGAGGAAGGAAACAAAATATGTGAGGCATTGAGTAGAAATCACCCGAAAATTGATTTTCTGAGGTGCATTTCACTATTGCTTGAACTCACCATCATCGCCAACATTGGATCGGAGCTTCTTGGGAATTAATTTCCCGGGTTGTCTTCCACCATTGTTTGAACCTCACAACCGACCACTATCGTCGGAAAAGTCGTCGCCGCAGAGTGTTGCTCAGGCACACCTCTATCATCGTCGAAAATTAATCACAAGAGATAAGTGAGATACGGTGGAAAGGAGGGACTTGAAATTATTTTTTTTGGGCTTGTTCTCCACCATTGTTTGGACGTTTGCTATCATCGCTGCTCATAGAGCAGCCGCCACCGACATTAGAGGAGAGAACTACTGGATAATCGCCGGACACACTCCTTGGCGTGTCGTCGTTGTCTCATGCCGCAGGCCGTAGGGTGTTGCTCTGGTGCATCGCTGGGAACTAATTTCCTGAGCAATCGTCCCCGTTGTCTGATCTCGCATCGGCCTCACTGTTGCCGGAGATTAGAACGTTGGGTCGTAGCTTCCTTGAAATTGACCAGCTTCCACCATTGTTGTACCCTTACTGTTGGCCAATATCGGAAAAGCCGCTGTCGTAAAGAAACTTATGTTTTCTTCCAGCTTGACGGGGGACACTCAATATAAACCGTAAGCCTTCCTAGAGCTTTGTGCTCTAAAAAAAATTTTGTTTTATGCCATTACTTGTTCCAAGAGTCTCACTTTTCCCCAACCTTGCGTGCTTATGTATGCAAAATGCATGTGGCTGCGTGTGCAATACCCCGTAGAGTGTAATACCCCGTATTTTCCTAACATTATTATTTTAATAAATATTCCCAATACGCTGCGATCGTACGTACCGGTCGTGAACCGTAAAATTTTTGGAAACTTGTGCTCGGACCCGTTTTTCCTAGGAAATGGATTATTAGACACCATATTATTATTCTTGAATTTCCTATTTAATTAAATTAACCCATAGCAGTGAAAATTTATTTTGATCGTAACATCGCTAAATTTCGCGGTGTACCGAACCTGGCCTAACTTTAAGTTTCAGTCTGGGATAAATTTTTGGTTTCGAAAATTATTTGATTTAAATTAGTTTCTACCGAAATTATACCTGTTTTAACCCTTACCAGTCCAATTGAAGATATTTTTGGGAGTTACCATAGGGTTTTGACACTTGTCACTCTTCCTCACCACATATGAGTATTAAATTAATTTAATTGTGATCTAAAAGGAGACTTAGTCTCCAAGTCTCCCCATTTTGTTCACCTTGGTCGAAATTTTGAAGGGGAAAAGGGGGAGGATTTTCATCTTCATCTTCTTCCTTAATCTCAAGAACTCCATAGCTAATTTCTTCACAACATCACAAATATTCGGTAAATTTCTATTTTAATCGGTTCAAAAGCTTTGTTCTCCTTCCTAGATCTTGAATCCAAGTATAGTTTTCTTAAAATATGTGGTTATGATGTTATATACTTCCTAGGATTTGTAGGAAAATTTTTGGGTAAGAAAATCCTATTTTACTAATTATTTTAGTATAGTTAGTGTTCTCAAGGATCTAATATTATGTATGTTGTGGATAAATTATGGATTGTGTAGAAGAACCAAAGGAAGTGGAAGAGTGAGCATCTAGAGGAAGTTAGTAACATTTTCAAGAAGATAAGGTAATCTTTATGTCCACCAAAACCTTTTTCCACCATGATATTCATGAATTTCTTGATAAAGTATGGATATAAAGATTTTAGTAGATGAAAGATTGGTGTGATTGTGGTATATCATGAATATATGTAGATATGTGGATGATTATATGAAGTAACTAGTATACGATTATGTTGTGATGAATATATGTAGTAGACATGTATATGTGTTTACAACCTTATATATATATGTATATAAATTATATATATATATATATATATACACATCCCTATACATTTAGTTATATTGATGATATTCTTGTCATGATTATTATATATACTTACATATATATATACCGTAGAAATACATATATACGCATATTATTATTATTATTATTATTATTATTATTATTATTATTATTATTATTATTATTATTATTTATATATACATACATTAATACCGTGTATATATACATTATCGTATATGTATTTATATTACCATATATATATGTATATATATATATATATATATATATACAAAGGTAGACCTATACTGTTCAAAGTGCATAAAGCGAGAAAGAAAGAATGAGACAAAATGAAATCACGGTGTGAAGTTGGAGGATATTGCTTTTTAACATTCATAATGGAATTACAAACATTGGGCCCCAAAATGATTGGTGTTAACCACTTGAGTAACCTTGTAGAAACAGATCCAGGGTTACTAGAGCTAGTGACTAACCTGCGGGCTTGGAATCCCGACAAGGGGTGTGCACACTAAAGGTCCTAGATCTGCTTCCCCTAGTTGGAATAACTAGGTTGTGGTGAGATGATGGAATTGAGAAGGAAATTGTGGTGTTAATTGGAATATCTTTAACTTAATTATGGTAAAAGCTGGTTATTTCTATTTAAATGCTTATATGATTATGATGATAATTATGAGTACGAGTATGAGTATGAGTATGATTATGAGTATGATATTGTGCATACATGTGAAAGTTGTGATTATTGGCACATATTTTATTTGAGACAATAATGAGGAAATGAATATCTCTTATATGAGAAATCTTGTTGAAAATTTGTTATCATGTGAAATAACTGCTTTTCGAAAACAAAGAATAAAACTATTTTCCAAAACCATGATTTTACAGGGTGGAGTAGGGATTACTTAGCATTATGTGCTACTTCTGTTTTCCAAATGAATTTCAGGTATGGAGTAGATCTTGTTATTCGAGAGCGATAGAAGAGAAAATGGATCTACTCTTGATGATAGAAATTACTATGGTATTTGGGTTGTATATTACTGGGATGTAAGGCAGTAATTGTAACCCCTCGCCTATTCCAATGAGTCTAGGAAATAAGCTGCGATTATACGTGGCGGTCACGAACCGTAAAAATTTTAAGGACGAATTTTCAGCTCAGATTTCCCTAGGAAATGGACTGTTATACATAATATGACTAAGTATGAACTTCTTACTTAGTTAAGTTGGGATTAGATGAGTTATAAGTATGAAAATTTATTACGAACCTGCGAACCGCTGAATTTCGTGGTATGCCGGGAATTTTCCGATTTTGGTGGTTAATAACGGGATTATTTTTAGAATAATTTTGGTATTAAGATTTTCCCGAATTAAGTGATTTTCCACCGAGCATTCATCTGATTTAATCCCTAACTGTCTAGCAAATCTTATCCTTTAAGAACTTACCATGGGAATAGTGACAAGTGTCACAATTGTTACCATATGATTAAAATATTATTTTTAAGCGATGATTATGGATAAGATTTTAATCTAGCTTAGCCTCCAAGTCTTGCATTTCCTTCATCTTGGCCAAAAATATTAAGGGAAAGGAGAGAGAAAATAGATCTCATCTTCATCTTCATTCTTTGTTCAAGAACTCCATAGCCAAGTTCTTCACCAAGTTCTTCCATCCTAGGTAAGACTATGGATTTTATTCGGTTAAAAGACTAGAATCCTTTCACAGAACTTATTGTAAGCTAAGAATTATTGGAAATATTGTTGTTATGGTGAGAATTATTTAGGAACTTCGGAGGAAATTTGGAGGGGAGGATCACAACACTTTCTACGGTTTTAAAAGCTACTTGAAAGGTAAGGAATCCCTTAAGTCGGTTTAGTCACTTGAAAATGGGCAATTGCTAGTGAATGATGAGATTAGGAGTTTTATAAATATGTTTTTACACATGTTCATAGCTTGTATATGCATGTATATACTATATTTATGTCCGTATAGGCTTATACTTGTGGAAATATTGAAAAATCAAGATAGATTTCTGGCATTAACTTCCGAGATTTATTGGGAAAATTTGGTAAAGTATTTTAGTTCTATTTTCTTCAGATATGTAGTTCTATAAGTGTAGAACCTGCATATAAAATTTCATAATGATCGGAGTAGTATAAGTATGGTTTTCAAAATTTTTTCCAAAACTGGTCCACGGAGAAAAAAATTCTGGACAGCACACTGCCAAGGGCAAAAATGGAATTTTCTGTGTTTATTCGCGAACCAAAATGACCAAAACTCTTTATAGACATCAAGTACTATAAGTTGGGGTTCTACCATAAAAATTTCAAGTGAAAAAGAGTTCGGGAATTATTTTTACCGACTCAATCTTTCGGACTGCGCTGTTTGTACTGCCCGGAACTGGCAGATTGTGATGGACGCGACCCTGGACGCGCGTCCATAGATAGTAATTAGAGCTTAATTAAGGACTTAGTAATTACTGATGGATTAACAATGGAGTTCAGGAGGTAAATAAGCTCTAATTATAGTGATTAAGGATTGATAATAGTTATTAAGGTTTAATGACTGGATGAATAGACGGAATGGTAATTAATATATTTTCAAGGTGGGACTAATTATTTGAAGGATTATCTTTGGTGATTATTGTGAGATCTTTGTTATGGGCAATACTCTCTATTTGGTGGTTATGTTGAAAGATTGGAATTACTCTTTTAGAATTTATTTGGAGAGGTTGGAATTCTCTCTTTGGTTATTATTTTAAGAACTTGGAAGTGATTCTTTTGATTTGGGGATTGTTGGTGTTTACTTGAGGATTTAAAATATCTCTTTGGTAAAGATACTATGGTTTAAAGGAATTTTGAGTGGTGATGATATTACGATGTTTATTAAGGAAATTGTTATATGGAAATATTGAGATAAAGATTGTATATGGTGAATTTTGAGGAAATAGTTGTTGAACGACTTTGGATTATGGTTAGGTAATGACTTTACCTCAAGTTACAATCTAATGGTGTTAATGCTTTCGATGACTTGATAATGATGTTATAATGTTGTTGACTTGTTGTCGATGATGGATTACAAGGTTAGTAGTTACTAATGACAATAATTAATGCTTAAGAGTGATTAAGGTCAATTGTTGGATTATGGGTGACTAAGTATCGATTATGGATGTGTGATTTCCTTAAGTTATAATGGTGTTGATGATAGTGGAAGTTGTTGATGACGATAGTGAAAAGGACAACTATCTATTAGTAGTTAATGGTGGAACCGTGATTATGGATCACCGATGATGATTGGATTGTAAGATGGACTGAAGTTCATGATAAGGAATAAGTATTGGGAATAGATATATGTAGTGTTAGTAGAATATATAAGTATCCGATGAGTGACCAGCTTGTATTCAGCTGTATTTTCTTCTAATTTTTGCTCGTACTTGAGCTATGCTTGAAAAGCCTTTGGGCAAGTAAAAATGTTTATGAAAACTTACGTTGAAGAACGTATGCTATTTTGGTGAACAGGTTGTCAAAACTTTATTTTTGAAGCAAATACCATTTTTAGTGAGTGTGTACCTTACTTGATTGATGAGAAAATGGTGTTTGAAAAGCCTGCGGGCACTGAAAGTATTTTGAAAATCCTTCAAGGGCTAATGAGGTAGCCAATTTTAAGTATTGGACTCAATTGTGAAATATGTCCAAAAGAAATGATTTAAGAAAGAAAAACTGAAGGAAGGATCATGTTTTCAAACCCTTAGTTTCTGGAATAAGGTGGGGACCTACGGGAAGGCTTAAATGCCACGGCCCGGGGTTGGAATAAGGGTGGACCTACGGGAGGGCTGGAGTGCCATGGCCCTAGGTTGGGATAAGGAGACCTACGGGAAGGCTGGAAATGCCATGGCCCGAGGTTTGTATGATCAATTCATACTGTAGAGCGAAGTCTATACGCTGAGAAGAGAGGGAGTTATGAAATTACTCCAAAGGTGGGGAATTGAGAAATATTCAAAAAGAAAGCCTCGTGCTTACTCAGGGGAAACTAAGTGAATTTTTGACTATGAAAATTATTGTTACTCTGGGCTGCGGTTCAGATTATTATGAGCACTAGAGATGCAGTTCTATTTGCAAATGATGAAAGTCCTGGAAATGTGAAGTTTTGCAAACTTGTCTGAAAGGACATGAAAATGATTTTGAGCGGCAGTTATGCCATTACATTTAACAGAGAAAAACTTTACAAACTTCTAAACTATTTATGTTTTCAAACCTTTGTCTACTTTTAAGTGACAATGGATTTCCTTACTTAGCCGTCGTGCTAACTACAATTCGATGTGTTCCTTATCAGATGCAGTCTAGCGTGGGCTCCTGCAGCCCGAAGAGCTTTGAATAGGATGGAAGTTGAGGTTGGGGTCTACTCTTTGATGTAGACAGGGATTATTGTTAATGTTGTAAGTTTAGCCTGTGCACTTAGAGTGGAGTTTGTCAATAGGTGATAGAATTCACTCTAGGTGTGGCGGTAGCACCCAGTTTTCTGCCGATAAGATGTAAGCTTCCGCAATGTATTATTATTGATTTGTAATAAATGTAAGAGTTGAAAATTGGGGTGTTACAGTAATAGTATGTATTAATAAGGATAGTAGATGTAAAGACTACCTTAGCATCTAAGTTTGTGATAAACTTAGGTGTGGAGTAGCACCTCTGGATTTTATGCGCTTCCGTTTTGGGAAATTAGTAATTATGATTAATTATGCCTTTTAGTATGATGGAAAATCTGGGGGTGTTATAGTTGGTATCAGAGCCCTAGGTTGAGACCTAGGCATGAACTTTAGGGTGGAACTTTACGAAATAAGTATTGGATCTTAAGAAGGTAAAGATGAAATTCTAGGGAGGAAATTTTTTTAGGACTCGTGGTGAGGGTGTGATATTATTTTACTTTGTTAAGATTATGTTTGATACTTAGAGTAGTCACTATTGCACCCGATTTGGTGTGCACCTGTGTAAGTTAGATAGTGATTTGTGCTTGTGTGAACTTCGTATTGATTCTGCAGTAGTTTATAATGGCTCCGTCTGGAAGGAGATCCGAACCTCGTGGAACTCCTACCGAGGAACTGCTAGCGCAGAATTTGCAGCAATTGACCCAACTGACTCAAACTTTGGGAAATGCGCTTCTCATAATCAACGGGGAGGGCCAGATGTGGCTAAGATCATAGCCGGGCATCGTCCGCCATTCTTCACCGGCAAGGAAGATCCGCTGGTTTTAGAAGATTGGATAAGGACTTTCGACAAAATGTTTGAGGCTGTAGATTGTCCTGAAGAAAGGAGGGTGGAGATAGCTACATTCTATCTCCAGCAAGAAGCTGACAATTGGTGGAGTATGATGGGACCCATGTATCTGCAAGAGGGAGAATTTCAATGGACTGACCTTAAGGCTCGAATGCGGGATCGTTTTTATCCCGAGCATGTTAAGTCCGCCAAGTATGAGGAATTTCTGTATCTATGTCAAGGGACGACATCTATTCAGGACTACTATGCTAAATATCTTAAGCTGGCACGATTTGCTCCTGCCCTAGCCCCGGATGAGCCAAGCAAGGCTAGGAAGTTTGTAAGTGGATTAAATTTCAAGACTCAAAAAGCCGTTTGTGTGTTTGAGTGTCAAACCCTTGGAGAGGCTTATAGTAAGGCTGCCAAACATTATCGAATCCAGCAGATGCAGAAGGAGGTTCGGGTGAAGGGTAAGAGGAGATTTGAAGGTAGTAGTAGAGAGGGAGAGAAGAAATCAAAGATGAGTCAAGGAGAGACTGTTCAGGAGTACCAAAGAAGTTGAACTCCCAGACCTAGGAGGGATTTCCCAACTCAAAGTGTGGGGATGACTGGTAGAGGATGGATGAAGGAGAGGCATTTCCATTGTAAGAGATGTGGGAAGGATCATCCCGGTGTCGATTGTATAGGGATGCCGGTAGAGTGCTTCAACTGTGGGAAGAAGGGCCATCGCTCATTTGAGTGTCAAACTAAAACGAGGGAAGGGTCATTACGTCCTAGCCAGAGTCAAGGAAAGACCCAACAATCTGGAATACAAGTGAAGGCTAGGAATGGAGTGAACATGGCAAATAGTAACACTGAGACCACAAGCAAGGCACCAACTAGCAGGAGTGGACCCCAGCAAGGGAGGATCTTTGTGATGAGTAAAACTCGGGCGGATGTGAGCGATGTGGTGGCAGGTACTTTTCTGCTTCGTGCTATACCTGCTTATGTATTATTTGACTCTGGAGCATCTCATTCTTTTATATCCTCAAGGTTTGTAGAGAAATTAAAGTTAGTGCCTAGTTCCCAAGTACAATTTAAAGTGAACCTTGCATCGGGGAAGGTGGTGACCTGTAGTAATATTTTTGAGAATATACCTATAAGCATAGAAGAGGAAAGTCTCCTTGTACCTTAATACAGTTTGGATAAGACGACTTTGATATAATATTAGGGATGGATTGGTTAGGAAAGTATAGGGCTCAGATCTTTTGTAGCAAACAAAAAGTGGTACTGAGGAGCCCAAAAGGAAAACGTGTGTCCTATAAGGGAGCTGCAAGTCAGCCCGATGTGAGATTAGTATCGATGGCCAAGATGAGGAAGTATGTGGGAAAAAGATGTGAAGTGTTCTTATGCATGGTGGAAGATTTGAATGTGGATAAGAAGGGAATTGAGCAAATCCCTGTCGTAAGGGAGTTTCCTGACATATTCCTTGAAGAGATTCCAGGCTTCCCTCCACAACGGGAAGTAGAGTTCACCATTGATCTGGTACCGGGCACTACTCCTATTTCAAAGACCCCGTACTGAATGGCCCCAATAGAATTACAAGAGTTGAAGGAGCAGCTTCAAGACTTGCTAGATAAGGGATACATTCGCCCGAGTGTATCGCCATGGGGAGCTCCAGTATTGTTCGTGAAAAAGAAGGATGGTGGGTTGCGACTCTGCGTTGACTACCGAGAGTTGAACCGGTGACTGTCAAGAATAAGTACCCACTCCCTCAGATTAATGATCTGTTCGATCAATTAAAGGAGGCTGGTACTTTCTCAAAGATAGATTTAAGGTCGGGATATCATCAAGTGAGAGTGGCTGAGAAAGATATATCTAAGACAGCCTTTCGGACAAGGTACGGCCACTATGAGTTTACGGTGATGCCATTTGGGTTAACAAATGCACCAGCAGTATTCATGGATCTCATGAATAGGGTGTTTAGACCTTACTTGGATGAGTATGTCATTGTATTCATCGATGACATTTTAGTCTACTCCCAGAATCCGAAAGAACATGAGGATCATCTTCGGATCGTGTTGCAAACACTAAGGGAAAATCAATTATATGCCAAGTTGTCTAAGTGTGATTTCTAGAAGGATAGTGTGGCATTTCTAGGCCATATCGTGACTAAGGAAGGAATCTCGGTAGATCCAGCCAAAATTCAAGCTGTGATGAATTGGCCTACTCCTACGACAGTTACTGAGGTCCGAAGTTTTCTGGGATTAGCAGGGTATTATCGAAGGTTTGTGCCAAATTTTTCTCAGATAGCCCAACCTATCACAAATCTCATGAGGAAGACTACTGTATTTCGTTGGGAAGAAAGTTGTGAGAAAGCTTTCCAGGAGTTAAAGGAAAAGTTAACCACTGCTCCTGTATTGACTTTACCATCAGGAACTGAGGGATTTGAAATATATAGTGATGCATCAAAGAAAGGTCTTGGGTGTGTACTAATGCAAAATGGGAGAGTGGTGGCATACGCATCAAGACAACTAAAGAAACATGAGATAAATTATCCCACCCATGACTTGGAATTAGCAGCAGTTGTGTTTGCTTTAAAGATTTGGAGACATTATCTTTATGGAGTGTAGTAGATCTTCACGGACCATAAGAGCTTAAAGTATATCTTTACTCAAAAAGAATTGAACATGAGGCAGAGGAGGTGGTTGGAACTAATTAAGGACTATGACTTGGTAATCCAGTATAATGAAGGAAAGGCAAATGTAGTAGCAGATGCTTTGAGTTGGAAGACGAGTCATACTCTTAATGCTATTTGGGTACTGCCAGACGACTTATGCAAGGAATTTCAAAGACTAAATTTGGAGGTAAGAGAGCAAGGTGGGAGCAAAGCTGAAATTGAGTTATACCACATGAGAATTATTCCCAACATGTTTGAAGAAATAAAGAAAGAACAACTTAAGGATCAAGAGTTGAGCAATGTAAAGACTGAATTGGTTGATGGAAAGAAAGGACCATTTGTACTACACAATGACGGAAGCCTGCGCTATAATGGTCGATGGTGTATTCCAAAGGCATGTACAGAGATCAAGCAGCAAATTTTAGAAGAAGGACACAATACCCCTTATTCAGTACATCCTGGGGAAGCCAAGTTGTATAAAGATATCAAGAAACATTTTTGGTGGCCTAACATGAAGAAGGAAGTGGTAGAATTTGTGAGTAAATGTTTAAACTGCCAAAAGGTCAAAGCTGAAAGATGTAAACCTAAGGGATTGGTGCAACCATTGGAGATTCCCGATGGCAAATGAGATTCTATTTCTATGGACTTCGTGGGGGGATTACCCTTAACAAGGTCAGGGAAAGATAAAATATGGGTAGTAGTGGACAGGCTTACCAAAACAGCAAGGTTTATTGCCATGAAAGACACTTGGACCATGACTCAATTGGCAAAATCTTATGTAAACCAAGTTGTTAAGTACCATGGAGTACCTAAGGATATAGTTTCTGACAGAGATTCCCGATTCCTATCTCAATTCTGGCAAGCTTTACAAGCAGCTATGGGTACAACGTTGAAACTTAGTACTGCTTTTCATCCTATGACGGATGGGCAAACTGAGAGGACTATACAAACTCTGGAAGATATGTTCAGGGCTTGTGCATTGGATTTTCAAGGATCATGGGATGAACATTTGGATCTAATTGAGTTTTCTTACAATAATAGTTATCATGCAAGTATCCAAATGTCACCGTATGAAGCTTTATATGGACAGAAGTGTAGAAGCCCTCTATGTTGGGAAGATCTAGTTAATCATGTGATACTAGGACCTGAATATCTTCAAGATATGACAGAAAAGGTCAAGTTGATTCAAGAAAGGATGAAAGTTGCACAGGACCGACAAAAGTCTTATGCTGATTTAAGAAGGCAATCGGTTGAATTTCAAGAAGGTGATAAGGTATTGCTGAAAATATCTCCTACAAAAAGAATAATGAGATTCGGGAAGAAAGGAAAATTGAGTCCGAGATATATTGGACCGTATGAAGTCCTTGAAAGAATTGGGAAAGTAGCTTACCGATTAGCCCTACCTGCTGTGCTAGATTGAGTTCATAACGTATTTCATGTGTCTCAATTAAGGAAGTACGTACATGATGCATCGCATGTACTCCAATCTGAGGTAAGTAAAACCTTTGGATTAAACTATAAGGGTTGTCAAAGTTATGTTATAATGAGTATATTATAATTCTTATAGGATGTGACTTTGGATGAGAACTTATCATATGAAGAGAAACCGGTAAAAATCTTGGATACTAAGACCCGAGATACCCGCAGAAAGTCCATAAAGATGGTAAAAGTGTTATGGTCAAACCATTTGGTGGAAGAAGCCACATGGGAGTTGGAAGAGGAAATGAGAAAACGATATCCAACTTTATTTGAGCAAGGTAAAAGATAACCTAGGTGTGATTGTTATTAAAATGGGGAGTTTAGTATTTGGGAAATAGTCGTCATCTATCTCTCTCTTTTTTTTTTTTTATCAAATCCAACCTCTTTCCTTTCCAGCTAAACTTTTGTCTTTGAAATAACGATAACCTTAGTTTCGAGGACGAAACTCTTTCTAAGGGGGGTAGAGTGTAATACCCCGTATTTTCCTAACATTATTATTTTAATAAATATTCCCAATACGCTGCGATCGTACGTACCGGTCACGAACCGTAAAATTTTTGGAAGCTTGTGTTCGGACCCGTTTGTCCTAGGAAATGGATTATTAGACACCATATTATTATTCTTGAATTTCCTATTTAATTAAATTAGCCCATAGCAGTGAAAATTTATTTTGATCGTAACATCGCTAAATTTCGCGGTGTACCGAACCTGGCCCAACTTTAAGTTTCAGTCTGGGATAAATTTTTGGTTTCGAAAATTATTTGATTTAAATTAGTTTCTACCGAAATTATATCTGTTTTAACCCTTACCAGTCCAATTGAAGATATTTTTGGGAGTTACCATAGGGTTTTGACACTTGTCACTCTTCCTCACCACATATGAGTATTAAATTAATTTAATTGTGATCTAAAAGGAGACTTAGTCTCCAAGTCTCCCCATTTTGTTCACCTTGGCCGAAATTTTGAAGGGGAAAAGGGGGAGGATTTTCATCTTCATCTTCTTCCTTAATCTCAAGAACTCCATAGCTAATTTCTTCACAACATCACAAATATTCGGTAAATTTCTATTTTAATCGGTTCAAAAGCTTTGTTCTCCTTCCTAGATCTTGAATCCAAGTATAGTTTTCTTAAAATATGTGGTTATGATGTTATATACTTCCTAGGATTTGTAGGAAAATTTTTGGGTAAGAAAATTCTATTTTACTAATTATTTTAGTATAGTTAGTGTTCTCAAGGATCTAATATTATGTATGTTGTGGATAAATTATGGATTGTGTAGAAGAACCAAAGGAAGTGGAAGAGTGAGCATCTAGAGGAAGTTAGTAACATTTTCAAGAAGATAAGGTAATCTTTATGTCCACCAAAACCTTTTTCCACCATGATATTCATGAATTTCTTGATAAAGTATGGATATAAAGATTTTAGTAGATGAAAGATTGGTGTGATCACTAGTACAGAATTGAGTATAAATTTGGGACCAGCTGCGTCCGGAGTTCAAACTCCGGACGCACGAAGCGGCGCGGTGGCATTTTTGTAATTAAATTGTCGTCTTTTTTTTTTTCTTTTTAAAAAGACCTGCTGCGTCCGAAGTGCGAACTTCGGACGCAGCAGGTCACGTAGCTGACACGTAGCTGCGTCCGAAGGTCTTACTTCGGACGCAGCTACCCTTTAATTTCTTTTTTTTTTTTTAAATATAAAACGGAGCTGCGTCCGAAGTTCTAACTTCGGACGCAGCTCGTCTTTAATTTCTTTTTTTTTTTTTAAATATAAAAGGGCAGATCTGAATCGACAGCGCATCGCAACCCTCATCGCTCACACATCCCCTCCGATCCATCGCTCCACAGCCGCCGCCGCCGCCGCCGACTCCACACCGGTCGTCACCCTCCACAGCCGCCGACGCCACCGCCGTTGCTCTCCACAGCCACCGCCGCCGCTGTTCTCCACAGCCACCGCCGCCGCTGCCCTCCACTCCCTCGCCGCCCAACGCAAACGCCGCTGTGACACCCCAACCTCACACAGGCTGAGATAGCTAAGAACTTAACATAAAAGCTGCCAATCTCAACCCACAAACCAAACATAGCGGAAGCGAATTAAAACCTAAGGGCGTCATGCCACATCTAGGTATATCACAGCCTAGATGCACAGGCTAAACACAAGAATAAACTAAGCTGTCATATCATAGAACTGGAATAATAATCCTCAAACATAAAATCCATAGTCAGAAGTACTCAAATCTCTAACAAAAGTATCATAACGTCTCAACGGCACACAGGCCCAAATAAAACCATGTCTAAACAATCACAAACTAGGACTATCATCCTCATATAGAGAAAGCTCTAGCGCGCTCACGAACAACTACTCCATACCTGGAAAACACGCAAAGAACCATTAGCAAAAGAATGCTAAGCAACCACCATTCACACCCGCAAGGAAGTATAGATATACATAAGTTGTAAATAGGTTTACACACCCATATAGAATATAAACACCAACGAACTGTTCAACAGTTTAAAGCCGATACTCAACAACAATAAGCTGAATGAATCAATAACCAAGACTCAATCAACAAAGCCAATATCCAATAAGGAAAGCATAATACAAGAACGAACCAATAACCGAGATACCAACTGAATACTCACCCAAAGGAACCAACCAAACTCAACGAGAACAACAGGGTAACAACAGAACAACGTAAAGGACTCACAAACCAACCAAAGAAGAATCCCAACTCCAAACCTCCAACTTCCCCAAAACCAGCCACTCAACCACACCAATCTCATAATCACAAAACGAGAGTCAAACCCGGAAAACCGGTACGCAGGGGTAAAAACCCAATCACAGGGACCGTAGTCCAATCACAGGGGAAGTCCAATCACAGGACCGAAGTCAATCACAGGGGTAATGAACCCAATCACAGGGGCAAAAGCCCAATCACAGGGACCGGAGTCCAATCACAGGGGTAATCAACCCAATCACAGGGACCGGAGTCCAATCACAGGGGTAATGAACCCAAATATAATCAATAGAGCACAGTTAGTTCATTCAACAAGTCTCACGATACCAACAAACCATCATCTCATACTCACACTCCAACACCATCTCAAAACAACCAACCCAAAGTGCTCATCTCAACTATGAACACAAACCAACTCCCAGTTAATGAATTCCAAGAAACAATAGCTCAAGAGTACAAGAATGGGAACCTAAAGACATGAATCAATCTCCAAAACGAGATAGTAAATACCCAACAAAAGTCATGGATAAATACTCCAAAACCATGGCAAAATGCCCAACAAAACAATACAACAATAATCAGAACAAGGCCAACAACAGACAACAACAACAGAAACTGGTTCACTGGAATCGAATTCCCCAGTGTTCATGCGGAACACTTCCACGGAACACAGACCTCCGCCGCACTCCTCCGCAAGGAGAAGGCGGTCCTCCGTCACGGAACACCCGTCACACACCCACGCCGTGGCCTTGCGGAACACTCCAGCGGGTTACATTGTGCCGCTGGGTTCTCCGCAAGGTCAACCCATTCCCAGAATTTCCAGAAATCAAACAGACACGAAAATGTTCCAATTCCAGAGAGCAATTCCAGACCAAAATACACCAACATTACATCAATTTAGAGGCCAAAAATAAGGAAATCCATAGCATCATGATCACAACAACACTAAGCAAAAGATCAAGATGAAACCAACAAATACATCAAAAATAGGCAAATAACAAGAAATTTCAGGATTCCCCAACACAAACATCATATATAGAATAGGTGAATAAAATAGATTTGATGGACATGGATGGTTACCTCAAAGAGCTTTTCTCCAACCAATCAAGCCTCAAGATAGTCCTCTAAGCCCCACCTTCACCTTGATCATCTTTTACCCAAAGAACCCCAAAAGAACTTTATAAGAAAAAGCATAAAGACTACTAAAAACACAAAATGCAAGATGGATTCTAGGATAGATGCACTTACCCACTCCTAACCAAGCTTAAAAGAGCAACCTTTACTTGAAAACTTGTAGGGAAATGAAGATGAATTTTTGGATGAATTTGGAAGGGAAATGGCGTGAAAGGCAAGGAGAAAGGGAGAAGGAGAAGTGTGATCTTTTAGGGTAATTTTAGTCTTCAAATCATATACCAATAATACATACAATATTTAGATTGTAAGACTTTAATTGGAATTGGGCTTAAGTATGTAATGTGATGGCTAGAAGAATTAATTGTATATATTCAAGACTAGTATTTGGGCTAATGAATTCATCCCTTATGAATTAAATATAAGGATTAGAGTAAGAAAGCCCATAGGAATATCTTAGGAATAATATGTAGACATATATAATAGAAGATCAATAAATTGGGCTTGTAGGAATATTTAGTTACAAATATTGTAAGGGTCCAAAGTGAATAAAAATCCCTTACAAGATTAATTCAATTGGTTGGGCTCTTAATGAAATTAGGCTCATGAATATACATATAAGTACATATATATTAAATTGAAAGGATTAGCCCAATTAGAAATTAATTAAATTGCCCGAAGAATTAATTAACGATCGAAAGGCTCAGAATGAATTTACGGGGTGTTACACTCTACCCCCCTTAAAAGGAGCTTCGTCCCCGAAGCTCAAAGCTAACGGGAACTAGAAACAAAATGGAATGATACGGAACGAAACGAGTTCAAAGGAAACGAAGATTCAATGGAATATTCGAAAAGAACGATTGCTCAACCAAATTCTAAACTCACGAACTTACTAATATGCAACTAAACTCGAGAACATACGAAACCCAAACTTACCCAACCCAACTAACATGCAAAACACGACAGAACAACTACTCACCTAGCGCAAACAAAGCCGGGTAGCGCCGCCTCATGTCATCCTCCATCTCCCAGGTGGCCTCCTCGACTCCATGGTTGGACCAAAGCACCTTCACTAGCTTGATCGCCTTGCGCCGAGTTTCACGCGTCTTGGAGTCCAAGATCCTCACGGGCTTCTCTTCATAAGACAGCGCCTCGTCCAACTCTAACGCCTCGGGAGCTAACACATGCGAGGCGTCGTGCACGTACTTCTTCAGCTGGGAGACATGAAACACATTGTGTACTCGGTCCAACTCTGCTGGCAGGGCTAAGCGATACGCCACTGGTCCAACTCTCTCTAATACCTCGTAAGGTCCGATGAAGCGGGGGCTTAACTTTCCTTTCTTCCCAAATCTCATCACTCCTCGAGTTGGGGAAATCTTCAACCACACTTTCTCGCCGGCTTGATATTCCACGAATTTCCTTCCCAGGTCAGCATAGGACTTCTGGCGGTGTTGTGCGGCTTTCATTCTACTTTGAATTAACTTGACTTTTTCTGTGGCTTCTTGCAGATATTGAGGTCCCAAGGTCACCGGGTCAACCAAATCTTCCCAACATAGCGGGCTCCTACACTTCTGACCGTAGAGCGCCTCGTATGGGGCCATCTGTATGCTGGAGTGATAGCTGTTGTTGTAGGAGAACTCAATCAAATCGAGATGCTCTTCCCACGACCCTTGTAGATCAAGCATGCAAGCTCTCAGCATATCTTCCAAAGTCTGAATGGTGCGCTCAGTCTGCCCGTCAGTGGCAGGATGAAAACCTGTACTCATCTTCAGCCTCGTGCCCAGTGCTGCCTGCAGTGACTTCCAAAACTGCGATAGAAACCTCGAATCTCGGTCGGACACGATGTCGCGTGGCACACCGTGGTATTTCACCACCCGCTGTATGTAAGCTCTCGCCAACTGATCCATGGTCCAAGTTTCTTTCATGGCGATGAAGCGAGCCGTCTTGGTAAGGCGATCCACGATCACCCAAATCTTGTCCTTCCCGGATCTGGTCAAAGGCAAACCTCCCACGAAGTCCATAGATATAGACTCCCACTTTCCTTCGGGCACTTCCAGGGGTAGCAGCATTCCCTTAGTCTTGCACCTTTCAGCCTTGACTTTTTGACAGTTCAAACAGCGGCTCACAAAGTCAGCTATTTCCCTTTTCATGTTCGGCCACCAAAACAGTTTCTTCACATCTTTGTATAACTTATCGCCACCGGGATGTACGGAGTATGGAGTGTAGTGGCTTTCTTCCAATATCTGCTTCTTCAATTCTTTACATGAAGTCGGCACACACCACCGCCCTAAGAATCGCATACTGCCGTCGGGGTAGATCTCGAAGGGTCCCTTCTTGCCATTAACCATCTTGACTCTTACTCTGTTCAACCGGGCATCGCCCGTCTGGCCCCTTCGGATTTCATCGAGCCATGCCGGTAGGATCTGCATACTCAGGAGTCGGACTTCTTCATCCGCCTGCCCCTCTTCTACCACGGTAATATTCATTCTTTGAAATTCCTTGCATAGGTCATCCGCGAGCACCCAAGTAGCATTGAGTGAGTGACTCGTCTTCCTGCTCAGTGCGTCGACCACCACATTTGCTTTTCCCTCGTGGTACTGGATAATCAAGTCATAGTCCTTAATGAGCTCTAGCCACCGCCTTTGTCTCATATTCAACTCTTTCTGTGTGAAGATGTATTTTAAACTCTTGTGATCGGTGTAAATCTTACACTGCACCCCATACAAGTAGTGCCTCCAAATCTTGAGTGCAAAAACAACAGCAGCCAACTCCAAATCGTGCGTGGGGTAATTCTCCTCGTGACCCTTAAGCTGTCGGGACGCGTAAGCCACTACTCGGCCCTGCTGCATCAGTACACAACCCAAACCTTTCTTCGATGCGTCACTGTAAACTTCAAACCCCTCAGTCCCTGATGGTAAGGTCAGGACGGGAGCCGATGTTAATCTTTCTTTCAACTCTTGGAATGCGGTGGCACACTCACTGTCCCATCGGAAGGGCGTAGTCTTCTTCATGAGCTGCGTGATTGGGCGGGCTATCTTAGAGAAATCTGGAACAAACCTCCTGTAGTAGCCTGCCAAACCCAGAAAACTTCGGACCTCAGACGGAGTCGTGGGTGCTGGCCACTCTATCACTGCTCGGATCTTAGCGGGGTCCACCGAAACTCCGTCCTTAGCTATCACGTGCCCCAAGAAAGCCACGCTAGTCTTCCAGAACTCACACTTGGACAGCTTGGCATACAGCTGCTTCTCCCTTAGAATATGCAGCACAGTCCGTAGATGCTTCTCGTGCTCGGATGGATCAGAAGAGTAAACCAAAATGTCGTCGATGAACACCACCACGTACTCGTCCAGATACGGCTGAAACACCCTGTTCATCAAGTCCATGAAAGCAGCTGGAGCATTCGTTAACCCGAACGGCATAACCGTGAACTCATAGTGGCCATAGCGGGTCCGAAATGCTGTCTTCGGTATATCTGCCTCCGCTACTCTAAGCTGATGGTACCCGGACCGTAGATCAATCGTTGAGAAGATGCCGGCTCCCTTCAGTTGATCGAACAAATCATCGATTCTTGGCAAGGGGTACTTGTTCTTAACTGTCACCCGGTTCAGCTCTCGGTAGTCAATACAGAGTCGCATACTACCATCCTTCTTTTTCACAAAGAGCACTGGAGCTCCCCATGGTGAAACACTTGGTCGGATATACCCTTTGTTTAACAAATCCTGCAGCTGCTCTTTCAACTCCTGCATTTCCTTCGGGGCCATACGGTATGGGGCTTTCGATATCGGGGCTGTCCCTGGCATCACGTCAATGGTGAACTCTACCTCTCGGGGAGGCGGTAACCCCGGAATCTCATTTGGGAAGACATCGGGAAACTCACGTACCACGGGTATTTGTTGCACTTCGTCTTTCGGAGCACTGAGGTCCTCCACTGCACATAGAAAAGCTTCATGACCCTTGGCAACGTATTTCTTGATCTTGATCATCGAGACCAGCTTGACCTCGGGCTCCTTAGCCACTCCTCGGTACGACACCCGTTTGCCCCCGGGCCCCTTCAAGACCACCTTCTGCTCGCTGCACAGGATCTGAGCCTTATACTGCCCCAGCCAGTCCATACCCAGCACCACCCCGAAGTCATCCAAGTCGAACTGAATGAGATCACTGGGGAAGGTCACCTCCTTAATCTTGATAGGCACACCCTCGAAGATGTGCTCACACGCCTTAACCTCGCCCGACGCCACCTTAACTGCAATCCTCGTCGCTGCGCTAGGCACAATGCCCAGCTCCTGGACCAACTTCGAGGATATGAAGGAATTAGAGGCTCCAGAGTCGAACAGCACCAAGGTAGGAACGGAAAGTACGGGGAAGATGCCGGTGACCACGTCGCAGCTCTCGGCCTGGGACTTGTTCATAATGAGGAGCTCCCCTGCCGCAGTTGGGACCCCTTCCTTTCCACTTGCTCTCTCGAAGCCGGGGAGGGACACTCCTTTGCTACACGAGTTGCTGCCCCCTGAAGCCCTTGCCGTTCCAACGTCGGCCGCCTTAAGCTTCTTGAGGCGATCCGGCGTACCTCCCCCCACGCCCGGGGCTTCCTCCCGCTTCTTTGACGGCAGCATGGTGCAGAAGAGGGAGAGAACTAACAGAAAGAGGATAGGACCCTGCGGTCGGTCTAAACCAAACACGCAAGAAGGCAAGTGAGAACGAGCTCACAACCACAGACAACAAACAACCTGCAAAGCATAAACGAAAGCAAGTAAACGAGTCCTCACCACGCGGCCTAGAA
>CP025659.1:22784092-22808517 GCA_003576665.1 Ipomoea trifida | reverse complement strand
GGACTTGATCAGTAGAAGTTAAGATGTTAAGATGTTCTAAGATGTGTGAATTCTAGGCCGCGCGGTGAGGACTCGTTTACTGCTTTGTTTATGTTGCTTATGCTATGCAGGTTGTTTGTTGTTTGCTTGCTGTGAGCTCGTTCTCACTTGCTTTCTTGCGTGTTTGGTTTAGACCGACCGCAGTGTTCTCTTCGCTTTCTGTTAGTATTCTCCCTCTTCTGCATCATGCTACCGTCAAGGAAGCGGGAGGAAGCCCCAGGCGTAGGAGGAGGAATGCTGGATCGCCTCAAGAAGCTGAAGGCGGCCGACGCTGGAACGGCAAGGACTTCAGGAGGCAGCAGCTCGTGTAGCAAAGGAGTAACTCTCCCTGGCTTCGAGAGAGCGAGTGGAAAGGAAGGAGTCCCATCTACGACGGGGGAGCTTCTCATTATGAACAAGTCCCAAGCCGAGAGCTGCGACGTGGTCACCGGCATCTTCCCAGTGCTCTCCGTCCCCACCTTGGTGTTGTTCGACTCGGGAGCCTCTAATTCTTTCATATCCTCGAAGTTGGTCCGTGAGCTGGGCATTGTGCCTAGCGCAGCGACGAGCATTGCAGTCAAGGTGGCATCGGGCGAAGTTAAGGCGTGTGAGCACATCTTCGAGGGCGTGCCTATCAAGATTAAGGAGGTGACCTTTCCGAGTGATCTCATTCAGTTTGACTTGGATGACTTCGGAGTGGTGCTGGGTATGGACTGGCTGGGTCAGTATAAAGCTCAGATCTTGTGCAGCGAGCAGAAAGTGGTCTTGAAGGGCCCTGGGGGCAAGCGGGTGTCGTACCGAGGGGTGACTAAGGAGCCCGAGGTCAAGCTGGTCTCGATGATCAAGATCAAGAAGTATGTCGCCAAGGGGCATGAAGCTTTCTTATGTGCAGTTGAGGATCTCAGTGCTCCGAAAGATGAAGTGCAGCAAATACCCGTGGTACGGGAGTTCCCCGATGTCTTTCCCGAGGAGATTCCTGGACTACCGCCTCCCCGAGAGGTAGAGTTCACCATTGATTTGATGCCAGGGACAGCCCCAATATCGAAAGCCCCATACCGTATGGCTCCGAAGGAAATGCAGGAGTTGAAAGAGCATCTGCAAGACTTGTTAAACAAAGGGTATATCCGACCGAGTGTTTCACCGTGGGGAGCTCCGGTGCTCTTTGTAAGAAAGAAGGATGGTAGCATGCGACTCTGTATAGACTACCGTGAGCTGAACCGGGTGACAGTTAAGAACAAGTACCCCTTGCCGAGAATCGATGACTTGTTTGATCAGCTGAAGGGAGCCGGCATCTTCTCGAAGATTGATCTGCGATCCGGGTATCATCAGCTTAGAGTGGCGGAGGCAGATATTCCAAAGACGGCGTTCCGAACCCGCTATGGCCACTATGAGTTCACCGTGATGCCGTTCGGGTTAACGAATGCTCCAGCTGCTTTCATGGACTTGACGAACAGGGTGTTCCAGCCGTATCTAGATGAGTTCGTGGTTGTGTTCATCGATGACATCCTGGTTTACTCTCCTGATCCGACCGAGCATGAAAAACATCTCCGAACCGTGTTACACATTCTAAGGGAGAAACAGTTGTATGCCAAATTATCCAAGTGTGAATTCTGGAAGACTAGCGTGGCTTTCTTGGGTCACGTGATAGCCAAGGATGGAGTTTCGGTGGATCCTGCTAAGATCCGAGCAGTGATAGAGTGGCCGGCACCAACAACTCCGTCGGAAGTCCGAAGCTTTTTGGGTTTGGCAGGCTACTACAGGAGGTTTGTCCCAGATTTCTCTAAGATAGCCCGACCGATCACGCAGCTCATGAAGAAGACTACACCCTTCAGATGGGACAGTGAGTGTGCCGCAGCGTTCCAAGAGTTGAAAGAAAGGTTGACATTGGCTCCTGTTTTGACTTTACCATCCGGGACTGAGGGGTTTGAAGTATACAGTGACGCGTCGAAGAAAGGGTTGGGTTGTGTACTGATGCAGCAGGGCCGAGTAGTGGCGTACGCATCTCGACAGCTTAAGAGTCACGAGGAAAACTACCCCACGCATGATTTGGAGTTAGCTGCTGTTGTTTTTCCACTCAAGATTTGGAGGCATTACTTGTATGGGGTGCAGTGTAAGATTTACACCGATCACAAGAGCTTAAAGTATATCTTCACACAGAAGGAGTTGAATATGCGACAAAGACGTTGGTTAGAGCTCATTAAAGACTACGACTTGGTCATTCAGTATCACGAAGGAAAAGCAAATGTAGTGGCCGACGCACTGAGTAGAAAGACGAGTCATTCACTCAATGCCACGTGGGTGCTCGCCGACGATTTGTGCAAAGAATTTCAAAGAATGAATATTGCCGTGGTAGAAGAAGGGCAGATGGATGAGGAAGTTCGACTCTTTAGCATGCAGATCTTACCAGCTTGGCTCGACGAGATCCGAAGGGGCCAAACGGGCGATGCCCGGTTGAACAGAGTGAGGGCCAAAATGGTTAATGGCAAGAAGGGACCCTTCGAGCTCTACCCCGACGGAAGTATTCGGTATCTAGGGCGGTGGTGCGTGCCACTTTCGTGCAAGGACTTAAAGAAACAGATATTGGAAGAAAGCCACTACACTCCATATTCAGTACATCCTGGTGGCGACAAGTTGTATAAAGACATGAAGAAACTGTTCTGGTGGCCGAACATGAAAAAGGAAATAGTTGACTTTGTGAGCCGCTGTTTGAACTGCCAGAAAGTCAAGGCTGAAAGGTGTAAGACTAAAGGAATGCTACTACCCCTGGAGGTGCCCGAAGGGAAGTGGGAATCTATATCTATGGACTTCGTGGGAGGGTTGCCTTTGACCAGATCTGGGAAAGACAAGATTTGGGTGATAGTGGATCGCCTCACCAAGACAGCCCGTTTCATTGCTATGAAGGAAACGTGGACTATGGATCAGTTGGCTAGGGCTTACATACACCAGGTGGTGAAGTACCACGGGGTGCCTCGCGACATCGTGTCTGACCGTGATTCGAGGTTCTTATCACAGTTTTGGAAGTCACTACAAGCAGCTTTGGGCACGAGGTTGAAGATGAGTACAGCTTTTCACCCTGCCACTAACGGACAGACTGAGCGCACCATTCAAACCTTAGAGGATATGCTGAGGGCTTGCATGCTTGATTTGCAAGGGTCGTGGGAAGAGCATCTCGATTTGATTGAGTTCTCCTATAACAACAGTTATCACTCCAGTATACAGATGGCTCCATACGAGGCGCTCTACGGTCAAAAGTGCAGAAGCCCGTTATGTTGGGAAGATTTGATTGATCCAGTGACATTGGGACCTCAATATTTGCAAGAAGCCACCGAAAAAGTCAAGCTGATTCAAAGTAGAATGAAAGCTGCTCAAGACCGCCAGAAATCCTATGCTGATCTGGGAAGGAAGTTCGTGGAATTCCAGGCAGGCGAAAAGGTGTGGTTGAAGATCTCTCCAACTCGTGGAGTAATGAGATTTGGGAAGAAAGGGAAGTTGAGCCCCCGCTTCATCGGACCATATGAGATCTTGGAGAGGGTTGGACAGGTGGCATATCGTTTAGCCCTGCCAGCAGAGTTGGATCGAGTGCACAACGTGTTTTATGTCTCCCAGCTGAAGAAGTACGTGCACGATGCCTCACATGTGTTAGCTCCCGAGACGTTAGAGTTGGACGAGGCGCTGTCTTATGAAGAGAAGCCCGTGAGGATCTTGGACTCCAAGATACGTGAGACCCGGCGCAAGACGATCAAGCTAGTGAAGGTGCTTTGGTCCAACCATGGAGTCGAGGAGGCCACTTGGGAGATGGAGGACGACATGAGGCGGCGCTACCCGGCTTTATTTGCCTAGGTGAGTAGTTTAGCTTATGTTATGTTTTTGCATGTTAGTTGGGTTGGGTAAGTTATGAGCTTAGTATGTGTTTAGTTAGTTGCATGTTAGTATGTTTAGGAGCTGTTGAGCAGTCAATCTCTTTAATCTTTCGTCCAATCCTTGTTTCCTTCGAATCGTTCCGTTTCTAGTTCCCGTTAGCTTTGAGCTTCGGGGACGAAGCTCCTTTTAAGGGGGGTAGAGTGTAACACCCCGTAAATTCATTTCGAGCCTTCCGATCGTTAATTAATATTTTGGGCAATTTAATTAATTCCAATTGAGCTAATTCTTTCAATTTGATATATACATACACCTGTATATATATATTTGATGCCTAATTTAATTATTCTAATCAAGAGACCAATTAATTGAATTTATTCTTGTAAGGGAATTTTATTTAATTTGGACCCTTACAATGTTTGTAATTAAATATTCCTACAAGCCCACATTCTTGATCATATACTATATAATATATATATTGTTCCTAAGACATTCTTATGGGCTAATTCTTGTATTTAATTTGTAAGGGGTGAATTTATTAAGCCCAACTTACTAGTCTTGATTATATTTATTTCCTACACCCATTATGTTATAAGTTACTTGAGCCCACATCATTTAATGTCTTACACCCTAAATATTGTATGTATTCCTAGTATATAATTTGAAGATCAAAATACCCTAAAGACTTTCACTCCTTCTTCCTCCTACTCTACACTCCCACACGCCATTTTCACTCCATAATTTCCCAAAAATTGATCTTCAATTCTCCTACAAGTTTCCAAGTCAAGATTGCTCTTTTATGCTTGATTAGGATTGGGTAAGTGCATCTAGCCTAGAATCTATCTTGCATTTTGTGTTTTAGATAGTCTTTTTGCATATTCTTATAAGTGTTCTTTTGGGGTTCTTTGGGAAAAAGATGATCAAGGTGAAGGTGGGGCTTTGTGAGCTAGCTAAAGGCTTGTTGGAGTAGGAAAAGCTCTTTGAGGTAACCACTATGTCCATCAAAATCTATTTTATTCACCTATTCTATATATGATGATCTTGGTGTTGGAAATCCTGAAATTTCTTGTTATTTGGCCTATTTCTTGGATGTATTTTGTTGGTTTTCATCTTGATCTTTTGCCTTGTGTTGTATGATCAATGATGTTATGGATTTCCCTATTTTTGGA
This sequence comes from Ipomoea trifida, assembly GCA_003576665.1. Taxonomy (NCBI): domain Eukaryota; kingdom Viridiplantae; phylum Streptophyta; class Magnoliopsida; order Solanales; family Convolvulaceae; genus Ipomoea; species Ipomoea trifida. The sequence goes on along the minus strand of CP025659.1, from coordinate 22,803,472 downwards.
CTCTAAATTGGATGAAATGTGAGTGTATTTGGTCTGATTTTGTATTCTGGAAGTTGGTTTTGTTGATCGGGAATGAACTGTCTCTGGAAGGGTTTTTGGGTTGGCCTTGCGGAAGACTTGAGCGGCACAATGTAACCCGTGAAGGTACTCCGCAAGGTGGCGACGGTTGGCTTGGGCGGAGGAGGGTGATCCGCCGAGGGAGGCCGTCTCCTTCTTGCGGAGGAGACTGGCGGAAGAGTGAGGTCCGTGAGGGTGTTCCGCAAGTTCACTGAGAATTGATTTCCAGTGAGCAGTTCTCTGTTGTTGTTGTCTCTTGTTCTCCTTTGTTTCTGATTATTGTTGGATTGTTTTGTTGGGTATTTTACCATGTCTTTGGAGTATTTATTCATGTCATTTATTGAGTATTTGATACCATAGTTTGGAGTATTGATTCATGTCTTTCGTTTCCATTTTTGGTATTCTTGATCTATTGATCCTTTGATTCATTATCTGGGAGTTGGTTTGTGTTCATGTTTGAGATGAACACTTTGTTTGGTTGCTTTGAGTTGATGTTGGAGTATGAGGTTGTGAGGGTGGTTTGGTTGATGTTGTTGGTGGTTGTTGGTTGGAGTTGACTATTGTGCTACTATTGACTGTGCTACTATTGACTTCTGACTTTGGACTTCGGTCCCTGTGATTGGGTTGATTACCCCTGTGATTGGACTTCGATCCATGTGATTGGACTGTCGGTCCCTGTGATTGGACTTCGGTCCCTGTGATTGGGCTCATCACCCCTGTGTACCGGTTTTCCGGGATTGACTCTTGACTCTTGACTTCTGACTATGTGGCTTGACTTGGTTGGTGACTGGTTTGACTTGGTTTGGTGGTTGGGTTGACTTGGTTCGGGGGTTGGAGTTGGGATTCTTTCTTGGTTGGTTTCGTGAGTTCTTTATGCTATTCGGTTGATATCTTATGGTTCTCGGTTGTGGTTAGTTGGTTCCTTTTGGTTTGTTGTTCAGTTGGCATCTCGTTTATGGTTCGTTATTGCATTATGCTTTTGTTGTTGGCTATTGGCTTTGTTTGACTGAGTCTTGGTTATTGATTCGTTCAGCTTATTGTTGTTGAGTATCGGTTTGAACTATTGAACTGTTCGTCGGTGTTTATATTCTATATGGGTGTGTAAACCTATTTATAAGCTTATGTATATCTATACTTCCTTGCGGGTGTGAATGGTGGTTGCTTAGCATTCTTTTGCTAATGGTTTTTCGTGTGTTTTCCAGGTATGGAGTAGTTATGCGAGAGCGCGCTAGAGCTTTTCCCTATGAGGATGTTTAGCCTTAGTTGGTTTTGTTTAGACTTTGAGTTGTTGGCCTGTGTGCCTTGAGATATTATTATACTCTTGTTTATTGATTCGGGTACTTGTGACTATGGATTTGATGATTTATTTCTATTTTATATCTATGACAGTTTAGTTCGTTTTATGATTAGCCTGTGCATCTAGGCTGTGTTTATACCTAGATGTGGCATGACGCCCTTAAGTTTTAAATTCGCTTCCGCTATGTTTGGTTTGTTGGTTGAGATAGGCAGCTGTTGTGCTAAGTTTTATCTATCTCAGCCTGTGTGAGGTTGGGGTGTCACAGTAAGGGGTTATATCATGGATTATGGTTGATGGAGAATATATCCCGATATGCTGCCTTATAAGTACGAGGCACTCAATCGGGACCGATCACGCGTTCATCAAGGATCCTTCACCACCTTGTCCCGAACATGAGCAATCATCAATTGGCCCGACATTAGGATTATTTCCCTCATTGGCTAAAAAAGTCTATGGGTTTGTTTGGTTATCAGCGGTTAGCTTTTAGCGGTAGCGGATTGTGTTAGCGGTTATCAAATAGCGGATTGTATTAGCGGGTTTGACCAGTGGATTGTATTAGCGGTTTGTAAAAAGATGTTTGGTAAAATTAGCTGTTTAGATTAGCGGTTAACATGTAAAATGACCAAAAGGGTATACATACATAATATAATATAATAATAATAATAATAATAATAATGATAATAATAATAATAATAATAATAATAATAATAATAATAATAATAATAATAATGATGATGATGATGATGATTAACATTACAAAGAAATTAAAGCAAATATTTTAAAAAATAAACAATTAAAAAAACAAAGAATAAGGGGAGGGGTACACTTCTCCCAAAAAAAAAAAAAAAAGAATGATGTAATGTATGATATTAAATTTAAGAATTAAATAAAGGGGGGAAAATAGTTATTAAATTTAATTATAGGAATGCAAAGTTGCATTTTAGATGAATGGAGTGAAGCATATTACATATAGCAAGTCAGCAGCCAATATGAAAAAAAGAGATCCAAGGGCAAAACTGGAATTTAGAAAATAAAAGGAGAAAAGCTAATGCTAAACGCTGCTCCTATTAGCGTTTCAATTTTGGCGGATTGGATAGCGATTCGCTAAGTGAAAAAGCCATTAACCAAACATTTTTTTTAGCGGTTTGACTTTGTCAAAACGCTAAAGATGGTCAAACCGCTAAAAAATGGCGGATAAGCTGATAACCAAACATGGCCTATGTTCTTACCCTTTTGTGCCTAGCACTGACCTGAATGCTTGACCTCGGTCGCGAGCCTCATATATAACCTTTAAAAACATGCACTAACAGTAACACTTGATCTGGGCCTAATAGCTATTGGATAACCAGGCATCTCGTTACACGTGGATACTTATGTGGTGTACATGGCAGTCCCCTACCATGTGTTTTTCCAACATCTCCTATAAATACCACACCTAACGCTTGTACACATGGCTTTTTCCAATTCTCTTTATAGAATAGACTACGCATAAGCTTGGGAGCCTTCAACTATTGATCTCGACTTTCTGAGCGACTATATCTCAACTTACAATATCACATACAAATACGTATACCCAAATGAATTTACCATATCAATGCTCCACCTTACAAGATAGATGATTGACATGAGGTTCATTTTTAATATATAAATGTTCATAATTAAGTATATATTATCAAAATATAACTTTCAATACATTAAAAATAAACATTTGATATACTAAATATTCGTTGTGCACAAATGCACAATATAATTTGCCTAAGGGGTTTCCATGGGCCCATTTTACAGGTTATGGATACGGCCCAATTAAATTTCTCACAAGCCCAAAACGCCCAGGGTTGTCTGACAGGCCGACTCATTCAAACGGGAGATAAATACCGGAAAACCCTAGCTTCGTCTTCTCGAACAGGCGCGATTGCAGAGTGAGAGAGAGAACAGAGACGCCAGCGAAGATGAAGTACAACCCGAGAGTTTCCTCCTCCCGCCGCAAGAGCAGGAAGGCTCACTTCACGGCGCCGTCTAGCGTCCGCAGGGAGCTTATGAGCGCGCCGTTGTCGGCCGACCAGCGCTCCAAGTACAACGTGAGGTCGATGCCGGTGAGGAAGGACGACGAGGTTCAAGTTGTTCGCGGGACGTACAAGGGCCGTGAAGGAAAGGTAGTTCAGGTTTACCGTAAGAAGTGGGTGATTCACATCGAGCGCATTACTCGGGAGAAGGTTAACGGATCCACTGTCAACGTCGGCATCCATCCTTCCAAGGTTGTTATCACCAAGCTCCGCCTCGACAAGGACCGCAAGTCGCTTATCGATCGCAAGGCTAAGGGCCGCGCCGCTCATGACAAGGATAAGGGAACCAAGTTCACCGCCGAGGACATCATGCAGACTGTTGATTAATTTTGAGCTTGTCTGTTAGTTTTTGGTACACTTTTATCACTGCTATATCTTACATTGTTAAATTTTTGCTTACTGAGACGCTGAGACTTCCTGCATTTTGCAAGACTTTGAAACTGGTTCGCAGCTTTCTATATTGGTTTAAAGTTTAATCGAATTGTGACAATAGTTTTGAACCGTATTTTTTTGGTGTTGGATAATCTTCTGTGCTCCATATGTCTTTGTGTTTATGCTTGCAAATCAATTAGGCATATCTTCTGTTGCTGGTACTAGTTGTGAAGGTCTTGATTTGCCATGAAATAGAATTGTGATTTGTGTCAATTTGAAAGCTCTAGAACTGTAGCTGATATGTTTTTCATTTCTTGGGATTTTACTATGCATTTTGTGTGTTACAATATTTCTAAGGAACTAGATTATTGAACCTTTGCTAATATCAGTTCTAAGTTGAGTAAGTTCCAGAGCTTCTGTTGGCACTTGTTGAATTGATTTTTTTGTATATCTGGTTGCTAGTAAATTGTGAGTGGTTTTTTGGTTCATTAGTTCGTATAAAGCAAGATCAGATTTAGGATTATAATCTTGGTTAGATAGGGATACTTACATCACATTTTATCCTGCCAAAATTCGATTTCTTTTTTCGAATCATCACCTTAGTCAGCATCTTTCTAGATAACCATTCTTTATCTGGCTGAATTTAGTTTCCATCAATATTGAAAAGCCTCTTTTTCTCAATTAGAGTTTTTCCCTTTGATCTTCTCCCATTGCACAATCTCCTTCATTGTAAATTGTCTCCTTTGAAGTGTTTTTTTGCACTAAATTGTCTCCATTAAATTCTTTAAGTATCTGTAAAAATAATTACTTCTGATCTCAACTATCTCTGTTGTTGAATATTGTCAGAGACTTCATTTCTCAGCGTTTACTCAAATTCTGAACTATTATTACTAACTGTTTTCAGTAAGGTGGTGAGTACTTTGGTTGATTATTTCAAGTTAAGGTTTTATTAGTTGGTATCTTTAATGTATTAGGATTCTTCTATTCTTTTACTAGTTTAGGGCAATTCTATAATGCATTTTTTCCTCATTTTTTTTGAAAAAAACTTGCATTGACTTTACATAGGAGTAGTTTGGTTCAGTAGCCTTGGGTTCTTATGATGATTGTAGATTGTCTTATCACTTTTAAGCTTCCAGCCTTGTGTGACTGTAATGGGCAATATAATGTTTTCAACTTGTAAGGTGAATTTATACATATTTTGGTTGAATGGTAATAAATAGATAATCCATGATAGCAACTGGTTAAATAAGATATTGACACCCTAAACACCATAGCATTTATTTTTTCTTAACTAGTAAAGCATGTGATTCTGGCCTTCTGGGGATCTTACGGACTATTGCCCATTGGGTTATTTTGTAGTGATTAGTAACGAACATATATGTAAGACTTGGATGCAATACAGTACTGTTGCCAGGAAATTGAATCGGCAGGTTATTTTGTAGTGATTAGTAACGAACATATATGTATGCAATACAGTACTGTTGCTGGGAAATCGAATCGGCCAGTACAGTAACGTGCAAACTTGAAATATGTTTTCATGTGGGTGTGGAAGGATGCTACAGTGCCAGTCATCCATTACTGATTTAAAGAAATTCAGAATAGCAACACATATTATGGCATGGGGAGTTTAAAGAAATTCAGAATAGCAACGCATAATATGGCATGGGGAGTTTATATGTTTCAAGAAAAGAGGAGAGCTCAAAGGAACTATAGAAATTAAACAAACTTTGCATCACTCCAGGAACAGTTCAATGAATAGATTGTTGCTAGACAGCTTTCTCAAGGACTGGAAAAAGTAAACAGAACTGGAAAAGACCATACGATGGCCACTAAATCAAACAAACCCTATATGTCATCCCAAATCTGTTGAAAAGTATTTGCAACCTTATTGTGTGCTTCAATGTTATCACAGGGGAAAAAAATGTTTTAATCAATTAAGGCTGTGGTGTCAAAAAACAAAATAAAATTAAGGCTTGAGAGCAAGTGACACACCGAACCTTGGAGTCTTCTCCAAGGCCTTGGTATCAAACTCACTCTAGATTGACAAAACTGATTTTGGTATCACCTCGTGCTGTAAGAGAGCACCTAATTTGCCGTGATTGTTGAGCTTCAGCTTCACATTTGTCAGGTGATCAATAGCGCACGACCCACCAACTGTAAATGTGTTCTCATTGGTGGAGAACCTCCTAACAATCTCTCCTACTGCAGCAGTCTTCTTCAATGCATCCAGATGCTGAGTATATGATGCCCTTATTGTGTCCCCCTTGTCTCCCCTGCAAGAAGTAAAGAACAAATATGAGAAAATTGAGTCTTGGCGTCATATGTACATGGGGATGCATTAGCTATCATTAACTCACAAGATTATAGCAGCGCATGATTCGGGTCTTGTTACACTGATACCAGCAGTATACTTTGTTAATTTACCAGAAGCAGTTTCCTAACCTGCTTCAGCACCAATAGCAAAGGTTGGAGTGCCAAGGGTAAGAGAAAGATCAATGATGGGCGACTGATTGGGGGCAGCAACAGCTGCAGTGAAGGTTGCATGATGGTGGAGGTACTCAAACTCCAGCTGCATAACACAGCACAATAGAAAAGGTGTGTTGTTAGAAATTGCCAGTACTTAAACTGTCCTTTACAGATGAGATTTTCACCTTGCCAGAATTATAATCAGGAAATTTCATAGAGGCAACGGTCTTCGATGATGGGACAATGTTGGTGAAAGTCAGAGTTGTAAAGATCTGCAACAAAAAATAGTTAGCAATTTTTTGGGGTGAAAATAAGGATATTTTTGAAAGGAATAAGTTGGTCTTAGCTCCCCACATGTGATTCTGTATCAACTTTGACATCAACCGTAGTGGTCTTATATTTGTATTGCACTGCTACATCTCCAGTTGAAAGAGCTCCTTTCTTAACTGCAGTTGGTGTTATGGTCTACACCACACAGTAGAAATATGAATTACGAAGTGTACAAATAGTGACAAAATCTAATGGTTATCAAATGAAAAAACAATACCATTTCATATTGACTCTTTACTTATTAGCTTAGCCTCCTAAAATCAATGGCAACCTTCGAAGTAACTAGACATTAATATAAAGTGTCTACCTGGTCATTTTATTACTTTATGAAATGTAAGCAATTATGCAATTAAAAAATTACAAAGTAACAGATGTAGCTAGGGAAGCCGCGTTCATTGCTGATTGTAGGGAGTGGGAAGGTTCAGCCCCTCCTATTTCTGATGTAATCTTGTCGGACATTTACAATTAAGTAATGCATGGGTTTGTTTTTAAAAATAAAAAATAAAAAAAAATACAAAGGTTACGTATTAAGTTTAGTTACTAAAGGCATGTAATGTAAGCATGTACAGATATATCAGGCTTAACTATGGCCAGACAAGTGGTTTAGTTCTATAAATGTCTCTCCTATCTTCAAGTCATCCATATTTGTTGTAGCATTGATGGCCCTGATGGGTTCCCAACCTTTCAAATCACCAAGTCTCCACCACAATCCTTGCCAGATTTAATTAATTAAAAAGTTCACAAAAAACTTTTTTCCAATTCATCCACTTGCTATTTTATAGACCTAATGTTTCAATGCATGCATTAGAAAATTACATGCTTGTTGTCTAGCAAGGTCTAGACTATATGAATGAGCCTGAAGAAGAAGAAAGATTGCAACGAAAATGTGACATCATGACTGCTGCATTACTGCACCATATCTCCCAAAACTGGGAGCCGTTGCTTCACAAAGACCTTGGATTCAATTTTCATATTGAACCATTGAGTGCTGCCTGCCTGATGTGAGACTCAGGGTTGTCATAGCCAACCTAACTCAAAGGAACAATGCTCAATATTTATAATGAACCCCCAAAAGCCAGCCCAACAGATGTTGGATCTAGCCATCTAGGTTATCACAATTACATAACCTCACCTTGTCACTGTGAAGCAATGTGGATGCTAAAGGTGGCATTTACAACAGGATATAATAAGGTGTCCTTCCAGACCATAAGGACCTTTTCCTGATTAGTTTGGGTCTTCGGGATAATGGATATCATCACCAACACAAAATATCCAGTGAATCAACCATATGCCAAGTCCTAATGTTCAAGGCGAACAGAAAAACATGTGGAAACATAGATTGGACCATATAATAATGTAACAAAGACAGAAAACGACTTGTGAGTTCCAAATTAAGAAAACCTGGAGTACTTTATACAGCTTAAAAAGAATTCTACAGTTTGAAAATCAATATCAAGAAGTAGTAAACTGTAAATATAACCAAAGCCACGTAATTTAACGTTTCTTACTTATTATACTTATTTTACTCCACCTTCATTGCTTAAGTCAACAGGGATACTTTCATAGCATAGACTAATTAATACACCGTAACAATAAATTCAAATCCAATAACAACGAACAAGTCGATGCAGAGGGTAGTAATTATGTATCAAGCCTAAAATTTGGAAATGAGCCGTACAGAGCTAAATCTAGCTAAGACGAGTACTTAAATTCTGCCTAATTAACCTATATCAGCAAAGGAAACAAAACAATCACCATTCACCATAAAGCAGTCTATTCAAATTGAATGAAGAGAAGTCAAGGAATTCGTACCACTCCGCAGTCACTGTAGGTCGACACAGATATCTTCTGATCCGAGATATAGTCCTTCGTCAGCAGATCTATGCGTATTATGCAGGAGAAACGACGTCATGTTTCGTAATCGAAGGATTTACACACACACACACACACAGAGATAGATACGAAGATGGATTAGAAGAAAGGAGGATCTGAAATAGATTTACCTTTGGCCTTCTTGCCAATACCGGAGAAGAGACCGGGTCCGGTAGTCATTTTCTTTCAGGCCGATGAGATCACCAGAGATGGAGAGTATTGCAGAGAATCGGGAAGGCGGAACTCTGAATCTGGAAACCGAGGAAGAAGACAGCTCCAAAGAGAAATTCGTTTTTATTGTTATTATTATCATTTTATTTTTTGGTGACCACGAATCCTAGTAGTAACCGGGAAGTCGGGAACGGGATGGATTTTGGTGGCAGGCATATCTCTACCGTTGATTTTGTCCTCCTTACTATTTTGTGTTTTTTTTTTTTTGGTTAGACAATATATGCTTAAATTAACCCCTTCAATTAAGCAAATAATGTAATTGAATATCATAATTATTTTTGTAAAGCTTCATTCAAAGTCCGATTGAACCAATGAATTAAAAAAAAGAGTTCAATTAAACTACTCAACATTTAAAAGTCGTCTAATTTTTTTTTTTTAATATATCTTATTGTTCCAAATTCATGCATGCTAAATTTTGAGCAGTTCATGGGATTTTATGACGCCAACAATCAATAAAATAAAGAAAGTATTTTCACATTACATGTCAACAACTCTTATTTGACCTGCATGAACTGAAACAACCGGTTATATAGAAAATTGGATGACTTTTGAATGTTGAGTGGTATAATTGAACTTTTTTTTTATTCAATAGGTCAATTGGATTTTAATCTCTGATTCAGTGGTCTAATTGAACAATTTTTTCGGTATATATAAATTTTTTTTTAAAGCACCGGTATATTTTTAATGAAGGGCAGCTATGTGTCAAAGGAATATATATATATATATAGAGTGTTGTTCAAATGAGTCCTGGGATTTATATGAGTCCATGTGCACACTTCTTAGCCTTTAAAATAGTGTGATTAGTGGTGTAGATTAAAAGTAGTTTGTAATTTTAATAAATTCATTTTTAAATTTAAAAAACTCATTTTTAACTGTGTTCTTTGGGGGAGTATTTGTGCAGGGGTATCTTAGGGTTTTGAAGTGGGGTACTCACAGCCGCTTATTATTGTTATTTTTTATTTGTATTTTTGTTTTCAAAAATTAGGTCTCCAGGTTGCACAGGGTGACGTGGAGTGTGATTTTGCGCAGTGACTATTGACTCATCGCCGGCTGCTGCTCGTGCAGGCTAACATCTACCGCGCCGTTCACCCCTTCGACGCCGTCTCACGCCCTAGTTGCCCGCTGCTACCGTCCTCAGCCCATCACTGCCGTATTATCCCACGTGTCTCCGTAGCCGCGATGTCCCGCATCCCGTCGTCTGAGTCTCGCCGCCGGCCGGCGGAGGTCCCACAGGCTGATCGCGGTAAGTGTTTTTTTTTTTTGCCTGTTCATTGCTCGGATAGTGGTCTGGATTTCTTGTTCGCTGTGGTGTGTTGCGTGGTGGGGGGAGGAGTGGGCTCATTCTTCCTCGCTATGTGGTGGTGGCATTTGTTGTATACTGTGCACATGGGTATGGGGAGTGGGGTGGGTCGCGGGTGCGGGTGCGGGTATGGGGAGTGGGGTGGGTTTGCGGGTGCGGGGAATACCCATTATGTAACATTAGTCATTAATATGACACTTGATAAATAATTACTATATTACCACCACACGGTAGACTCCCATTAATTAGAGAGAAAGCTACTAGTAGTCTGCTAAAGTGATAATTAACTAATAAAAAAAACATAAAGTAATAATATACTAATAGTAATAACAACAACAATACTAAGAATAAATTTTTAATAAAATTTATACGTTTAAACTATTTTGAAATTTTAAAAAATAATTTAAGAATTAAATAAATAACATAATACTTTGAGCTAAATACTAATAACACAAAATAATATATATATATATATATATATATATATATATATATATGCGGGGGCGGGGGCGGGGCGGGAATACCTCCCCCCACACCCGCCCCCATACCCGCGCAGGTTTAAAACTTTTCCCCCGTACCCGCACCCATTACCCAAATTATGCGGGTATTTTATTACCCATTGGGGCGGGGATGCGGGTAACCCGTTGGGTGCGGGTAGAATTGCCATCCCTAGTCTGGGACTAGAAATCTTCAACCCTAAACCGCCACATGCAAGTTCACAGGGGCCACATGCTAGCTTGTGGGACAACTCAAAATTTTTTTAAAAATTATTATTTTATATTCTAATAATTTAAGCAAAACAATATTAGATTTTGTTGGGCTTTTAAAAAATCTATGTGTTTAGCCATTAAAAGATTTTATGTTTTTAGTTTATTTAATGGTATATATATAATAATATTATTGTTGTCAGCTTGTGAGTTGGCCCGCGAAACTCACATTTTTGCTAGTCACAATTTTTAGACGCTAAGCTATCCCACTGCAGGGCGGTTTAGGGCTGCCCCGCGGGCTTCCCCAAATTGACACCCGTACTATAATAAGTCTATAAATACAACATACATGCACAATAAGGAGGGTCAACATTCTGCTTATTTGAATACATTGTTTTATTAGGGTCACCCCAAGTAACCAAAAACATTTGTTGTTTCGATTACCCTGTCATTTACACTTTTGTTATAGTTTTGTACTTACCTTACGGTTTATGTTGGGATTGTATGACGTATGCCAATAAATTCCCGCAAATGTAAACCATTCTCATAAGTTTAATATTTTTAAAAATAAAATAACTAACTAATCCCTATTAATTAAAATGTAAATTAAATTAAATTGAATTTATTTATTTTATTATTCTAGTATAATGTTTACATATACTTAATACATATTACTTTTTTTTTTTTGCCTCATTTTACCTATTTTATTACTTTCCTTTTTCAATTGTCACAAATATTATCCACTTTCTTAAAATAAATACTACCACCTTGAAATAAATAAAAAAATTAATATTAAAAATGTAAATTTGAAATACAAATAGAATAAACATAAATAGTGTACCACAATAACCAACCACGCACGTACTATTAAGGAAAAAGGATAAATTAAAATTTAAAAAGAAAATGCAAGGATTGGGATGTCAACGTTAGACATGTGTTTATACAACAAAATTGTGTTGCAGATGTCCTCGCAAAGATGGCACTGGAGAGAGTAGATGGTTGGACAAATAATTAATTTAAAATATTTATAAAATAATATATGAGTTGATATGTAAGTATGATGATGTGGTAGGGATGTTGTCAGTGCCACATAAGCTATTGTCCTTAACTATACCACTTTTTAAAGTACATGACTAAATTAAACAGAATTAGAATAGAAGGATTAAATTGAACAAAACACTATAGTATAAGGATATTGTTCTCTTGTAGGTACTTTGACCAAATTTAACTAATAAATTGCTTACCAAATACCCTGTATGTATTACCAACTCCATAAAAATATTTGAAGCAAACTTAAAATAATAATGCCTTAAATCCACATGTGAATCCCAATAAATCAATCACCATTGTTAACAAACACTTGAAGATATGAACCTACAAAATTCACGTACACACATACAAAGCTTCTTGATCCACAAATTAACTCCAATTTGGTGTAAAAACCCCACAAAAGCGATCCATTTTGGATGGTGACGTTAGGCTGATGATCACCGGCCATCGCCGTCGCTCAATGCCGGCTTCCACACACTAGCCCACACCACCGGCTATTCTTCCAGGACAAGAATATTCCGGCAGAAGATTCCCCGGAGCACTGTCCCATTGACCATCCTTCTCTGTACCTCCTCAAAAGGGCGCGTACGTCATCGCACACTTCATCACCGTATGAAGCGGGGCTGAACCCCCCTGCATGGAGGCGGTGTGACCAACGCGCCGCCGTCTCGCGTCGCTCCACCGACTCCGACGGCGGGCACGCCACTAGGTCCACTATCGCCCGTCCGGCCTGCCGCTCCAACATCAAACGCTCGTTGCTCGTTTTCGGGAAACTTTCCTCCAAACACTCGAAATAAACCCTAAACCACCTCAAACATTCTTGAAAACCGGTGATAAAGTCGGACCCATCAACGCCCACGTCAAGATTAGCTTCCTCCTCCACCACCGTCAAAACCCTCGGCTGTAATCGCCGGAAAGTCGAGATCATTTGGCCCCGCCGGCTGTTGGGGACGGAATGTAACGCCCCCACGCAGTTTATTGCCAATGCTTCATCTTCTTCCACATCCACTGCAAGAATATCGAATTCAGATAGATCATCACCTGCACAAAAAATGAATTTTTTTTAGTAAAAGGAATAACAACAACCTATATATATGTTGTTCCTCCAAAAACAATTCATATATATAAATGCAGAAATTAAACATGGAATTATAGCAGCCCAGAGAAATATGATTGCAAATAAATTACATATCATTCTCAATTATACAATAATGTATAGTCATATGTAAAATAAAATAAAATAAATTATGCAATCAATGAAAACTAGGCAGAGATTTAACTGGACTCTGATACCAAATGTAAGCCTGTAAACCACATTGAACAGTTAATATGTGGTAATGAAAAGCGGATCTACTAACCTCCAGCCATAGTTTATAATACTTTGGTTGTTGTGACCGATGCACGTTGAGAAGAGCTCCCAGGGCTGCTTGTGAAGTCACCGTAAAACCAGAATTGTTTCTCTCACTTGGCTCAGTAATTTAGATGGTGTATTGCGTGAACTGAGCAGTGAGAGGACTAGGGGGTCTATATATAGTCCTACATCCCATCAATGTAGGTAACCGACTACCTAATGCTGACCAAAGACTAGTACTTAGTCAGCCTAAATAGTCTGCACCACATAAAACACTTAATTTATTACTCCCTCCTCCCATTTTGGTTGTCTGGTTCGTTTAACGAGGCTTGACTAAAGTTATTTTTAATCCAATTTTTCATAATATTAAGTTTAGTATTAATATATAAAATTTATATATTTAGAAACTACATCAAAAGTACTATTAAACACAAAAAATTAAATTTAAAAATAAAAAAAAATTACTAAAGAAAATAAGCAATGAAGAAAGAGTTGGTTTGACCAATGAATAGTAAATAGGACAGGTAAAATGGGACAGAGGGAGTATTATTGATAATAATCCTAATAATAATAACATAAGGAAAAGGTTACACTATTGACTTTGATACAATGTAGAATCTGTTCATACATACTTTCTCAATCTATTGAAGCACATAGAGTCAATAAACGTGTGACCTTCCAGGTGAGAAAGTCACAACTGTACTTTCCAGTTTCCACAGCAGCTCGACCACACGGTCTTGATAAGTCTGAACTTTAATGATTTTACCTAATTAGTATTTTACAGACTTTCCTTGTGTTGGTTATTAAAATTAATGACTAAATTTAAAAAATTACTATAATCAATGATTAAATTGGATAAAATTAAATCATTATATTATCTCCTTCCCAAAACAAGCTATATATTCGTCTCACCTGTATGATATACAACGTTGAACTTAAAGGGCACACCCATAAGTCTAGCAAACTTCTCCATCCTACTCCCAATCTCTTCCATCACCGTCTGGACTGCCGGAGGCGGCCCATCACCGCCGCCGGATTTCCGGACCACCACCGTGGTGAGCCGTAGACGAGGGGGGTCGTCAGTTCGGGTAGCGAGCGATTCAAGAAAAGTAGGCCACTGCGTGCAAAAAGTACTGCTGATATCAACTATATGAATCTTGGATTCACCGTCAATGGCGTCCATGATCGCCCCGTTACACGCGACGTGGCCGAAAGTGGTCCACGGGCTCACCTCCTGGAACTTCAGCGCCGTCTTCCTCGTCGACTCGAACGAGCAATTCCTCTCCGACGCCGACGCCGACTTCCGGCAATTCCGCTCGCCGGAATCCGTTACGCGGCTAAACAGCGCCTGGAGAAAGTAATACGCCAGCTTCTGATCGGTGTCGCCGTACGGAGAGCTGATCTCGTTGAGCACCCATATTAACTGCCGCACGCGCGGGGCGTTCTTGTCGGCTACGGCTCTGGCGGCGTGGAGCAGAATATCGGCGCCGGAAAAAGCCGACCCGGAATCAAAACCCGGGGAGAAGGAGAAATTATGATCGATGGGAGTTTGATGGTGAGAGTAATCAGAGAAGTGGGTATTATTATAAGAGGAAGAAGAAAAGTCGTCTTCATTATTATCCATGAAAACAGGATTGAATAAGCATTGTTGTTGTTGGGAAGTTGAGGAAGAGTTGAAGGATTGATCGTCGGAGTGTTGAAGGGTGAGTAGAGGAAAAAACATATCATCCATTTCAGCTTACCCAACGAGGAATCAACAACATACATTAAATATGTATATATGTGGATGTGTGTTAGATTTGACCAGACACAAATTAAAATATTATGTGTATATATGTGGAGTTGTTGTCTGATGTCGAGGAAGTACGAGAGAGGAAATCATAACTCACGATTATTTAATCGCTTATCATGTGAGTATATTCATGTTTGGTGCTTATAAGGAACCCATCATATTAAGTATGAATCTATACAGAGAGTCACTATATTGTCATCTGAGCAGAAGGTTAGCTAGTCTTCAATTATTAATTAACATAGTTGTATTTTTTCCTTTCATTGAAACATAACGGTTAGTTATGTTACACTATTTCTTTTTGGTATCTAAACCAAATTTTGTTAGGATTAAACTTGTAAATTTATCTTAGTTTCCTCATTTTGTCATGTTTTCCTTCTCGATTTATTGAGTGAAAAGTACACATTCAAGTTATTTGGGTTGAACTTATAAATTTAGGAAAAAAATTAGATGTTCCGTCTTGGTAACTCATATACAGGAGATTTCTGAGGGAAATATACACTACTACAGGAAACACCTTTAACGTCGGTTTTTTAGCACTTTTAACGTCGGTTAAAAATCGACGTTGATCTGGCCGACGTTGTATATAAATGATACGGCGTCGGTTGTAAAAACCGACGCCGTATGTATTTTTTTATTTTTTAAAATAAGAAACGACGTCAGTTTTTTAGAAAAACCGACATCGTTTATTTAAAAAAAATTAAAAAAATAAGAAACGACGTCGGTTTTTTTAAAAAATCGACGTCGTTTATTTAAAAAAAAAATATGAAACGACGTCGGTTTTTATAAAAAACCGACGTCGTTTCTTTAAAAAAAATAAAAAAAAATGAAACCACGTCGGTTTTATTAAAAAACCGACGTCGTTTATTTAAAAAAAAATTAAAAAAATAATAAACGACGTCGGTTAATAAGAAATAACCGACGTCGTTTATAATTTTTTTTTTAATATTAAAATTATTTTACGAATCTACCTAAAACCTGTACAGTATATTTCCAATTCACACATAAGTTTCAGAACCTGTGTAACAAATTAACATTCGAATTCCTAATATGCATTATAATTCAATGTTATTTTTATTTTTGAAATTAGTTTCAAAACCGATATAACTAACCGAACCCGAACTATGAAAAACCGAACAGTTTTCAACATTACATAACCAAATTGCCCCCACCCGTCCGATGCACACCCCTAGTTCTTTTCTTTTGTTGCTACAATCATTAGGAATTTCTTGTTTCCAAGAACATTGTCACATTGCTGAAATGACTTGTCTTAGCTATCAAATGCTTCTCCGGCCATGTAATGCTTCCACACCATCTTTCTGTACTCTGTAAGAAAAGGTTTAAGAAGGCATTACACTACAAAGATATGTAGACTAAGCTCTTGACAGCATTGACATGCAATTCTCGAAACAGCAGCAATTATCTAGCTCTAGAGACAGGATGGAACTGAAATAAGCACATGCATAGCTCTAGAAACAGCAGCAATTAAGCTAAGAACAAACAATTAATTAATAATGTCCTATGCAACAAAAACCATAATTTGCATACTAGATGAGTAAGTTACAAGCAATCTGCCACCAACTTTTTGCAGCATTCCAATCTGAAGTTATATATTCCTTAAAACATTACATCCATCATAATTATTAATCATCTCTTTCAACTGTACAAGCCATACCTTGTCTAAACTCTAGAGAAATGTGCATATCTTAACTTTCAGTGTTTGGTTCTGCATATAGAAAGTTAGAATCAGGCAAAGAAGGAAGGAATATAGGTCCAACAAAACAATGAAGGCACAGCAATGCTCCAAACCTCATAATAAACTCTGGATGGAGAGAAGAATGGTTCTGCAATCATAAGCTGAAGACCATTTGTCCTGCATGATTTATCAATACCATTCTGAAATCTGAAGAAATTAAACTTGGATGGAGAAATTCAAGCTGAGAGGAGCCCTGCAAGATGTGAAGAACATGAGGGATTTACTGGTTGAACATTTCAGCTTTCAGCCTGCTTCGATTCTGATTCTTGCAGGTAATGGAATTTTTTTTACTGAACAGGAAGAGGTGGGCAAATAATGAACCTCCAAGTCGTACTTACAAGGTGACAGGGTAATTGGGTACCCGACCCGGAACCGTTGTCATAACCAGGTTGCCGTTCAGCATCAATGCGCAACGATCCAACTCCTCAGCATTGATGGCCAACGTTCAGATCCTCAGAGCATTGATGACAGACGTTCACTGATGAACGTTCAACTCCCTAGCATTCAATACCTCGGGTATTGATGACCAACGGTCACTGAGCTGAAAAGAATAAAAGGCCTCACAACCACATAGTGAGGGGACACTTCTTACTCTTCTTACTAAAACTTACTTGTACACTGAGCACTACGCTCAACACTGTATTCAAATACTGATTCAAATAATATACCGGTAACACATTATTACCGTCATTGGTGCTCTTGTTGAGAGCCGAGATCAGATCTCAGGCTAAAATCACAAAATCAAAAACCCATTCAGTTCACCTCATCACTATCAATGGCATCTGGATCCAGCAGCTCGCACACGCCTAGTCAGGTGAACAAGGGTCACCCTTCGGGTGATCTTCGTGAGCAGCTCAATAGCAACCGTGGAGGTGACCTTCGTAGCCAACTCAACAACAATAACCGCAGAGAAGGTGACCTCCGTACCCAACTCAATAATAACCATGGTGGCGGCCGTACTCCCCTCCCAGCAACCGCTGCCCCTGCCCAGGTGGTGGACCTTCAGGCGGCCGCGCAGATCATCCAACAGGCGGCGACGACGATGGCCCAACTAGTCGCAGGAATGCAAGGCCAGATCTTACCGCCACCACCCCCGCTGGAAGAAGAAGTCCAGTCTCCAAGGCAAAACAGAACTCAACGACAGGAAGGTGGAACCCAACCAGTTTCCAGATCTGTTCGAGAACGACCAGCGGCTTCCAGATCTGTCCGAGATCGGTTGGGGGTGCAAGGATCCTCCAATAGAGGTCCCCGTGCCCAAGCAGGAAAGGTAGTAACCAGACGACCATCCGGAGAAAGGATGGGCGAATCGGATGGATTGGCTCCGCGTCACTCCACCAGACACAAAACACCACAGGAAGGCCTGGTGGAAAGACTCCAAAGGCAGATAGATGATTTGAAAACGAAAGTAGATGCAAGAGAACACTCACCAGAACCGGAGGTAAGAATGGCCGCTCCATTCTCTCCTGACATAATGGAAGTTCCTCTTCCAAAAGACTTTCGACTACCCGCCATCAAGGCCTACACTGGCACTTCAGATCCGCGTACCCATATGACAAGATACAAGGCAGCCATGGTCATGATCGGGGCAAGCGATGCCATAATGTGCAGAGCATTCTTGTCCACTCTAGACGGGACTGCTCAAGATTGGTTTAACACAATCCCAGACGGATCAATTCAAACTTTCGCAGAGCTATCCAAAAGTTTCTTGTCTTATTTCTCAGGAAGCATACAACACAAGAAACCATTCTCACATCTCGGCGGGGTAAAGCAGGACAAGGGGGAAAGCCTGCGAGACTTCCTAAGCAAGTGGAAAAAAGAAGAAAACAACGTATACGACTTCGATTCCAAGGCAGCGATTCTCATCTTCATCCAGGCGCTGAGGTCAAGGGATTTCCACAAACAAATGAACGCCCACCACCCACGCTCTTATGAAGAACTCATGAGAACGGCCAACCGGTACGCAGACGCTGAGGAGGCTGACAGGAGGAAAAAGGATGAGGAGGAAGGACGAAAGAGTGGGCGACCTGATAAAGCTGGTCCGCCCAGCCAGGCACCACGACCAAACCAACCACCCTCAAAGAAGGGAAGAGATGACCGACCCCGCCTCATCCCGTTGCGATATCTGACACCGTTAACTCACCCAGTTAGCGTAATCCTAAACCAAGCCGAAGACATGGGGATCGTGCAATTCCCGCAGGAGTGCATGAAGGTCTCCCCAAATGCGGATCAATCTAAGTATTGCAGATTCCATAGGCAGGTGGGCCATGATACCGACGAATGCAACGTGTTGAAACGCCAGATTGAGGAGCTCATCCAGAGGGGATACTTCAGACAGTTCGTCAAACGGTCAGGCCAGCAGAAGCCGAGCCAAAAGTCAAGCCAACCTCCGCGTAATTTACCAAAGAATGTTTGGAAAAAGGATGACAGCTCCGAGCCGTCATCCTCAAGTGGTAAGAAAAGGGAGCACGACCAAGTTACCGTAACGGATCTCTCTGACAAAGACACAGAGGAGCCTAGGAAACACAAGAAGCAGACCATACACTTCATCTACGGAGGTCCTGCAGGCGGAGACACACAAGCAGAGAGGAAGAAGTGGAGTCGCCAGCTATATGTGTAACCCCTCGTATTTTCCGATAAGTTTGAGGTTCGGAAAATAGGTCTTTAAGTTATGACATTCATGAAATGATCGCTCGATGCTTCAAAGGAATTTTTTTTTATAAGTGAGTATAGTTGTTATTA
>CP025659.1:22764077-22780956 GCA_003576665.1 Ipomoea trifida | reverse complement strand
AGGTGATAGAATTCACTCTAGGTGTGGCGGTAGCACCCAGTTTTCTGTTGATAAGATGTAAGCTTCCGCTGATGTATTATTACGGATTTGTAATAAATGTAAGAGTTGAAAATTGGGGTGTTACAATATGTAGGTGAGGTGGTCAGCCTTCCAAAGGGAAAAAAGCAGAGGAGGGAAGCCATTACCTTCTCTGACGATGACCTACCAGAAGGTCCACTGCCCCATCGAGATGCATTGGTAATCAAGATGGAGATCAACGACAGCATTGTGCATCGCATACTCGTAGACACCGGAAGCTCAGTCAACGTGATGTACTACGACGCTTTCACCAAACTGGGACTTCCCAGAAATCAACTCAAAGAGGTACGAACTCCACTTTCTGGTTTTACCGGGGATTCAATTGAGACTGAGGGATCCGTGGTACTACCAGTAGAGA
Source organism: Ipomoea trifida (assembly GCA_003576665.1). Taxonomy (NCBI): domain Eukaryota; kingdom Viridiplantae; phylum Streptophyta; class Magnoliopsida; order Solanales; family Convolvulaceae; genus Ipomoea; species Ipomoea trifida. The sequence continues at coordinate 22,780,520 of CP025659.1, read as the reverse complement.
TAGGTGTGAGCCCCAACACCTCCAAAATAAACATGGAGTTCATCGTTGTGAAACTCACATGTGCCCACAACGTCATATTGGGGAGGCCGGCTCTGGAAGATTTAAAGGCAATAATTTGTGGAACTGGCAAAGTTTCCCCTTGCTCGGGGGGCTGGGCAGACAAACCCTCAGGCAAGGGATCCACACCCGAAGTGGGAGCCGGGGGCTGAATCGAAGATTCTGGCTGAGTTTGCGGAAGCGTCAGGTTACAAGCTCCTCCACCAGATATGGAAGCTTGACTCTTCTTCCCTTTTCCATTAGTCTTACTTTTCTTGGAAGGATACTGCCCGCTCTGCGACAAGTACCGAGCAGCTGCTGCCGGTATACCACCTTTCGACGACATGGCACCTACAAACAATTTCAAGTTATGACAAACAATTGTAAGAAAACAGCAGGCAAGAAATAGCTAAATACCGAGAGGGGTACCAGGTACGTCAAGGGCAGCTGGCCGGATCCTCCTAAACCCCATATCATAAAGCCACCACTCAGAGGTACGCTCGACAACTTGAAAAGGACCACCTTTCAGAAGTTTCTTGACCTACTTACGCATAGTGGGATTCTCATCTAAAGATGGGTGGCTTCTAACGTGGGTACCCCACGCGACAGCAAAAGGAGAAGGGACACCTAGGGAAACAAAGAAGAACCTAGACTTCCAGTCCTTATTGAAGCTAGGACGGTCGTCGAAAAGCGCCTTGTGGGGCATAGAAGAGATACACACGAAACCCTTACCCTCTCTAGGTACCCTCATGACTCTAAACAACGACTGGAAGAGACCTAAGGAGGGCTTCATCCGTTTTTGGTGACACACGGAAAGAAACCCTGCGATAACCTGGTGACCGTTTGGGGCAAGCTGACCTGGGGCTATTTCATAGAAATTTAGGAAATCGATCAGGAAAGGATGAAGGGGAAACCTAAGTCCCACCTGCACAGACACTAGATGAACACCAAAGAAGGAGGGCTCCGGGGGCTCGTTGATGCTAACATCATGCCCAGGGATGACAACTCTAACATTCCCACACACTAGACCTTGGATGTCTGTTAAATCGCCAGATTTTAGATTGCGATAGGTTCGCTCGATAAGTGAACTATCTAGAGGGGAATACGAGGTCACGCGCCTCTTCCTTTTACGACTAACAGAAGGGGCAGGAGGATCCAGAACTACGGTGTCTTCTTCCGAGGAAGACAGGGAGGAGGTGTCTTTGGGGTCATCACCGGGGCCCAATGCCTCGGTGTCACCACGGTAGGTCAATGTATCTTCACCATCATAAGATGAAGTTTCATTGTCAGAAGACTCCGTGCGCGATGAAGTTTCATTATCAGAAGACTCCGTGCCCAAACTTGAATTCGAATCCATAGTAAAGGGACTAACCTGGTTATTGGCAGACACGATCACCAACCAATCAGCACAACAGACAGCAAAACAAAAAACAAAACAAACTTGTCAGTTCAACACAAGCAAGCTCTGAGCTCAAAAAAAAAAAAAAAAAAAAAAAGAAGAAGGAAAACGGTGCGTGACTTCGGCCCAGCGCCGAAGTCACGCGGTGCCGTGACTTCGGCCAACGCCGAAGTCACGAATGCCTGACTTCGGCGCTCGGCGAGCGCCGAAGTCACGCCGCGACGTGACTTCGGCCCAGCGCCGAGGTCACGGGACCTCGGCCCCGTGCCGAAGTCGCCGGACAGGGTGCGAAAAAAAAAAAATTTGAACTTACCAGGATAGTGGTTGGAAGAAGGAAGGCAATCTGTGGGCTAAGTGTTTACGAAAGAAAGAAGGGTTTTTATACAAAACCCTAGGGTTCTATATAAGGAAATCAATATTCCTAATATCTATGGGAATCAATATTCCTAATATCTATGGGATTTCCTGAAACAATCTTGGCATGAAGTTTTCAAGGTTTTAAGGATTCCCTGAAAATGCTGTGATAGTTCGTAGCTACTTGAGTTATTCCGGATAATTATGAAGAAGAAGCCGCGGCCCAGTGCCAAAGTAAAAAAAAAAAAAAAAAGAAGCAAAAACAGCAAACTAGTTTGAAGTAAATAAATAAACGTTTTATTCCGATAAAAATTCTCACGCACTATTACACTTCAAAGTACTAACTCCTACTCAAGCATCTAGGTCTCTGAGGACTTCGAGGGTTTGGGGTACTCCACTGCCAAAGGAAGCTCATCATCAGGCACAAGGACGATGGCCATACTTCCTTCCACGGGAACTTGTTTTGGTGGCTTCGCGGCATCCTTCTCTTCCTCTCCATCTGACAGAAGGGTTAGGGGATCCTCAACGGTATCCCCAACTTTGTGCCCACGCTCCTTCCTCAGCTTCGACTTCTCACGTCTGGCCAGCTCCATCAAACGAAACGACCGGCGCCTCTTCGTACCCGCACTTGTTTCAGCAGCACTTGCTCTCTTTGGACCCATGATGAACCCAGCTGAGCTAACGTAATGAGGAAAGGTGAAAAACACATATTCAGAGAGGGTCCTTATATACATACAAAGCCGGTTCATAGAAGGAAACAAAATCGCAGGGAGATTAGGAAATATTCCACAAATATGGAAGTTTCCTTCCAGTAAAATTTCCTTCCAGAGTTCAGCATACCCAATCTTCTTCCTCAAGTTCCAAGGCCGCTCCATTCAAACACCGGTTGATACTCCCTAACTACCTCAGCCATTCTCGCTAGCTAGGGAGTGGGGGGCTGGTGACAGGGTAATTGGGTACCCGACCCGGAACCGTTGTCATAACCAGGTTGCCGTTCAGCATCAATGCGCAACGATCCAACTCCTCAGCATTGATGGCCAACGTTCAGATCCTCAGAGCATTGATGACAGACGTTCACTGATGAACGTTCAACTCCCTAGCATTCAATACCTCGGGTATTGATGACCAACGGTCACTGAGCTGAAAAGAATAAAAGGCCTCACAACCACATAGTGAGGGGACACTTCTTACTCTTCTTACTAAAACTCACTTGTACACTGAGCACTACGCTCAACACTGTATTCAAATACTGATTCAAATAATATACCGGTAACACATTATTACCGTCACAAGGGTACACTTGGTGGAAAGGCAATCTGTTTTGGTGCTTGTGAAGATCATCAAATGGCTGCAGATACATCTGTAACATTTCTTCTTCGCTTCTTTTACTTGCTCCTTTCTGAGCTCAGCAGCCTGGCCTCTAACTTCTGTCAAAATTAATGCAGGCATTTTCCTCAGGAAAAGAAATGAATGGAGCAATGACATACACATTCATAAGAGCAATAAAGGAAAATCCAAATATAACATACGGTGGGCTGCTGAATTATATGCACCAGTCAATTGTAGCTGCCAATAGAGGAAGATGCCTGCCTTCTCTCAATCTCTTCAACCGCAAATTGGAACAGGTATTAAGCTCTATTTCCACCCATATGATTCGCACATGAATGAGCTAATATGCAGACAACCACCATCGAGTCACATCAAATTAGACAATAGAAAGATCAGTGTATAAACCACCACTGCCTTTTCTCAATCATAGTTTTCCTTATAATGCACAGGACACTGTTTTATCATCTTCCCAAGATTTTGACATCAACCAGAAGTTGAATCTGTAACTTTGACAGTGTGTGCAGCTGAAAGATAAGTTTGGAGGATAATCATCCAGAGACACCCCCATTGATTCCTGGCCTCATCAACAAGAAATAAAAGATATATATTCTCTGTACACTCGTATAATTTTTCAGATATATTTCTCATTAAGCATCAATGCTATGAACACAAAAACAGAGAGTCAGTTTACGACCATTTTGAAGAGTAGAGATGAAAACCTTAAAATGAAATTGAATGCAGATAATATTCAATTCCTGGGTTTTGTTTATGATCTATCTAACCTGTTTAATCTTTGGAAGATTGCAGAAGTGTCTGTCTTCGATATATAAACAACAATAATTGAAATCACAACACTTAAAATTATGGAGTATTCACACAATATGATCAAATCTAAACTAAACAGGTGACAAAGAGCATTTAAATAAAGAAAAATAAAAATAAAATCAATCTAATAAAAAATACGAAACTTACCGGCGGTGGCTGGGCAGGGCGGTAGCTGGGCGGACCGGCGCTGGCTGGGCGAGGCGGCGCTGGCTGGGCGGGGTTGTGGTAGCTGGGCAGGGCTGCGGTGGCTGGGCATGGCGGCGATGGCTGGGCGGGGCGGCGCTGGCGAAGCGGATGTGCGCAGTGGCGAAGCTCGGTGGAGGTGCGTTGGCGAAGCGCAGTGGACGTGCGGCGGTGGAGGTGCGTCGGCCGGTGGCTGTGCGAGGGTGGAAGTCCGGCCGAGGGTGCGAAGGTTGCTGCGCGAGGGAGGCGTTGTTCGAAGAAGAAGAACGAAAAAAATTGGAAAGAAAACGCAGATCTAAAAATCTGCTAAGGGGCCTGTTTTATAAGAAATCTATGGCGTCGGTTGTTGCTACAACCGACGCCGTTGGTTTTTTATATAATATAAAACGACGTCGGTTCTTTAGAAGAACCGACGTCGTTTTTATATTTCGAAAAAATTAAAGACAAATTAAATATGTACGACGTCGGTTCTTTGGACGAACCGACGTCGTATAGTTGCCGTAATTTTTTTAAAAGTATTTGACGTCGGTTTTTTAGTAAAACCGACGTCGTAAATATTTGACGTCGGTTTTTTAAAAAACCGACGTTATTTAGGCGACGTTAAATGTGTTTTCTGTTGTAGTGATAAGAAGGAGAGATAAAACTTAGGTGAATTTTTCTTGAGAAATTAAATTTTGAAAAAGAAATTAATAGTCTCTAAAGATTATGTTTCAATAGGGTCGAAAATTAAAATAAAATTATTCCAACGAAGGATCAAAATTTGGATGAATTTATGAATATCGAATTGAGTCCATTGTGCTCAATAACTAAGGATCAAAAGTATTATTTCCCTGAAAATCCGGGTGTTGACACCCATTTCAAAATGCATTTTCCTATGAATTGATGTCAATTAATGATCCAGGGACAACGTTAATTAGAAACAAGATAAATTAGAGTCTAATATACTTACTGGTCCTACAAGGTGCAATCTCAAATTAACATGTATAATTAAGAAGAGTCAACACCACAATCACGCAAATAATTCCGTAATAAACTGGATTACACCATACGACAATTCCTTATGCAATCAAAAGGTATACTTGATTATATATTATCTCTATCTTCTGTTATTTAGATTTTCTTAATACCATTTTTTTTTTCTATTGTGAATATTACACAAGGGTAAAGATAGTGGTTGTGGAGTTTGTGATTTATGAGCTATATTACACATATGTAGATTGTAGAGTTAATCTAGTGTACAGTGTACTGTACTTTGACTAGGGTTTCTTCTTCACCCAGAAAAGGCAGATGGGTTAGTTTAAAAAGGTACACAATGATGACTAAACAATGTTTAAAAAAAGAGTAGATGACCAAAAAAATCAAATTAAATGTTTGTAAGTATTAGAAGGCATTCGACCACCTAACTGTTCTTTTCAATGAAGTGGACCATTTTTCAGTTAATTTATGTTATGGAAACAGTTTTGGAGGGTTTAACTAAAATAAAAAATTGTAACAAGTATTGACTTGGCGTGGCTTCTGTGACTTTGGGCATCAAATTTTTGTTTTTTTTTTTTTTATATAATTGAAACATTCTTGGCAATATAATATAATTGTCATTTTGTTTATAATTAACTTAACTGGAATGTATTGACCAGACGGATCATAGTTGACAGCTACAGTCTTCAATTGAAAATTTAGAAACATTCAATTGGATAGATCCAAGAATTACTGAAAATTTTGAGATCTTTAATCCATTAAAAAAGTATGTGTTAACCGATTACTTTATGATAACTTATATTTTTGCATGAATTTAACTACGATGTCAAATTGAAAAAATGTGTCCTGGTTGTTTTAAAAAAATTTAAGATATTAATTACATTGTACGTTTAATATTTATATAGGAACTAAATTATACGACAGACACAAGTAGCCTGAATCATTTTTTTTAAAAGGTAGTAAAGGCTTAATATAAAGTAAAAGCATAATAGTAGATCACTTTAATTTGCTGCGCAAAAGAAAGATTTAAAGTAATGAGAAGTTGCAATCAGATCGATCTCAGGAGCCATTTTCCTCGCTGGACCTGTTTTCAAAAGACATAATATGGTTTCTGCCTTAGAGACCCACCACCATGACCAATTCTCATTGGCCAAGCAAAATGGACCTGCATTTTCCATGAGATTACAATTGAATCGTGTTTGTCTGAATATAATTTAACTAATCAATTAACATAAATTAAGTTCATAAATTTTGTTAGCGCTCAATCGCTCACACAGTGTAAGATTTGAATTTAATCGATAAACAAAAAAAATGTAGATTTAGCTTTGTTGTAGGCACTAATATACAAATATTTGGACATGTAAGCTAGTTGAGACACATCCCACGATTCACATATGAAAAATAAATTGATAAAATCTCCCATTGATGGAGATGCTTTGATCTAAGGTAATATCTAAAGTATCAAATTAATGACGCTGCTAATACTGCCGACAGGAACAATGAATCAAGCTGTGTGCTACACAACTCCAACACAATTGTTCATCAAATCATTTCAATGTCGGGTTAATTAGTATTTTGTTGCATCAATTCATTTCAATATTGTTGGGTTACTATGGAGTGTTACTAGGGGAATAATTATGGTAACATTATTGTTGATTTTGTGATCTAATTAATTAAGGGACTGATTAATATAAATCCGTAGCAGAGTTACCAAAATTGCAGGAGAATGCTAGCTTGAGAATGATCAAGAACGCTGAATTGCTTTGTTTCACAAGTAATTGCTTGTCCTTTTTACTCACCCCTTCAAGGATTTTATACACTTATTACTAGTCATCACATTCTTCAAAATCTACAATACAAATTTGATAAATATAGACTTTTTATAGATAATGCCTAATTTCCTTAAGAATTGAACTTTCCTAAATCCAATCTTCATTGGCAAATATTACTCCTACTCCACAAGAGATGAAGATAACTAAACATTAATTATCACGTCATGAAGTAATTAAAAGTGAGGAGTTTTTTCCACTTTTGGTCCTATGACTTTAGTGTTTCCGTCAATTTAGGTACACGACTTTCATTTTGCCACTTTTAGTCCTTGACTTTAATTTTTTTGCCACTTTTAATCATTGACTTTGATTTTTTTTTTCCACTTTTAGTCTTTTCGGCCATCCGAGCGACAACTTTTAATCGAAATCAACAAATTGTTGTGCCATTAAGGGTAAATCCATGGAAAAAAAATCAAAGTCAAGGACTAAAAGTGGAAAAAAAATTAAAGTCAAGGACTAAAAGTGACAAAATGAAAATCGTGTACCTAAATTGACGGAAACACTAAAGTCATAGGACCAAAAGCGGAAAAAACTCTAATGGCATGTTTGGTTGGATGGAAAACTAATTCCATGGAAAATGTTTTCCATAAAGATGAGGAAAATAGGTAATTCTATTGTTTGGTTGGATGGAAAATGAATTCCATGGAACTCCACTTCCCAAAAGCTAAGGAAAACAAATTCTTTGGTAGGAGTAGGTATTTTGTTTTCCATAGAGGGTGGGAAGAAAATATTAAGGCTTGGACTATTTTACCCTCAACAAAAGTTATTAATTACATATGTATATATATTATCACTATTATTACTAAGGGCATTTTAGTCTTTATATTCATAATTCCTTACCATTCCAAATTCAACCAAACAATGGAATTCATATTCCCAGTAATTTCATAATCCAGAAGGGCACGAAAATTGCACTTCACGCACGTGAAGCGCAATTCTTCTCTTCCCGTGGGCGGGCTCCACTCCGCACTGTCAATAACCCCAAATTTGCAGTAGAAATCTATACTATATATAAAAGCAATATCCTCCTCTAAAGTTTTCCTGTCCAAACGTAGGGGTATTTTAGTAATATGATTATTATTATTATTATGATAGAATTATATTAATTATTGATTGTAATTATTATTATTATGGTGATAGAGCTTAGCCAATATAGAGATTCCTTTCATTTGATTATAATTTATTTTTGTTATTTAAAATAGTATCAATTAGCCATACTCTTCCTTCTAATTTTTGTTTAGACTTTTCCTAATATAAATTTTAAGTAATCAATTTCAACACTAATACACAAATCTTATAATTTCAAATAAATGTACACTTTCAAATATTAGAATTGTTTATAATTTCATCATCAATTTATATATATATATATATATATATATATATATATATATATATATATATTGTCATAATCAGGTGTGGCCGCCCCTTAACGTGCGGTCAGTGCAGCCTCACCACTATGTATACAAATATATATCATTCAATGTTAGAAAATGCACCGCACAAATATGCATCATTAGGTACGCATCACCAAGAAATACACCACTAGGCATGCAAATATACACCACACAGTGTTAGCAAATGCACCATTAGGGGCAGGAAATTATGGTGCATTATTTTGGGTGTGTGGTGTGTTTTTTGGTGTTTTTCTGTATTTTCATTGTGGTGTGTTTTCTAACATTGAGTGGTGTGAACCGCACCGATCGCACGGGAAGACGTGGCCACATTTGAACAGATTTCTATATAGTGGTGAGGCCGCACTGACAGCACGTTAAGGGGCGGCCTATATATATATAAAGTTTATTCGTGCATCGCACGAGTAATTTTTTATAAAGAAATCTAGTTTGAAAAGGAAATCCAATTGGCCACTCATCCCATATGCAAAGTTCAGGCAGCCCATCTTGATAGCCCAATTTCTCAGCCCATAAAGAAAGCCCAATTTCCCAAGCACTTTTCTTTGCCCTAGGGCCTAGACCCAGCAACCTGCTTCCTTTTCCAAGCAAACCCTCTACGGCGCTACAAATATCATAACCCTAGCTCCATTTTTTCTACTATAACAGAGCAGCAGAGGAGAGGGCGGTAGAGAGAAGAACCGGCGGCGAAGATGAAGTACAATCCCAGAGTGTCCTCCTCCCGCCGCAAGAGCAGGAAGGCTCACTTCACGGCCCCGTCTAGCGAGCGGCGCGTGATTATGAGCGCCCCTTTGTCCGGCGACATGCGCTCCAAGTACAACGTGAGGTCGATGCCGGTGAGGAAAGACGACGAGGTTCAGGTAGTGCGCGGGACCTACAAGGGTCGCGAGGGCAAAGTTGTCCAGGTCTACCGTAAGAAATGGGTCATCCACATCGAGCGCATTACTCGCGAGAAGGCTAACGGATCTACCGTCAACGTCGGCATCCACCCTTCCAAGGTCGTTATCACCAAGCTCCGCCTCGATAAAGACCGCAAATCTCTGCTCGAACGCAAGGCTAAGGGTCGCGCCGCCGCCAACAAGGAGAAGGGAACCAAGTTCACAACTGAGGATATCATGCAAACAGTTGATTGATTTTGAGGTTGTTATATTTGCTGCTACTTTTTATTGATTGTTCAATCAGTGAGGATTAGTGTTACGTTTTGAATATCTGCACCTTTAAATTTTGGTTATAATCTATTGCCTTGTTTATTTCCTGGATTTATGCACTTATCAGTTAACATTATCATGATAATATGTCTACCTTTTTTTAATTTTTATGTTGTGCCCAATGCTCAGTGCTGATAGTAGTAGTAGTAGTAGCAAATTGATTTCTTTTAAAAGATAGTTTATCTTTGGATCTGATTGTGATAAACAAACAAATGGGTTTTTATGAATCTGCTGCTGAATTTAATCATATTTTGTACACTTTCTAGTGTTCTTGAGAGCTTATATTGTGATGGTTTGAGGTTTTATTGCTTCAACCTTGTGAGCCCTTGAATATAGAAATGAATGTTGTTATAACACACTATGCTTTGAGGCTGCTTTTGTGAATCCACTAATAATGTTTGTATGTTGCTCTTGGCTTCATGGAACTGATTTTAGCTTTCTGCAATGCAATTGCATGGCAAATTGAATTTTCTTAGCTTTGTAGGAAGCATGCTAGCTTGTTCTTTAGGTGTTCTAGGTTTCAATTCTAGGAGCGTAGAGATCGTGTTGGGCAATGACTATGTTACCCTGAACCTGGTTATGGGTTTCTTTTCTACACTGAATAGTGAATAGGCTTGATTTTAACTCTGGAAAAATTAGGTGAAATAACTCAGAAAACTAACAGTACACACTCAATGAGAAGTGTTATTCGGTATTGCTACCCCAATGAAAAGAATGTCCAAAAACACGGAAATCTCAAGGCACAAGGGCAAGGGCAACACCAAACTTGGGAGTCTTGTCCAAGGCCTTGGTGTCAAATTCAATTGAAATGGTCAAAGTCGATTTTGCAATCACTGTGTGCTGCAATACAGCTCCGAGTCTTCCGTGGTTGTTGAGCTTCAGTTTCACATTTGTAAGGTGATCAATAGCACATGAGCCACCAACTGTGAATGTGTTCTCGTTGGAGGAGAGCTTTCTACTGACCTCTCCCACAGCAGCAGTCTTCTTCTTTGCATCCAGATGGTGCATAAATGATGCCATTATTGTATCACCCTTGTCACTCCTTTAGTAAGAGTGCAATGAATGTTAGAAACCAAATCTTTCTGGCACTGATGCAATTGATAGCTTAGTTATGGACTTACAAGATTATTGCAGCACAAGAATCCGGTCTTGTGAGACTGATGCCAGCATTATACTTCGTTAATTTACCTGAAGCAGTTTCGTATGTTGCCTCAGCACCTAAAGCAAAGGTTTGGGTGCCAAGGGTGACTGAAAGATCAACTATGGGTGAGTGTTTAAGAGCAACAACTGTACTTAAGGTTGCATGATGGTGGAAATACTGAACCTCCAGCTGCGTAAGATAAAACAAAGAGCAAGGCTTGAGAAATGAAACCCCATGATTGTGGGTAATAAATCATCCTTCATAAATGAGCTTGTTCACCTTGCCAGAATTGTAATCAGGAAACTTCAGAGAGGCAATGGTCTTTGTTGATGGGACAATGTCGGTGAACGTCAAAGTTGTTGAAACCTGCAACAAAAGAATGGATGAGGAAAAAAGTTTCACGAAAACAAACACATATCTTAAATAATAACAAATTAACAATGCCTTGGTCACCCACATTTGATTCTGTATCAACTTTGGCATCAGCCAAAATGTTCATATATTTGTATTGCACTGATACATCTCCACTTGAACGCCCTCCTTTCTTCACTGCCGTAGGCGGTTTGCCCCCCTAATTTCTCAAAAAAATGCTTCTTTTGCTCTTAATTTTATTTTTTTTTATTTATTTAGATAGTTTCAACCAAGTTTTGGATATTTTTAAGCAAACTTACGTAAAGATGGAGGCAAGGTTCGATACCCTGGATCTGGATCTGGAGGATGGAGGCAAGGTTCGATACCCTGGATCTGAGGGTAGATCGTGGTTTCAGCGTTTGGGCTACATCGAAAATAAGCTCGGGATTGAAGTGCCACCGGAGTATCTGCCGTCGTACCAGCAGCAGTACCCTTACCCGTACCCTTATCCTTATCCGCCCCACGGTCCGGGCAGTTCGTCTCAGGGAGGCCATCCAGGTTAGTTGCTAGTTTTCTCGTTAGTTTTAAACACCGTAGGAGAACCCCGTAGTGTAGGTGAGTAGTTTAGCTTATGTTGTTCTTGCATGCTAGTTTGAGCTGGGTAAGTTTTAGGCTTAGCATATGTTTAGTTAGTTGCATGTTAGCATGTTTGTTGAAGTTTAAGGTTGGTTGAGCAATCGTTCTTTTCAAATATACCGTTGAATCTTCGTTTCCTTCGAACCGTTTCGTTTTCAAGTTCCCGTTAGCTTCGAGCTTCGGGGACGAAGCTCCTTTTAAGGGGGGTAGAGTGTAACGCCCCGTAAATTCCTTTTTAAGCCTTTCATTCGTTGATTAATTCCTTGGGCAATCTAATTAATTCTTCGGGCAATTTAATTAATTCCAATTGGGCTAATTCTTCCTATTAAATATATATACATATATATTACACTCCTTGAGCTTAATTTGATTATTCTAATCAAGAGCCCAATTAATTGTATTTATTCTTGTAAGGGATTTTATTTAATTTGGACCCTTACAATATTTGGTATTAAATATTCCTACAAGCCCACATTCTTGATTTTATATTATATATAGACATATATTGATCCTAAGACATTGCTATGGGCTAATTCTTGTAATTAAATTGTAAGGGGTGAATTTAATAAGCCCAACTTACTAGTCTTGATTATATTAATTTTCCTACACCCATTATTCTATAAGGATTACTTAAGCCCACATCATTTATTGTCTTACACCCTAAATATTGTATGTATTCATGGTATAAGAATTGAAGATCAAATTACCCTAAGACTTTCACTCTTTCTTCTTCCTACACTCCTCTTGCGCCATTTTCCTCCTAAATTCCCTAAAATTCATCTTCATCTTCCCTACAAGATTTCAAGCCAAGATTGCTCTTTTAAGCTTTGTTGGGAGTGGGTAAGTGCATCTATCCTAGGATTCATCTTGCATTTTGTGTTTTAGATAGCCTTTTTATATAATCTTATAAGTGTTCTTTTGGGGATTCTTTGGGAAAAGATGATCAAGGTGAAGGTGGGGCTTCTTGAGCTAGCAAAAGGCTTATTGGAGTAGGAAAAGCTCTTTGAGGTAACCATCCATGTCCATCAAAACTATTTTATTCCCTATTCTATATATATTGATTTGGTGATTGGAAATCCTGGAAATTCCTTGTGATTAGCCTATTTTGTTGGATCTATTTGTTGGATTTCATCTTGATCTTTGTCTTGTGTTGTATGATCAATGATGTTATGGATTTCCTTATTTTTGGACTCTAAATTGGATGAAATGTGAGTGTATTTGGTTTGATTTTGGGTTCTGGAAATGGTATTCTTGTTCTGAGCAGAGATTGTCTGGGAAGGGCTTTGGGTTGGCCTTGCGGATCACTTGAGCGTAATAATGTAATCCGTGAAGGTGCTCCGCAAGGTGGCAACGGTGGTCTCGGGCGGAGGAGGATGGCCCGTTGAGGGGGTCCGTCTCCTCCTTGCGGAGGAGGTCGGCGGAGGGGTGAGCTCCGTTGAGTGGTTCCGTTAGTTCTCTGGGAATTGTTTTCCAGTGAGCAGTTTCTCTGTTGTTGTGTCTGTTGTTGGTCTTTGTTTCAGATTATTGTTGGATTGTTTTGTTGGGTATTTTACCTTGTTATTGGAGTATTTATTCATGTTATTCATTGAGCATTTGATGCCTTAGTTTGGAGTATTGATTTATGTCTTCGGTTTTCCCCTTGTTGGTGTTTTGGTCTATTGATTCTTTGATTCATGATCTGGGAGTTGGTTGGTGTTCATATTTGAGATGAACCCACGTCTTGGTTGGTTGTGATGGTGTTGGAGTATGGTTGTGATGGTGGATTATTGGTTACTATTGACTATTGACTTCTGACTTCGGGCTGCGGCCTTGGTACGGACTGCGGTCCATGTCGTTTACTTCGGGCTGCGGCCTTGGTACGGACTTCGGTCCATGTCGTTGACTTCGGGCTTTGGCCTTGGTACGGACTGCGGTCCATGTCGTTAACTCTTGACTATCTGACTTCTGACTTGTGACATGTGGTTTGACTTGGTTGATGGCTGGCTTGGTTGGTTGGGAGGTTGATGTTGGGATGTCTTTCTTGGTTGGTTCTTATGAGTTCTTTGGGTTGTTCGGTTGATACCTTGTCATTCTCTGAGTTGGGATGTTCCCTATTTGGATTGTGTTCAGTTGGTATCTCATTTATGATTCGTTATGCATTATGCTTTCGTTATTGGTTATTGGATTATTGGATTGAGTCTTGGTTTTGATTCATTCAGTTTATCCTTGTTGAGTATCGATTTGCACTGTTGTACAGTTCGTTGGTGTTTATATTCTATAGGGGTGTGTAAACCTATTTACAAGCTTATGTATATCTATATTTCCTTGCGGGTGTGAATGGTGGTTGCTTAGCATTCTTTTGCTAATGGTTCTTTGCGTGTTTTCCAGGTATGGAGTAGTTGCATCGTGAGCGCGCTAGAGCTTTCCTTATGAGGACATTAGCCTTAGTTAGTTCTGATTAGACTTTGTTTTGATGGCCTGTGAGCCTTGAGATCTTTTGATACTCTTGTTCTGTACTTTGAGTATTTTCCTTTGGATTTTTATGGATTATGATTGAGGATTCGTTTTGAGACTTTATGATATGACAGTTGGTTCGTTTCTTGTTTAGCCTGTGCATCTAGGCTTTGTTAATACCTAGGTGTGGCATGACGCCCTTAAGTTTGAATTGCTTCCGCTATGTTTGGTTTGTTGGTAGACTTGTGACTAGAACACTACGAATCATTATAGCTGGATGGCGTTGTTCCCTTGTTGCTAAGCGTTAGGTGTGTGTTCGAGTCCCCTTGTGGACATTAGCTAGGTCTTTAGGGCTCCTTTTTCCCTTTCCTTTGCGTTTTGTTCCTTTGCTTTGATTTCACGAACTTCCCAACACTTGTAATACGATCGGGTCTTCAAACTCCTTTACGAAAATGCGTTTAAAGCTTTCTAACTAACGAGGGGTCGCCTATGGTTCACTTAACGGTTCGACTAACTACAAACTCTTAAAGAAAACCTTAAAAGCACGCAAAGCCACGTATTTAAGAGATTAGGCTCGAGAGTTACCTTCTTCAAGCCCGTTTGCTTCAGCCTGGGTGCGACCCATCACAAAGATCTTCTTTTGCTACGGCCCGGCCTGCTGCCCTCGGCCTCCGCTCGGCCGGCTACCTCCGCTTACCTCCAGCCTCTCGGAAGGTCGGGTCGCTGCTGGGGCTCCCTGAGCCGTGCCCGGTCTGGATTGGGATGAACCTCCTTTCTTGGCTGCGCACTCATAAGCTCGGTGACCTCGCAGTCCACAGCTAAAGCACTCCACCAACCGCCCCTCGCAGTCACGCCCCGGGTGATCTCTCCCACATCGCCTGCAGTGGAAGTGCCGTGTACGAGCTCCATCGCCCCCCGATCCTTGCCCAAAGCTAGGGCGAGATCCACCGCCGTGGCTAGAGCCACCTGCTGGAAGCCTCCTCTCATGCCGGAGCCCCGGGTCTATGCCTCTTGGAGTCTGAAGCTCCACCCTCCGCTGGCCGCTTAGAGCGGTCCTGGATCCCTCGCGGATAGTCAGCACACGGTAGTTGTAACCCTCGGTTTTTACGACAAAGAAAAGTGCTTGGGAAATTGGGCTTCTTTATGGGGCTGAGAAATTGGGCTATCAAGATGGGCTGCCTGAACTTTTGCATATGGGATGAGTGGCCAATTGGATTTCCTTTTCAAACTAGATTTCCTTATAAAAAATTACCCGTGCGATGCACGAATAAACTTTATATTATATATAGGCCGCCCCTTAACGTGCTGTCAGTGCGGCCTCAATCCATCCAATAAAGGTCATATATGAATTGGGAGAATGCACCCAGCCACATTCCCGTGCCCTGCGTTTAAAAATTATATTAAAGATATTTAAAGTTAGTATAAAATAATAACAATAACAATAAGTAAATATATTATAAAACTTAAAGTCATGATTTTAAAATAACAATAAGTTACTTATGTTAAATAGGTAAGATAACATGGATGAGCTTAATATATATGTAACTTCAAACTTTTAGATTATAACATGGGTGAGGTGATGTTAAACTTAATATACGTAAGTTGAGATAACATAGATGAACTTGATATGATGTTGAATGACATAATGATGGCATGACAATAGGTGATGACATAACAATAGGTGATGACATAACAATAGGTGACAATGACAAACATATCATATTTATCCAACAACTAAATCACATATTAGACTTGTGATTAATATTCATCAACATGGCTACAACTAATTATAGTTCTGAGACAACAAATATAACATAACAAAATTAATATTTGGTTCGGTTACTTTATTCGGGATGGAATCCATGACCTTCCAAACAATAAACACACTTTATTGTCAACCCGCTTTGAATCCATATTATATCGCGGTTGAACAACACTATAGTTTATTTTCAATTGATTGCGTAATAATGAAATTGACTAATAAAACACTATGTTCCCCTAGTTTTTCTTGCAAAATATTTACGTAAGTTTGCTTAAAAATATCCAAAACTTGTTGAAACTATCTAAATAAATAAAAAAAATAAAATTAAGAGCAAAAGAAGCATTTTTTTGAGAAATTAGGGGGGCAAACCGCCTACGGCAGTGAAGAAAGGAGGGCGTTCAAGTGGAGATGTATGAGTGCAATACAAATATATGAACATTTTGGCTGATGCCAAAGTTGATACATGTGACACCCCAACCTCACACAGGCTGAGATAGCTAAACACTTAACATAAAAGCTGCCAATCTCAACCAACAAACCAAACATAGCGGAAGCAATTCAAACTTAAGG
>CP025659.1:22721803-22732071 GCA_003576665.1 Ipomoea trifida | reverse complement strand
GCCCAGATTCAAAATGCCACTTCCAGAATGCAAAATCAGACCAAATACACCAACATTTCATCCAATTTAGAGTCCAAAAATAGGGAAATCCATAACATCATTGATCATAACAACACTAGGCAAAAGATCAAGATGAAAACCAACAAATACATCCAAGAAATAGGCTCAACAACAAGAAATTTCAGGATTTCCAACACCAAGAACATCATATATAGAATAGGAGTGTAGAAATAGATTTTGATGGACATAGTGGTTACCTTTGAAGCGTAGTTTAATCCCACAAGCATTTTAATCCAAAGCAACATCAACCCTAAGCTCGGTTCATAATCGTGAACCTGAAGAATTAATATAATCTAGTACCATCACTAACTATTACTAACAACAATAATATTAGTAATCCTAGTTGGTCCATTAAAATAATAATCCTATAGTCCATGCTTAAAAGGCTAATGTAATATGACCATATAGTGAGCTAAAAGACTAAACCATGATAACATAGTCAAAATCCAATAATAATCCTAATGATTAACAAGATCAATGCCTTATCTTATAACCAATTACTAAACTAATTATTCTTAAGAGCTAAAAGGGAAAAATTACCTTAATAAAGCTGCCTAGCCGAGAATCGAACCCACGCCCTTCAATCTAACACATGGGTACTGCACCACCACGCCACTCTGCTCCTTGAGTTACTACGTCGCGCCGAAGGGAGAAATTACCATCCGGGAACAGTCGCTGCTTCTCATGCAACAACGACGCCACCTCCACGGTGCGACGGAACAAGGTTCACCGCCGAAGCCGCCCGTTGCTCTGCACCGCCCCGCCTCGCACGTTGCGAACGAAAAAGAGAGCTCCGTTAGACTCCACCGCTGAAGTACTACCCGCACTAGACGGAGGAGAGGAAGCCGCCAAGTCACTCCGCCACCTAGAACGCCGTTCGCCACCTTTGCCATTACTCTGTTCTGCTGTGCGTCGGGAAAACAGAGGGGGAGGGCACCATCGTCGAGCTTCGCCGCCGCCACCGCACCGCATCAACGAGCACGGGAGGGAGAAGGGAGCCGCCGCTACTGCCGCTATCGCGAGGAGAGGAGATCGCCAGAGAAGGAAGATGGAGGTTTATGTCTACTGCTCGCTGGAACGCCACACCACGCCGACACCATGGCTGCCGTGGAAGTTTCGCCGGAGACCGTCGCAGTTGTGAGTTGCCACCACAGCCCACGCTCGCCGCTGTGCTTCGCTCGCCGGAGGGAGAGAAGGACTTCTCTCATGACGCCAACGAACCTCTTCCAGCCATGCCGCTTCTCACCGCCGCTGCATTACCGGCGAACCGCCTGCCGTCTACTTGCCTTGAAGGTCGAAGAAGAGATAAGGGTGGTAGAGGTGGGATGCTGCTGCCAGCGTCCTCCATTGCCGATATCGCCGTCGATCCTCATTGTTGTTGCTGAGAGAGACGAGACGGATAGCACATAACGAAGCAGAGGTGGAGAAACGTCGGATGGCTGCTGAACCATTAGATTGCCTTTTTGGAAGCTACTAATTAGGGTAGGTTTCCTCTTTTGGATTTTGGGCTAGATCACTTTAGGAGGAATTTTCTAGCTTGGGTTAAATTAGTTGGGTCCAAGGTGGTCATAATATACTTATTGATCTCAGGGTAATTTATTGGGTCTAGAGCTTTATAATAACATAATATAGTATGGGCTAATGTAGAAGTTGGGTCAATTTTAAAAGGTTGGGTTACTAACCATAGCTTATAGTATATATATACATAATCATAACTATGGGCTTATAATATAATCCTTAAGAAATAGGGAAAAGGGTCAAATAGACCCTCTAACTTTACACGAAAGTACAATTAGCCCCCTAAACTTTTAAAAGGTACAATTACACACTTCAACTATATAAATTAGATCAAATAAACCCAATTTACCGGTAACCAACAGGTTACCGGTATTTAAATCACCGACTGCCATGAAATATCATTGACGGGAGAAAAAATCGTCGGTCGCCGGTCGCGACCACTGTAGTCGCCACAATTTCTTTGTTTATTTCCTTCTTGATAAAGGCGAAGTTAGCAAATCCATTTATACGCGGTGTGTGAGGGTGTATATATATACACGTGGAGTTAACAAAGGGCATATCTTCAGTTTGGCGTGTCAATCAGGGAGGAGCCACTGCTATCAGGTAGCCTACACTGCCCATTCAAAATTCTAAATTTCTTTCAATTTGCATTTTTATTTAGTAGAATTCATTCTCTTATGTTGTGTTGTCTTGAATTGGAAAAGCAGAAAGCCAACGAAAGCGCCGATTCCGTTCAGCCTCAGGCGTTCATCACTTCCAGCCAGTCAACCGCTTGCCGCCGTCGCTCACACCTGGGAGTTGCTTTCCGCTAGATCGCCATGCTAGTGACCTAGTCTGCCGTCACTGCTTTCAGCCAGTCTGCTGCCGCCGTTGCTCATACCCCGGTCTTCGTAACCATCGGTATTTCAGATTTCGACAAGAACTAATTTCTGTTAAAATCCTTATTTTATTTACGTAATTTGGTTTATTTGTTTAGGGTGAGATTGTGAGAATTCGGGGGTGATCTGACGATCGAATTAGGTATATTTTCTTCTGCTTGGATGACGCCGGCGGTCGGTGATAGTCGCCGGAATTTTAAAAATTTGAATGACCGGCAAATGACCTGCTATTGCAGGTCATTAATCAATTTTAGGGTTTAGTTGCACTGAAATAGCTAGTTGGAGTGTTTAATTGTACCTTTAAAAAGTTGAGGGGGCTAATTGACTTTTGAGCTAAAGTTCAAGGGCCTATTTGACCCTTTTCCCTAAGAAATATCGTTCATGTGGGCTCAATAATATTGTTTATGTAAGAAATATATATAACTATAGAAATATTGGGCTATAGACTTTTATTATTAATCATAACAATAAATTATATATAAGAGTATATAATCTCAGGCCCATATGAAATAATTATACTTATAATTATTTAAATAATTATTTAATAAGAAAATAACCCCTTATAATATTCGAAAGAGTAGTAGGAATTTTCGGGGTGTTACACTCTACCCCCCTTAAAAGGAGCTTCGTCCCCGAAGCTCAGAAAAACGTTTTGGGGACAGAGAGTTAAAAAACTAATACGATAGTACATATAGAAAAAAGAATATATAGTATACGCCCGGTTTGAAAATTTTTGACCCAACTGAAACAGGGAATGAAAGGTTTAAGGTGTAAGGTCCAAGAACAACATTGGTTAAGAATTGAATCAAGAGTTATCAAGGTTACAACTTAGGAGATAGGATTGCCACCTTGCATGAGATATTTTTTTAAGAAGCACACAAGAACAACGTTCGAGCGGATGGGAACGATTTCTCAATTAAAAGGGGATGTCAAGTTCTTTAAGGAAAGGAAATGAACCCGGCTTCAAAAAGATAAGAATAACTAGGTTTAAAGAGGCCAAAAGAATTTCTCAAGTTCTTTCAACAAAAGAGAAGGAACGAAAAGAACTTGGCTTCGAGAATAGATAAGCACGAGATTGAAAACGCAGAACGAGTTTCTCAACGGTAGAATATTCAACTTACTCAAGGAAAGGGAAGAATCAGGTTCCTAGAGAAGTTAAGAGCGAGGTCTTAGAGAGGCAGAAATGATTTCTCGATGGTAGGGTATTCAATTTCCCAAAGAAAAGAGAGGAGTTTATTTCCCAACGAAGGTGAGAAGGAGGTTTAGAGTGGATAGAGAGAGATGCCTTAATCCCCAAGGGAATGAGAGAGATTCGGTTCCAAGGGTCGGTAGTAATGAGGTCTAGAAAGATAGAAAGGATTCTTTATCGATAGGGTATGCACTTTTCCAAAAAGAAAAGACAAATTCAGTTTCAAGCTAAGATGAGATAGGGATTTAGAACAGGTAGAAGGGATGTTTCAACAAGAAGGCATTTAGAGTTTCAAGAAACCGAGGAGAATTTAGTTTTCCGGAAGAGGTAGGAATAATGATTAGAATAGATAGAAGGGATTTCTCTATGGAGGGATAATTGGGGTTACAAGGGTCAAAGATGGGTTCGGTTTTAAGAAGAATAGGAAGTCTCTCAACTCTAAGCGGTTCCCACGGTTTGACGATTAACCACGACACTTTGACCGGTCGACGTGATTTAACCCTGCTTCTGACGAAATGCGAGTATAGAACGCAGATAACTCTACTTTAGAAATATCCGAGGATTAAGCTAGCCTTTCGGTTTACTTCGGTTGATCTTGATCTTTTGACGGTTGGGTCTTGATATTCGGTTGCTTCGGTCGTCTACTAGCTTGCTTAGCTTATCCATTCATTCATTTCTTGCCTCCGAGGTTCCTTCCTTAAAGTGCTTGCACGAGACTCTTCGTGGCCGATCTGAGAGTTCCTACTTGGCGTGCTTTAACTCTTCCTTGACGCGTCAGCACCCGCTATTGTCGTTCCCTCATAGCCGAGAGTCTTTGAGTCTTCAGTCTTTGAGCTCCAGTTGCTTTCTTCATCTTGTGTCGAACTTCAGCTGCACGAACTCGTTCTTCAAGTCTTGAGGTTGACGAAGATCTTGCAGACGATGCTTCATACGCGAAGGCGCCAATCCCGGGGAACGTAGATTGCTGTCGTTGATTCCAAGTCGTCAGTAGACTAGTCTTCTTTGACGAGCCGCCAACCTTCTGATTGCTTAGACGTATATGGTGCTATCCTTCGTTTAACGACAGCTAACTACTCACTCCTAATCTAAAGCAGGCTCCTAAGCAATACTAAAACGAAGCAACTTAACTAAAAACGATTAAGACTTACCGGGTAGACGAGCCGAGGGCTGCAAACAACAAGGTTAACAAGATACAAACAATGTAATAAACAAGGCGTGTCCTCACCGCGATTCCTAGAATTCACGCATCCTAGGATTCTCAAACATCCTAATTTCTACTGATCAAGTCCTAGAGTCTCAAAAGTTCAACCCTAGGATCTCTATTCAGACCTCAACACAGGCTCTGATACCAACTGTGACACCCCAACCTCACACAGGCTGAGATAGATAAAAACTTAACACAACAGCTGCATATCTCGATCAACCAACAAACATAACATAGCGGGAAGCGAATTTAAAACTTAAGGGCGTCATGCCACATCTAAGTATAAACACAGCCTAGATTCACAGGCTATCATAAGAACGAACTAAGCTGTCATTCATAAAATAGAATAAAATCCTCAAGTCATAATCAACAATATTCAAAACACTAATCACGAGTATATAATATCTCAAAGGCACACATGCCCAAAACCAATGTCTAAACATCATAAAACTAGTCTAAGCGTCCTCATAGATATGCATCTAACGCGCTCGCGCTCAGACTACTCCATACCTGGAAAACACGAAAAGAACCATTAGCAAAAGAATGCTAAGCAACCACCATTCACACGCGCAAGGAGATATAGATATACATAAGCTTGTAAATAGGTTTACACACCCATATAGAATATAAACACCAACAAATTGTTCAATAGTTCAAACTGATACTCAACAACAATAAGCTGAACGAATCAATAACCAAGACTCAGTCAAACAAAGCCAATATCCAACAACGAAAGCATGATACAATAACGAACCAATAACCGAGATACTAACTGAACAACAATCCAAAAGGAACCAACCAACCTCAACGAGAACAACAAGATATCAACCGAATAACACAAAGGACTCACAACAACCAACCAAGAAAGAACCCCAACTCCAACCTCCAAACCCTCAAAACCAACCAACGAACCAAGTCAAACCAACCATCAACCAAGTCAAATCACATAGTCAGAAGTCATAAGTCAGAAGTCAAACCCGGAAAAACCGGTACACAGGGGTGATGAGCCCAATCACAGGGACCGAAGTCAATACAGGGGACCGTAGTCCAATCACAGGGACGACAGTCCAATCACAGGGGTAATCACCCAATCACAGGGACGAAGTCAAAGTCAGAAGTCAATAGTCAATAGTAGCACAGTCAAATCCAACCAACAACCTCCAACAATACCAACAAAACCACTACCACAACCTCATACTCCAACATCAACTCAAAACAACCAAACAAAGTGTTCATCTCAACTATGCACACAAACCAACTCCCAGGTAATGAATCAAAGAATCAATAGATCAAGAATACCAAAAAGGGAAACCAAAGATATGAAACAATACTCCAAGATATGGTATGTAATACCCAATAAATGACATGAATAAATACTCCAAAGACATGGTAAAATACCCAACAAAACAATCCAACAACAATCAGAAACAAAGGATCAACAATAGACAACAACAACAGAAGACAGTTCACTGGAATCAAATTCCCAATGAACTTGCGGAACCACTCAACGGACCACTGCCTTCCGCCGTCTCCTCCGCGAGAAGGAAACGGCCTCCTCAACGGGCCTGCCTCCTCCCCGCGACCACGTTGCCACCTTGCGGAGCACCTAGGCGGGTTACATTGTGCCGCCAGGGAGTTCCGCAAGGCAACCCCGAAACCCCAGAACAGTTTCTGCCCAGATTCAAAATGCCACTTCCAGAATGCAAATCAGACCAAATTCACCAACATTTCATCTAATTTAGAGTCCAAAAATAGGGAAATCCATAACATCATTGATCATAACAACACTAGGCAAAAGATCAAGATGAAAACCAACAAATACATCCAAGAAATAGGCTCAACAACAAGAAATTTCAGGATTTCCAACACCAAGAACATCATATATAGAATAGGAGTGTAGAAATAGATTTTGATGGACATAGTGGTTACCTTTGAAGTGTAGTTTAATCCCACAAGCATTTTAATCCAAAGCAACATCAACCCTAAGCTCGGTTCATAATCGTGAACCTGAAGAATTAATATAATCTAGTACCATCACTAACTATTACTAACAACAATAATATTAGTAATCCTAGTTGGTCCATTAAATAATAATCCTATAGTCCTGCTTAAAATGCTAATGTAATATGACCATATAGTGAGCTAAAAAGACTAAACATGATAACATAGTCAAATCCAATAATATCCTAATGATTAACAAGATCAATGCCTTATCTTATAACCAATTACTAAACTAATTATTCTAAGAGCTAAAAGGGAAAAATTACCTTAATAAAGCTGCCTAGCCGAGAATCGAACCCACGCCTTCAATCTACACATGGGTACTGCACCACCACGCCACTCTGCTCCTTGAGTTACTACGTCGCTGTGACACCCCAACCTCACATAGGCTGAGATAGCTAAAACTTAACATAAAAGCTGCCAATCTCAACCAACAAACCAAACATAGCGGAAGCGAATTAAAACCTAAGGGCGTCATGCCACATCTAGGTATAATCACAGCCTAGATGCACAGGCTAAACACAAGGATAAACTAAGCTGTCATCACATAAAACTGAAATAATAATAATAATCCTCAAAGTATAAAATCCATAATCATCCAACGGGACCAAAGAACTAGTCAAGAGTATATCATAATATCTCAAGGCACACAGGCCCAAAACCAACATCTAAACAAGGTAGACTAAGACTACGCATCATCATAAAAGAGAGAACTCTAGCGCGCTCGCGTAGACTACTCCATACCTGGAAAACACACAAAGAACCATTAGCAAAAGAATGCTAAGCAACCACCATTCACACCCGCAAAGAGGTATAGATATATAGTAAGGTTGTAAATAGGTTTACACACCCGTATAGAATATAAACACCAACGAACTGTGCAATAGTTCAAATCAGATACTCAACAAGGATAAACTGAATGAATCATAAACCAAAACTCATTCAAGTAAAGCCGAAGTCCAAAGATAGAAAGATAAGACAACAATGAATCAAATCCAAGGTACTAGCTGAACACAAGCATAAGGAATAATCAATAGAATGAACAAGGACTCATATCTCAAGAACCGAAAGGAAACCCAACAACAACCACTAAGCATCATACTAAACCCAAACCCAAACTCAAACCGAATGCACAAAGGCAAAGCTCACTCACAGGGGTAATGAACCCAATCACAGGGGTAATGAACCCAATCACAGGGACCGTAGTCCAATCACAGGGACCGAAGTCCAATCACAGGGGTGAATCGACCCAATCACAGGGGTAGCGAACCCAATCACAGGGGTAGCGAACCCAATCACAGGGGCAATGGCCCAATCACAGGGACCTAAGTCCAATCACAGGGGTAATAAACCCAATCACAGGGGTAATGAACCCAATCACAGGGGTAATGAACCCGAATACAAACAATAATAGCACAACAAGTGCATCTACACTCCCAACGATATCAACAAGCCAACAACTCACAAGCATACTCCGACATCATCCCAAAACAACCAAACAAAGTGTTCATCTCATCTATGAACACAAACAAACTCCCAGATAGAAAGAATATCAAGAATCAATAGACCAAAGGGTACAAAAGGGGAAACTAAAGACATGAATAAATCTCCAAGATAAGGCAATAAATATCCAACAAGAGACATGGATAAATACTCCAAAAGCATGGTAAAATACCCAACAAGACAAACCAACAATACTCAGAAACAAAGGAGAAACAACAGACAACAACATCACAAAGCAGTCTCTGGGATCGAATTTCCCAGACACCTTGCGGACCACAGCAACGGTCCACACACCTCCGTCGCGCTCCTCCGCAAGGAGGGAACGGACCTCCTCAACGGAACCAGCCACTCCGCCAACTCCTACCGCCTTGGCCTTGCGGATCACCTCGGCGGGCTACATTATTCCGCCTTGGTCCTCCGCAAGGTCAAACAACATCCCAGATTCCAGAGAGCTAAGCAGACACGCAAGAAAATATTTCCAGAGAGTATAATCAGACCAAGACATCAACATTTCATACAATTTAGAGGCCAAAAACATGGAAATCCAAACCATCAATGATCATACAACACTAACCAAAAGATCAAGATGACATCCAACAAAAGAATCAACAAGATAGGCTAATCACAAGGGATTTTCAGGATTTCCAATCCACCAAATAATATCAAATAGATTAGGAGTGAATGAAAATAGTTTGATGGACATGGATGGTTACCTTGAATAGCTTTATCCCACTCCAAGAAGCCCTAAGCAAGATCACAATGCCCCACCTTCACCTTGATCATCTTTTCCCAAAGAACCCCAAAAGAACTTTGTAAGAATATGCTTAAAGACTATTATAAACACACAATGCAAGATGGATCCTATGATAGATGAACTTACCCACTCCTAAGCAACCATAAAAGAGCAATCTTGACTTGAAAGCTTGTAGGAAAATGGAGATCAATTTTGGAAGGAATTGAAGAAGGAAATGGCGTGTGGGAGTGTGTAGGGAGAGAGGAAGAGGAGTGAAAGCTTTTAGGTTATTTGATCATCAAAATATATACTAGGGATACATACAATATTGAGTGTAAGACTTTATTAGAATTGGGTAAGGGATTATTCAATTGAGGGATTTTATTCAATTTGAGCCCTTACTATTTGTAATTAAATATTCCTACAAGCCCAATTTATTGATCTTACATTATATGATATATATATATTAGTCCTAAGACATTCCTATGGGCTTTCTTATATTAATTCTTGTATTAATTATAAGGGGTGATTATTTAGCCCATTTGCTAGTCTTGAATACATATATATAATTAATTCTTGTGACCATTATAATATAAGCTCAAGCCCAATTCCTAATAAAGTCTTACACTCAATATTGTATGTATCCCTAGTATATATTTTGATGATCAAATAACCTAAAAGCTTTCACTCCTCTTCTCCTCTCCCTACACACTCACACGCCATTTTTTCATCTCTTCCTTCCAAAATTGATCTCCATTTTCCTACAAGCTTTCAAGTCAAGATTGCTCTTTTATGGTTGCTTAGGAGTGGGTAAGTTCATCTATCATAGGATCCATCTTGCATTGTGTGTTTATAATAGTCTTTTAGCATATTCTTACAAAGTTCTTTTGGGGTTCTTTGGGAAAAGATGATCAAGGTGAAGGTGGGGCTTTGTGATCTTGCTTAGGGCTTCTTGGAGTGGGATAAAGCTATTCAAGGTAACCATCCATGTCCATCAAACTATTTTCATTCACTCCTAATCTATTTGATATTATTTGGTGGATTGGAAATCCTGAAAATCCCTTGTGATTAGCCTATCTTGTTGAATCTATTTGTTGGATGTCATCTTGATCTTTTGGTTAGTGTTGTTGAGCATCATTGATGGTTTGGATTTCCATGTTTTTGGCCTCTAATTGGATGAAA
>CP025659.1:22698083-22710589 GCA_003576665.1 Ipomoea trifida | reverse complement strand
CTCAGCCCAAAACAACCAAACAAAGTGTTCATCTCAACTATGAACACAAACCAACTCCCAGGTAATGAATTCAAGGAATTAATAAACCAAGAGTACAAAAAGGGAAACCAAAGACATGAATAAATACTCCAAGATATGGTATAAATACCCAACAAACGGCATGAATAAATACTCCAAAGTCAAGGTAAAATACCCAACAAAACATTCCAACAATATTCAGAACAAAAGGGAAACAAACAGACAACAACATCTCAGAACAGCCTCTGGAAGCAAATTCCTAGAAGCCTTGCGGAACAACCCAACGGAGCTCACTCCTCCGCCGCCCTCCTCCGCAAGGAGGAGACGGTCCCCCTCAACGGGCCATCCACCTCCGCCCGTGCCTACCGCTCCGGCATTGCGGATCACCTCGGCGGGTTACATTATACCGCCTTGGTCCTCCGCAAGGTCAAACCCAATCCCAGAAAAACAGTTCTGCCCAGACACCAAAAATACCCTTCCAGAATGCAATAATCAGATCCAAATACACCAACATTTCATCTATTTAGAGGCCAAAAATATGGAAATCCAAATCATCAATGATCATAACAACACTAAGCAAAAGATCAAGATGAAATCCAACAAATACAACCAAAAATAGGGCTAAACACCAAGAAATTTCAGGATTTCCAACACCAAGAATATCATATCGAATAAGAGTGTAGAAATAGATTTTGATGGACATAGTGGTTACCTCAAAGAGCTTTCTTCCACCTAGCCAAGCCTCAACAATGATCACAAAGCCCCACCACCTTCTTGATCATCTTTTACCCAAAGAACCCCAAAAGAGAACACATAAGAATATGCAAAAAGACTAGCAAAACCATAAAATGCAAGTTAGATTCTTAGCTAGATGCACTTACCCAATCCTAAACAAGCTTAAAGGAGCAATCTTGACTTGAAAACTTGTAGGAGAAATGAAGATCAATTTTGGATGAATTAATGGTGAAAATGGCGTGAAAGGCAAGAATAGGGAGGAGAGGGAGTGAAAACCTTTTGGGATTTTTAATCTTCAATATATATACTAGAATACATATAATGTATTAGGGTGAAAGACTTTAATATGGAATGGGCTCAAATCATATATTATATTACTTACAAGAATTAATATATACAAGATTAATAAGTTGGGCTAATGAATTTATCCCTTACAATTAAATATATGAATTAGAATAAAGAAGCCCATAAGATGTCTTAAAGACATTATACTTATATCTATTAAGAAATTGAGCTATGTAGGAATATTTTAATTACAAGGATTGTAAGGATCCAAATTGAATAAAATCCCTTACAAGAATAAATTCAATAATTGGGCTCTTGATTAGAATAATTAAATTAGACTCAAGGAATATATATATATATATATCTATGTATTAAATTGAAAGAACTAGCCCAATTAAAATAATTAAATTGCCCAAGGAATTAATTATCGATCGAAAGGCTTAAACGAATTTACGGGGTGTTACAGCCGTTCCAGCAGCAGCTACGGCGTGAATCTTCTTCCCCAGCGTCTTGGTGGTGGCCGGGAGTTCATCTGAAGAGTGATAACTCGATGGTTGCGCAACATAACACAAGAAGCGAAGTGGTGTAGTGGTAGGGCGTCTGTGCGTTGAGCTGGAGAGCTTGGGTTTGAATCCTGGCTAGGAATGAGCATGTTTATTTTTAAGGTAATTCCTTATTAAGTCTTAATTTGGCCTATTAGTACGTATTTGTCGATGATTAGGACTGTTATGGACTAGTAACTATATTATTAGGTTGTTATTATTCGGTGATCATGTTCTATTCTTAAATATTAGAGTTTAGGTGCTATAGTCCGATAATAAATAATTATGGATCCCGGGTGATGATTATAATGGACCGACTAGGAATGTTAGTATCCTTGTTAGAGTAGTAGTTAGTGACGGTGTTAGGTTATATTAATCTTCAGGTTCACGATTATGGACCTAGCTTATGAGTAGAGTTGGTGTTGCTTTGGATTAATACGCTTTTGGATTGGTACGCTTCGAAGGTAACCACTATGTCCATCAAAATCTATTTTTAGACTCTCAATCTATATGATATTATTTGGTGATTGGAATCCTGAAATTTCTTGGATATTAGCCCTATATTTGTTTGTGTTTGATGGATTCATGAACTTGTGTTCTTGATCCTTTGTCTATTGATGTTTATGAGCATTTGTTGGTTTGGATTCCATGTTTATTTGGCCTCTGGGAGATGTAATCTGTGTAATCTAATCTTATTTTCGTATTCTGGAATGAACTTTGTATTCTGAGCTGAGTCTGGGAGTGGTGCGTTGGATTTGCTCTTGCGGTGCACTCTAGCGGCATAATGTAACCCGCTGGAGTCTTCCGTAAGAGTAAGGCGGTAGTGGTTGGTGGAGGTGAGTGATCCGTTGAGGGGATCCGCTTCCTTCTTGCGGAGGTAAGTGGCGGAGGGCAGTGTTCCGTCTGTGTGTTCCGCAGGTTCTCCTGGAATTTCTATTCTAGCGAGTGTTATGTGATCTGTTGTTCGTTCCCTATTTTGTTCTGGAGTTTGTTGGAGTATTCTATTGGATATGTTACCATGATTCTGGAGTATTTATTCATACCTCTTAGTCCATTATATGAGTCTATCGTTGGTTGGTTGAATCCTTGATTATATTATCTGGGAGTTGGTTTGTGTTCATATCTGAGATGAGCACTCTGAGTGATGGTTCTTGGGCTGAGTTGAGTATGAGTATGGAGTTGTGTATCATTGAGTATCTTTTGGAGGTTGATGGGTGAACTAACTGTGCTATTACTGACTATGACTGGACTTCGGTCCCTGTGATTGGGTTTTTACCCCTATGATTGGACTTCGGTCCCTGTGATTGGGCTTTTGCCCCTGTGATTGGACTTCGGTCCCTGTGATTGGACTTCGGTCCCTGTGATTGGACTTAGGTCCCTGTGATTGGACTTCGGTCCCTGTGATTGGGTTTTTACCCCTGTGCATCTGACTTCTGACTGTGGTTGGGTTTTGGTATGATGGTTGGTATGGTGGTATGGAGGTTGGAGTTGTGAGTTCTTTCTTGGTATTATGTATTCGTGAGTTCGTTGTGATCATTCGGTTGATTCGTATTTCAGTTGATATCTCGTTATTCTTGGTTATGGTTGGTTGGTTCCTTTATGGTTGTTATTTCAGTTGGTATCTTGGTTATGGATTCGTTGTCTTATACATTCGCTATTGAATATTGGTTTCGGTTGGAGGAGTCTTGGTTTGTGATTCATTCAGTTTATCATTGTTGAGTATCCGTTTTTAATTAAAGAACAGTTTGTTGGTGTTTATATTCTATATGGGTGTGTAAACCTATTTACAAGCTTATGTATATCTATACTTCCTTACGGGTGTGAATGGTGGTTACTTAGCAGTCTTTTGCTAATGGTTCTTTGTGTGTTTTCCAGGTTTGCTTTAAAGTCTATGCGCGAGCGCGATAGAGTATACCGTATGAGGACGCGTAGACTGGATGTTATGTTTCTAGACTTGTGTTTTGGGCCTGTGTGCCGTCTTGAGATTTTATATACACTTGTTTTAGATTTTGGATCTTTTTGGAGACATGTTTTGAGGTTTATTATCTATGCAGTTCAGTTCCTTTGGTTAGCCTGTGCATCTAGGCCGTGTTTTCTTACCTAGATGTGGCATGATGCCCCTTAGGTTTTAATTCGCTTCCGCTATGTTATGTTTTACGGTTGAGATAGGCAGCTATTGTGTTAAGTTTTATCTATCTCAACTTGTGAAAAAGTTGGGGTGTCACAGTTGGTATCAGAGCCTGTGTTGAGGTCTGAATAGAGATCCTAGGGTTTGAAATCTGAGACTCTAGGACTTGATCAGTAGGAATTAAGGTGTTTGAGAATCCTAGGATGTGTGAATTCTAGGAATCGCGGTGAGGACACGCCTTGTTTGCTATAGTTATATGTGCTTTGTTCACGTTGTTGTTTATAGTTGCTCTTGTTAACCTTGTTGGTTGCAGCTTGCGGTGCGTCTTCCGGGTAAGTCTTAATCGCTTTTAGATAAGCCGCTTCGTTTTAGTTTTGCCTAAGAGCCTGCTTTAGACTAGGAATGAGTAGTTAGTTGATGTGAAACGATGGATAGCGCTGTATGCGTCTGAGCAACCAGAAGGTCGGGCGGCTCGTTGAAGAAGGCTAATCTATGCAAATCTTGGAATCATCGACAGCAATCTACGTTCTTCGGGGACCGAAGTCCAATCACAGGGACCGAAGTCCAATCACAGTCAGTAATAGCACAGTCAGTTCACCCATCAACCTCCAAAAGATACTCAAAGAAACCACCACCTCATACTCATACTCAACTCAGCCCAAGAACCACCACTCAGAGTGCTCATCTCAGATATGAACACAAACCAACTCCCAGATAATATAATCAAGGATTCAACCAACCAAATAATAGACTCATATAATGGACTAAGAGGTATGAATAAATACTCTAGAATCATGGCAAAATATCCAATAGAATACTCCAACAAACTCCAGAACAAAGGAGGGGACAAACAAACAACAGATCACATAACACTCACTGGAATAGGAATTCCAGGAGAACCTGCGGAACACACAGACGGAACACTGCCCTCCGCCACTCACCTCCACCAACCACTGCCGCCTTACTCTTGCGGAAGACTCTAGCGGGTTACATTATGCTACTAGGGTGCCCCGCAAGAGCAAATCCCACACACCGAATCAGACTCAGCTCAGAATACAAAGTTCATCCCAGAATACAACAACATGATCAGATTACACAGATTACATCCAACAGAGGCCAATAAACATGGAATCCAAACCAACAAATGCTCATAAACATCAATAGACAAAGGATCAAGAACACAAGTTCATGAATCCATCAAACGCAAACAAGGGCTAATAACCAAGAAATTTCAGGATTCCAATCACTAAATAATATCATATAGATTGAGAGTGTAAAAATAGATTTTGATGGACATAGTGGTTACCTTTGAAGCGTATTTAATCCAAAAGCGTATTAATCCAAGGCAACACCAACTCTAAGCTCGGTTCATAATCGTGAACCTGAAGATTAACGTAATCTAACACCGTCACTAACTACTAACACCAAGAACAAGGATATGACCAATAATACTAATCCATACTTAAGCTATAATACTATAACTAATACTAAAACTATAAGCTTAATAATAAACCATAAGAGTCTAGTCTAATAATAATCTTAATAAAACTAATTATGGATAGCTAGGATCATAAAAGCTTAAAATAATAATTACCTTAATCATATGCTAAACCAAGGGATTGAACCCTAGCCCTTCAACACACCACCTAAACACCATACCACCAGACCAATCTGCCTCTTGGTGCCATAACTTGTGACCACCAAACTAAGACCTTCACATAGTCTGCCGACCACTTCGACGGAACCGCAAGGGAGAAGAGACGGAATGGCGAGGACCGTTGGCTTGCACCGCTTGCTCTGCTTCTCACTTCCAACGGAGAAGAGGAGTCCGTCCATTTCCACCTCTGCTGCTGCCGCTGTAATACCCCGAAAATTTGGTCCATAGCAGCAGAAATTTATTTTGATCGTAGCATCGCTATAGTTCGCGGTGTACCGAACCTAGCCCAATTTTGAGTTTTAGTCTGAGATAAATTTTGGTTTCAAAATTATTCCTATTTAACTTATTTTCCACCGAAACTTTATCTGTTTGGACCACAACTGATAAGTTTAAAAGATTTTTATTTTGGAACCACAAGGTAGTGACAAGTGTCACTAATTTTTACCTTGTAATTAAAATATTAATATTTTAGTACCAAGCTTATGAGATAAGATTCATCTATATTTTATTATTATTACAAGATAAGATTTCCATATATTATTATTATATATGAATGGATAATCATCCATATATTATATTATTATTATTATTATTATTATTATTATTATTATTATATATATAATATTACGTATATATATATATGATAAGGATGAAGAAATGAAGTTCATTTTTTCATTCCCCTTCACTGCAATTCCATTTCGTGAGAGAAAAAGAGAGAGAGTGAGAGAGAGAGAAGCAAAATTTCAAGCTTTGATCGCGATTTGTTCGGTAAAATTTATATTTAATCGGTTAAAAGTTATATTTTTACTCCAGTTCATAGTTTTGGGTAGAATTTTGTTGAATCATATTTGTGTTATTGTGTTCTATGTTAGGATTTTAAGAGCAAAGGTTGAACCCCGAGCTTCAATCTTCGAATTTCTTGTGTTCATAGTGAAATTGAGGTAAGTTACCCCTCAAGTTGGAATTATAGCTACTCAAAGTAGGTAATTGGTGAATTAATTTCCAATCCATGAAGTTATGTGTAATTCGTGAATATTATGTGTATTGGACATGTTGTACCCATAAATTAGTAGTATATATAAATATATTATGTGTGTGTGTGACGTGATATATATATATATATATATATGGTGTATGAGTGTATGATATTTATATGTTATGTAAGTGGGTGTGTGTTATATATATATGTATCACGTGCGTGTGTGTAGTATATATATATTATATGAGTATGTGTAGTATATATATATGTATCACGTGTGTGTGTAGTATATTTATATATTATATGAGTATGTGTAGTATATATATTATATATGAGTATGTGTAGTATATATATATATTATGTGAGTGTGTGTAGTATATGTATGTGAGTGTGGGTAATATATATATTATGGGTGTGTGTATTATGTATATATATATATATATATATAGAATATTAATGTGCAAACTCTCTTAGCCGTGTGAGTCACATCAATGTACGAATACACCACTCAAGTTAGAAACAACCACAATAAAAATCAAAACACACCATCATAATGCACCATAACTCCCATGTCCCTAATGGTGCATTTGCTATACTGTGTGGTGTATATTTGCATACCTAGTGTGTGTTTTGGTGATGCGTCCCTAACGATGCATATTTGTGTGGTGCATTTCTAACACTGAGTGGTGTATATCTGTATACATAGTGGTGAGGCCGCACTGTTCACACCTACACTGTGACCATTATTTTAATATATATATATATATATATATATATATATATATATATATATATATATATATATATATATATTATGTTGTAAAATATATACCATCCATATGCATTATATCATGTACCATATACCTATTATATATCTATATTATATATTTCATTACCAATTACATGCTATGGATATATAATATATCATATACCGTATATATTATATATATATATATATATATATATATATATATATGAGTGTAGGTATGTTAATGTTATATATGTATAAGTAGTGTATGTGAACTTATGTACTACATGGGAAGAGTGTATGAGTAGGAAAGGTGATCGTATTGTCGGAACAAGAGTAGTTAATGTCTAAAATGAATAAAACCTTAGTTTCCGAAGTTACGAGGACCTTGTTGTCTTTTTACCTCGGGCTATAATTACCGAAGGTCGTCATTGATATATGTACGGTTGTATTCGTACTTTGGCGAAGTCTATTCGCCGAGTCTCTACGTCACTCATGTATGGCTAGACTGTGGGGGTGTGCACACTTAAGCGTATTGACTCCGTCGTCTCCGGGTTGGTGTCATTTTAATGGACCTAGGCGGGGCCACACTAAGGGCCATTCTAATGAACCATCGTCCAAGGAACCGAGAAGAGAACTTGGGTAAGGACCGCAAGCCCCTGTTCCAGGTTCAATCGGTCATTGACAAGGAATATTCAACATTTCCTATAAGGCCTCATACTTTGAAATGAAACTAAGTCGAGTTTTCATAAGTAATGGTTGAACAATGTCTATGATAGTGTGTGATGTCTATGATGAGATGTGTAATGCTATGATGAGATGTGTGATCTAGTTCCAAGAAACTAGACGTTTGATGTCTGAGAATTGAGAAATGGTATAGTTGTCAGGTTTGGTTGTGGGAATTCGCGTGTAATGTGAATATGATGAACTTTATGCTTATTTGTTTATATTATGATAATTTACAAGATGAAAGCATGTCAATCAATAGGAATTCTATGCTATGGTCAATTGGTAAGTTAAATCATCTTTACCTATAAATGAGAAGCTTATGGGTTCTTACTTAGCCGTCGTGCTAACGGGTGCTTCATTGTTGCCCTTTAACAGATGTCATCCAGCAATGAGTCGTATAGTTCGGTAACTACACGAACTATAATGGCTCAGTTTTTGGGTATGAAGACTATATACAGCATATGATAAGGGAAGACCCCTATGTACCCGGCTACACTCTGCTAGCTCCTGACGATTCCTTCTCACTATCCAGCTCTCTTGGTCTCTGGTAGATGTTCATCAGGCTAGGTCGGACTACTACCCAATAGAAGTTTTACCGGGTAGCGACCCCTTGGAGTTCATTGTACATTACCCATATCTCTGGGATCCCACTCCTCCCGAGGGAGAATGGTCTATGGTCATTGTCACGATCGCTCCTTGGATCACCTTAAGTGGTTTGAGGGCGAATGGCATCGAGTTTGGGGAGAGTTTGAGATCCCAGTGTATCGTATGATCTGATGGGTGGTGGAGGTCAAGTCGGGGTAGTCTAAAACTCTCTTTTTGTGTACATATTCTGCTGCGGTCTTAGTAGATCAATGGCCAAACTTGGCATTGTGATTATGTATATATATCTAACTAATGTTTTGGGGTTCTAAGGATGTCGTTATCACTCCTATGAACCTATATATGTATATATATATGTTGGAATGTTTAACTTATACCTCTGTTGTCGAGTCAGATAGTTATGAGTTGTTACAGGTGTATGGGGAGCATGTATAGGTCAGGAAAAATTAGCCTGTGCACCTAGGGAGAAACCGCTAAAGGTTAGTCGGGTTCGACCTAGGTGTGGCGGTGATGCTCCCGGTTGTAGGGTTGACCAACCCGGGGTGTCACAAGGTGGTATCAGAGCTTAAGGTTATAAGATCTGGGAGATAGATCAGAGCCTAGGATCGAGTCAACCTAGGTTTGTTAAGATAAGCTTAAGTTACTGTGTCACCTTAACCCAAGTGTAAACCCTTCGGAACGGAATCGGAGCTGGTGGCTGGATAGCGGTAAAGGGGATCACCTATCATTGCTGCATATAATCTTGAATATTGTTCATTGTGTGATATAATCTTTGCTAATGATCATATGTGTTTGTTGTTAGTAATTGTGATTGTCTGATGATTCGGAAAGTAGGATACATTATTGACTATAGTGCCCTGTTGTAGCATTTTGTTGATAAATGTGGTAAAGTGGGTAGTGAAGTTGTAGTATAGTAATTGAGTAGATACGATACTGAGTTTGGGGTGGTTAGGTTGCGAAATTCTAACCCTTTTGGAAGCTGACTACTTGTTCAGTAGATATGCCTCTGTAACACCCCGAATTGGTATAGGCAACCAATGGAGTAATTACCGCCACACTTAGATTCGGCCCAACCTTAACTAGGCGGGATTTATTCTAAGTGCTCAGGCTAACGATGAGAGTAAGGATCGCGTTTCTTAACGTCAAAATCCAAAACCAATCCATAGATAAAAACTGCATCATATATATATATATATATAAAGGTTATATATATCGACATGCATCATCAGGAACGTAACTCGAGAGTTACCAAAACGAAATGGGTTAATACTAATACCCATTCGAACCATCTAGGAGAGAAAAAAGGAACCGACTAAACGACTTCTTCGAGTTTGCCCTTTCAAAAAGTATATCTACACAAAAACTAGGCTACATTCCACCTTCCCCTCCAACTGATCTAATCTAGGGAGTAGTACACAGGACCTGTGTACGTACCCCAGACCTCGCACCACTTGCCATCAAACCACGTCATGTGGTCTAAGAATCGGCAAGTGTTCATAACCATCATCCACTCCTCATAAGTCTCCGGGGGACTGGGGTCCCACGGATAAGGATAGTGCACAACAAACTCTGGCGGGTCACTGCCCGGGACCACTCAAGAGGGTAAAGCCCGTAACTAGCTTGGATTTCGTCAAATGAACACAAGGGCAGGACCGGTGGGGGGCATCCAGAAAGGAGTATCGGGTGAGCTCGGAACTGGGGCGACGTCGGGGTGTCGAGAAGGACGGGCGGATCGGGAGCATAGCCGGGGCCATATGGATCGTCGTCGGATAGTACTGTATATAATCATCGTAATCATATATAGGAAATATAAACTCGGACGGGTCCGAGTCAGGTGGGCTGTTGGATCCCACACTAGACATCTGTTAAGAACACAATGAAGTGTAGTTAGCGCGACGGCTAAGTAAGGATATCCATTATCCCTCGAAAATAACAAAGGTTTCAAAAATCAAATAATAAGTGTAAGGCAAGATAGTATTACCACAGCGAAAACAACCTGCAACAACATAAATAACAGGTAATTTCACTTTATATCAATAATTAGAATCGTTGACTCAGTTATGATCTCACCCAATAATTAGTTCTTACATGTCACCCATGATGCACAATTCTCGTCTTTACTCATAAGTGGGGTACGAAACACGTCCACTATTTAGATCTCGGTGGGGTACACAACACATCCACCTCTCAATTCACGTTACGAAACACATCCACGATTTGTTCTCGGTGGGGTACGAAACACATCACCTTTAAATTCACAAGTGGGGTACGAAACACATCCACTATTTAGATCTCGGTGGGGTACACAACACATCCACCTTTCCAAGTTTCACGTGGGGTACTAAACACATCCACGATTTGTTCACGAGTGGGGTACGAAACACATCCACTGTATAATTTCATAAGTGGGGTACAAAACACATCCACTATTAGATCCCGGTGGGGTACACAACACATCCACCTTTTCAAGATTCACGTGGGGTACACAACACATCCACGATTTGTTCACGAGTGTACACATCCACTGTATAATTTCATAAGTGGGGTACAAAACACATCCACTATTAGATCCGGTGGGGTACACAACACATCCACCTTTTCAAGATTCACGTGGGGTACACAACACATCCACGATTTGTTCACGAGTGGGGTACGAAACACATCCACTATTTAGATCTCGGTGGGGTACACAACACATCCACCTTTCCAATAATCATAATTAGTTAGTGTTAGACACATACCAACATATTCAAGCATAGAGCCATGAGCAAATCCAACACATAGTTATTTTCCCAAAATCATAAAGTAGTTAAGTAAAATAATTTGGCTTCAAAAACACCCACCCGGATGCCCGTAGGCTCTCAAAACATCACAACACATAAGTCCAAAAACATCGGGGGAAAACCGGGTCGGGAATAGGTCGAAACGAGTCCGCGTTGCGCGGACTCGCAACTGTCCGCGCTTGCGGACGCCCGGCGGACGCGGCGTCCGGCCGCGCCGCGGTCTCGGCATCTCGCCGCCGAGACTGGGCGCCCTCGGACGCGCAGCGGACGCGCGCGTCCGAGCGGCGTCCAGCCTCTCGGAGGCGCCGTAAGGTCGCAATCCGCAAGGACGCGCGGTGGGCGCGCGTCCACTGTCGCGTCCGCCCATTTTTCTGCCCACTTTGGGCCGCAAGTTCGGGGCCGTAACGCCCCGATCTACCACCTTTTCCACAAATACAAGCATATATGGACCCTAAACAACACATATATGCATAACAAAAATTATGAACACGTACAATAACATTTATCAAGCTTAAATTCAAAGATTTTATAGTCAACTTGTAGATCTAAAGCATAACACACATTTTTCATGAACAAAACTCTAGCATGCAATTTTTCCTAGCATTTGTCTATTTTCAAGAGATTGAACCGACTTAAGGAATCCTTACCTTGAATTTTTAGATCGCGGGTTGAGGGTAATTTCCTTGGAATTTTTCTCCCAAAGTCCTAAAGAAGATCACCATAACAATAACAATTTCTTATATTAATGTCAACACTTAAATGTTATAGAGGATTAAACACTAAAGTTTGAAGTCTTACCTAGACTTTGCTAAAAGAGTTGGAAAAAAAATAGTAGGAGAGTTTAGATCACAAAAGCAAGACTTGGAAAATTTTTTTCTTTCTTTTTCTCTTGGGATTTCGAAAATGGATGAAGAAATGAGGAAGATGATCACATTTCTAGCTTGGAGTAGAAGTCTCAAGTACAAGTTCATCATCTACCTAGGTCTCAACATTTAATGAGCAAATCTAGACTAAGATTTTGTTTGCCACTTGTCATCACCCTAGCAATCCCTTGGAAGATATTAATTATATTGATCAGTTTAAGCCTTAAATCAGATGAATGTTCGGGAATTATAGCTTAATTCGGGAAAATTCTAATACTAAAATTATCGTAAAAATATTCCCGTCGCAAATCACCAATTTTGGGAATTTTCGATAGTCCGTTAAATTTAGGTTCAGAGTCTGCAACGATTTATCCCTTACGATCCATTTAGAAATGTGACACCCCAACCTTACACAGGCTGAGATAGCTAAAAACTT
>CP025659.1:22653590-22698058 GCA_003576665.1 Ipomoea trifida | reverse complement strand
TCACCACTATGTATACAGATATACACCACTCAGTGTTAGAAAATGCACCACACAAATATGCATCGTTAGGGACGCATCACCCAAAAACACACCACTAGGTATGCAAATATACACCACACAGTATTAGCAAATGCACCATTAGGGACATGGGAGTTATGGTGCATTATTTTGGGTGTGTGGTGTGTTTTTGGTGTTTTGTATATTTTCATTGTGGTGTGTTTTTAACTTGAGTGGTGTATTTCGTAACATTGAGTGGTGTGTGACCGCACGGCACACCTAAGAGCACGGCCACATTTATTAATATTCTATATATATATATATATATATATATATATATATATATTATTACATATATATAACACACATACATATAATATATTAACTACACACACCACGGCCGCACTGTTCACACCTAAGAGCACGGCCACACTTGAACATGACCCTATATATATATATATATATCTATATAATATATATATATATTATGTACGTGTGTGTGTGTTTTATATATATGTCATATGTGTGTGTGTTATATACATATATATATTACAAGTGTGTATAGAATACATATTATATATATATGATATATATATACCGTAACCTATATATATATATATATATATATATATATATATATATATATATATATATATATTATGTTGTAAAATATATGTACCATCCATATGCATTATATCATGTACCATATACCTATTATATATCTATATTATATATTTGATTACCAATTACATGCTATGGATATATAATATATCATATACCGTATATATTTGATATATATATATATATATATATATATATATATATGAGTGTAGGTATGTTAATGTTATATATGTATAAGTAGTGTATGTGAACTTATGTACTACATGGTGAAGAGTGCATGAGTAGGAAAGGTGATCGTATTGTCGGAACAAGAGTAGTTAATGTCTAAAATGAATAAAACCTTAGTTTCCGAAGTTACGATGACCTTGTTGTCTTTTTACCTCGGGCTATAATTACCGAAGGTCGTCATTGATATATGTACGGTTGTATTCGTACTTTGGCGAAGTCTATTCGCCGAGTCTCTACGTCACTCATGTATGGCTAGACTATGGGGGTGTGCACACTTAAGCGTATTGACTCCGTCGTCTCCGGGTTGGTGTCATTTTAATGGACCTAGGCGGGGCCACACTAGGGGCCATTCTAATGAACCATCGTCCAAGGAACCGAGAAGAGAACTTGGGTAAGGACCGCAAGCCCCTGTTCCAGGTTCAATCGGTCATTGACAAGGAATATTCAACATTTCCTATAAGGCCTCATACTTTGAAATGAAACTAAGTCGAGTTTTCATAAGTAATGGTTGAACCAATGTCTATGATAAGGTGTGTGATGTCTATGATGAGATGTGTAATGCTATGATGAGATGTGTGATGCTAGTTCCAAGAAACTAGACGTTTGATGTCTGAGAATTCAGAAATGGTATAGTTGTCAGGTTTGGTTGTGGGAATTCGCGTGTAATGTGAATATGATGAACTTTATGCTTATTTGTTTATATTATGATAATTTACAAGTATGAAAGCATGTCAATCAATAGGAATTCTATGCTATGGTCAATTGGTAAGTTAAATCATCTTTACCTATAAATGAGAAGCTTATGGGTTCTTACTTAGCCGTCGTGCTAACGGGTGCTTCATTGTTGCCCTTTAACAGATGTCATCCAGCAATGAGTCGTATAGTTCGGTAACTCCACCGAACTATAATGGCTCAGTTTTTGGGTATGAAGACTATATACAGCATGTGATAAGGGAAGACCCCTATGTACCCGGCTACACTCTGCTAGCTCCTGACGATTCCTTCTCACTATCCAGCTCTCTTGCGTCTCTGGTAGATGTTCATCAGGCTAGGTCGGACTACTACCCAATAGAAGTTTTACCGGGTAGCGACCCCTTGGAGTTCATTGTACATTACCCATATCTCTGGGATCCCACTCCTCCCGAGGGAGAATGGTCTATGGTCATTGTCACCGATCGCTCCTTGGATCACCTTAAGCGGTTTGAGGGCGAATGGCATCGAGTTTGGGAAGAGTTTGAGATCCCAGTGTATCGTATGATCTGATGGGTGGTGGAGGTCAAGTCGGGGTAGTCTAAAACTCTCTTTTTGTGTACATATTCTGCTGCGGTCTTAGTAGATCAATGGTCAAACTTGGCATTGTGATTATGCATATATATCTAACTAATGTTTTGGGGTTCTAAGGATGTCGTTATCACTCCTATGAACCTATATATGTATATATATATGTTGGAATGTTTAACTTATACCTCTGTTGTCGAGTCAGATAGTTATGAGTTGTTACAGGTGTATGGGGAGCATGTATAGGTCAGGAAAAATTAGCCTGTGCACCTAGGGAGGAACCGCTAAAGGTTAGCCGGGTTCGACCTAGGTGTGGTGGTGATGCTCCCGGTTGTAGGGTTGACCAACCCGGGGTGTCACAGCCGCTGGCCGAACGGAAGGGAGAGTGCCGCCAAGACGCTCCGCTACAGTCGAACTCACCATTCACTACCCTCGCCGCTGCTTTGTGCTTCTCATTTTTGTCGTCATCCAAGCTGCTGCGTCGCCGTAGAACAGAGCATTCCAACAGCCATCGGGGAGGTCGCCGTCCACGATCCCGCTACTGCCGTCGTCACCTTGCACCGCCGGAACCACGCTCAACGCCGGTCCATGGAGTTCGCAACTGCTATGTTCTGCTGTGCGTCGGAGAACAGAGGGAGAAGGGAGCCGCTGCTTCGTCACGGAGAGGAAGGTCGCTTATTGCCACACTTCGA
The DNA here is from genome assembly GCA_003576665.1 of Ipomoea trifida. Taxonomy (NCBI): domain Eukaryota; kingdom Viridiplantae; phylum Streptophyta; class Magnoliopsida; order Solanales; family Convolvulaceae; genus Ipomoea; species Ipomoea trifida. The sequence continues at coordinate 22,695,242 of CP025659.1, read as the reverse complement.
CGCAGTCCACACGCCGCCGATCACCCACACCTGCTACCACTGCCGCAAGCCAAGACCGGAGGAGGGACGAAGTCCGTTGCTGCCTTGCATGTTGCCGACGTCCAAGACAGGCGAGAGAGAAACGGGGAGTCCGCCGTAGGGTAGGAGATGCTAGCCGGAGGTTGGGGGTTAGAGCAAAGATGGAGGATTAATGATGTTTGGTTGAAGGTGGCCTCCATTGTTGTGGCTGCTCCTGGACGAAAGAGACGAGAGAGGGAGATGAGGGGCAGAGGACGGAAGGCTTTGAGCAAAATCCAAAAATAAAAGCTTCCAAATGTGTATTTATAGTTAGGGTAGATTTCCATTTTGGGCTACCTTCTTTATAGAAATTGGGTCAATTATCTTTGGGTCAAGACTATATATATATGTATATGCATATATCTCCATTTGGGCTCCATAATCATTTATATGTTATAAAATATATCTATAGATGTAGTGGGCTAAGGACATTTAGTGTGAGCATAATAATAAATTACATAAAAATATATTATCCCAAACCCATAGTAAAATAATTATACTTATAATTATTTTAACAAGAAAATAACCCCTCATTTTAAATATTTATATTTAAAATAATAATAGGGAAAATGCGGGGTGTTACACTCTACCCCCTTAAAAGGAGCTTCGTCCCCGAAGCTCAGAAAATCGTTTTGGGGACAGAGAGTTAGAAACTAGTACGGTAGTACATATAGAGAAAATATTTATATAGTATACGCCCAAATTTGAAAATTTTGACCCAACTAGGAAAAGAGGAGGAAAGGTTTATGGTTCAAGATTTAAGGACAACGTCAGTTAAGAATTGAATCAAGGGTTATCAAGGTTACAACTCAGGAAAGAAGATCGTCACCTTGCACAAGAAATTTTCAAGAAGCAAATAAGAACAACGTTTGAGAGGATGGGAATGACTGCTCAATGTCAAGTTCTTTAAACTAAAGAGAAGAACTCGACTTTGGAAGAAAATAAGAACGGGGTTCGAAGAGGTCAAAAGAATTTTTCAATCAAGGGAATATCAAGTTCTTTCAACAAAAGAGAATGAACAAAAAGAACTTGGCTTCGAGAACAGATAAGCACGAGATTGAAAACACAGGAGGAAGATTGCTCAACCAACTTAAACTTAAGAACACACTATACTTCTAACTCCTAAACTTCTAACTTACCCAACCCATGCCTAGCATGCAAGAATTTGAACTAACAACTTACATAGGTCAAAGGGTTTCTACTGCGGAGCTAACACGAGCATGAAAAACTCCCAACTAACCTGGGTGGGCTCCCTGTGATGAACTGCCTGGACCATGAAAAGGATAGGGATGCAGATACTCTGGTGGAACCTCAATGCCCAGCTTAGCCTCGATGAAACCCAAACGCTGAAAATCGCGATCCACCCTCAAGTCTAGCGACGTGAATCTGGCTTCCACCATACGATGCATCTCCTGCAGCTGTAGAAGTACGGGATCAACTGGCGGTGCTAAAGCCACAGGGTCGTGCTGCTCCTTTCTTGGATGCTCTCAGTCAATCTCATCCTCAGACTCTTCTTCTTCAGTCTCCTCCTCGGACTCCTCGTCTTCCTCATCATCACCTGCCTGCTCGGCCTGCTGAGGCGTGACCAACCCTCGCAACCTCTTGTGGGGAATGTGGAAACGCTCTATAAGCTCCCTGCTATCGGCTGTTGGCATCTTGCTCAACTCGTGGGCCGTGATGTACTCGTTCCCATCCACCTGAAACAACCCTGAAAACTACAGACTCGGCGCATTGAAAGTGCTATGAACCGGCTGCCTAGCTAATTCCCCGGTCACATTTACCCTTTTTTTCTGAAAGATCCAGCTCAGAACCATCCCATAGGGTCGATTGCGACACTTGACCATCTTGCAGAACTCCATATGAGAGATCATCAAACTGGGCAAATCAAACTTAACCCTATGCTTTAAGAAGTATGTGAAGGCACACTCTATCCCCGTCACCTCCTTACTATTGTTCCGATTTGGCAACAAACTTTCTCCTATCAACAAGGTCAAAATCCTTTGCTCACCAGTCAAGTCATGCTTAACGGGCCGGGCGTCTAACGTAATGCCCTCGTCTTGCCCTAACATATATCTCAAGTAATCTCGAAAGCCCACCTCCTGCGTCTCAATCCAAATATGACGCTCATACTGACTCATGCCCCCCAACGGCAAACTGAGTAACCTAGCAAGCCTAGGAGGGTCAAAGGTAATCTTTATGCCCTTCACTATCGAAGTGAGAACGTGCACTTGGTTGAATTTCTTGACCTTCATATTCTGATAAAACTGATGGACCAAGTTGGGGTAAACTACGTTTTCGATTCGCAGGAATTGTTCCAACAAGCCTTGAAAATTTAGCATGTTTACGAGTTCGGGCGAGAAATGTAATGGGTCAAGAAATTTACCGTCAATAATGGAGTATCGAATATTGCTCGGGCCTTCACTTTCACCAGCCTGATTTCTTTTTGGCATTTTGAGGCTGTTATCTGCTGAACTACTTGCTACAGTGAGGATGGGCAGAAAGCAGAGAAGCAATGCACTGGAGCGTTTTTCTTCGGCCAGGAACGACGGAACTTGACTGCTCGTCGACGGAAGAAACCCACGGAGGTCACTGGAACGTTGCTCACTGCTACGGAGAAAGGAGACGGAACAAATTTGAGCCGATAGATCAAGGTAGGGTTTTTAATCTGGGTAGAAGGCGGAAAAGACGCATGTACCCCTCACTCTTGCGGAACTCCTTCGCAACAGTAGTAGTAGTAGTAGTAGTAGTAGTAGTAGTAGCAGTAGCAGTAGCAGTAGTAGTAGTAGTCAAATTGGCTAGTCAAAATAAAATTAGAAAAATGAAAAATCAATTTTTTATTTGACTAAGCCAAAATGTTCGGGTATAGGTTTTCGTATCATCAAAAAGGGGGAAATTGTTAGGAATATATTGTAATTGTTTTGATGAACCAAAAATGTAATATTAGACCCCCAATTTTATTTCGAGTCTAGTATAGGATTACGCCGAGTACAAGCCTAGTCGATTAAATGGAAATTACAATAGTATAAATTTTTAATTTATGCTTGTAAGTCATTCGCTTCCACTTTACAAATTGAGGAGAATTTGGAAGATTGATCAAGACTCAAAGACATCCCGGAACAAGACAACAGTTCGAATTGCAACAATTAATTCTTTGGAAGAATTAATTAATTCAAGATAAGGATGTTGCAATTAAAAGTCAAAATTGAAGTCAACCTCGAATGGGTTCTCTCACAAAATATTTTAGAGGTTAACTCATGCAAGGGAAATATTTTTGGAGATGAGGATGACCTCATGGAGCATAATGGCGTGGTCAACCTTGACCATATTCAAAAGGAAAGGATGACTTGCTTCAAGGATAAATTTGGTGATGAGGATGACCCATTAATTAAAAGAAAAGGGGAAGAAAGATCTTAACTTTTTTGGAGATAAGGATGACTTGGTCATAAATCAAAACATGAGGATGACTTGGCCATTGAGGATACCTTAGCCGAAATTGAAATCAAAAATAAGGATGAGGATGACTTAGCCTCTTGGAACTAAAATAAGGATGAGGATGACTTAGTCACAAGTCACTATGAGGATGACTTGCTCATGAGACTAATCGTGTGCATTCTTGAAGGAGGAAAAGGTGACTTTATTTTTGGAGTTAAAAATGAGGATGAGGATGATCTACACCTCATAAATAAAGGTCAACCTATTATGCCATGCATAAAGATGATTTACGTGAGATCCAAATCAATAGGGGGAAGAACAAAAATCATTTTTGAGGCTGAGTATGGCGTGAGGTCTATTTATTCCAAAGGAGTCCAACACTGCCAACAATATTTCTAAAAAGGGAAAAATATTATTTTCCTAAATATGGCATTAGGATGACTCCAAAAGGTGAATTCAAATAATCTTGCTACATGGAGCTGAAGATCATTATAAGAAAAGTCAGTGTACTTTTCGGTGGCATTAATTATGCTCAAGCAAGAGTCACCGAACGGATATATCTCAGTGCAACCTGACTTATGGATTATGAACAAAGTCAAGTGTTCACACTACCAAAGTCAAAGATGGATGGCTACAAGTTACAAGGAAAATTATATCAGTGATTGCAGAATTACGTTGGAGGATTATCAGAAGCAAATATTCAAATTCATCTGACAGAAGCCATCAAAGATGACGAAGACCATCTCGAAGCATTTAATGCTTTGAAAAATCACAACGGGCAAATAGCTAATTTAGCTATATAAACCCAAGAAGACTTGATGCTAGTAAAGGGGCGCTTAATAGAGCAGAAAAAGGGGAATAGACACGGATGAGATATTAGCACTGAATACACAACAAGTGAAATCAGATTTGAAAGTGCTAAGTAGTGAGCTAAACACGAGAAAAATCTAGTCTTAGAGAGAAATACTTTATTTCTTGAAAAGAAATTGCAGGAGTGTAGCTTTGTGCAAGACACTCGGGGAAACTAAGTGTAATTGGGTGCAAAACACTTGGTTGAATGGCTTTGTGCGAATTACTCGGAGGAGTGCAGCTTTGTGCAGAACACTCGTGGAGACTAAGTGTAGCTGGGTGCAAAACACTTGGTTGAAGAGCGTAGCTGGGTGCAAGACGCTCGTGAACGTAGCTGGGTGCAAGACGTTCGGGTTTCAGTGTTGCTGTAGGCAAAGGGCATTTGGAGTAGAGAAGTGCTAGAAGAGCACTGATTCACTATTGTATCTGGGTGATTGAAGATTGTGGAATCTCTCCTGGAAGAAGGAGATCGAAAGTGGAGTAGGAAGATTACATCACCTCCGAACCACTATAAATCCCTGTGTCATTTACTTTATCTGCTCCCATATCTGCTTGCATATTTATCTATCTGAGCATCACATGCATTGCATATTTTGTCACATTTATTACTCTTGAACTTTATTGATACACGTGACATCTAGTTTACATGCAAGATATATTTGCAAGCTCAACCTCATCCTGTCAAAGTTTATGTGTTGTTATGCTACGAACCCAACTATTCATTGGTTATACTACACTACTACAGAAATCACATACAACGTCGGCTAAATAATTAGCCGACGTTATATGTTATTTAAATAATTAAAAATAAATGAAAACCCTATAACGTCAAATAACCGACGTTAAAGGGTGTACATTAGAAGACGGTGCGATACGACGTCGGCTAAGAGATTAGCCGACGTCGTATCGCATATATTAGCCATCGACGGACGATACGACGTCGGCTAACTCACCTAGCCGACGTCGTATCGCGCCTATAGTGGCATTCGGGCATCGATACGACGTCGGCTAGGAGTGGTAGCCGACGTCGTATCCAATTATATTAAGTCCGGCGTTATACGACGTCGGCTACCACTCCTAGCCGACGTCGTATCTCGCCTATTATGGCATTCGGCCATCGATACGACGTCGGCTAGGAGTGGTAGCCGACGTCGTATCATTAAGCCCGCCGCGATACGACGTCGGCTACCACTCTTAGCCGACGTCGTATCGCCCGATTTAAAATATTATAACCTACAACGTCGGTTATTATAAATAACCGACGTTGTAGGGTTTTGAATGTAGTCCAAATACCTTCAATTTTAGACCTTTTTTTTTTCACGAAATAGATTGGAAAGTTATTTTATTATATCGTGAACAGTTTATTTTTTTTGAAATACATTGGGGGTGCTACTGCTACCCAGGGCGTACAACAAAAAAAACCTACTCCGTCTCATGAATGAGATGCAAACTAACAACGCCTAACCTAAATCATTGTGCACCAAATTCGCGCAATCAGGAGGGGGAACTGAGTGGCGAGGGCAACGTCGTTTTGGGGCTGTGTAATTTTGGGCAGTGGGGGCAGCTGCCCCCATGTTCCCTCCGCCACTGCCCACAGTTGTTTCGTCCCTGCCCGCCTCTATCACATTTTACCTTTTATTTTTACGATTCATTACTCAAATCAACTCTTTCTTTTTTGCTTCTTTTCTTTAGTAATTTTAATTATTTTTAATTTATTTTTTTGTATTTAATAATATTTTTATGTAATTTTAAAATATATAAATTTTGTATATTAATAATAAACTTAATATGATGAAAAGTTTAATTAAAATAATTTCTATCAAGCCTTGTTCCTTAGTCGAACAAGACAGATAAAATAGGACGGAATGAATAGTAAATACTTTTAAAAAGAAATGTAATTACTTCACAACTATCATAACTACGTGAGTATTGATCAATACTATTGTTAATAAATAGTTATTTAAAAGTAATGAATTTCAGTTAACAAAACATATATAGTTGTGTGTGTGTGTGAGGGGGGGGGGGATGCGCAATTTTGTGTATTTGAATTTAATAAACAGTTTTAGTGATTTGAGAACACATGAATTAATATACAGTTGACCTCCATTCTGGATGTTTTAATTATTTAGTTATTGTTGAAGATTTTGAACTTTATTATAGGTCTATTTTGGGTGACTGAAACTGCAATCAAATACAAAGAATTCATCGATTTAATTGAAACGAAAAATTCATTTTATTTGTGGTCGACGCCCGTTACAGTAATATTTTGAAATTTTTTTCTTCAATTATTTATTTATTTTATTTTAGTGCACGACAATAAATTTTTCTCTTATCATTACTGTAATCCATCCAATGTGGGTGGACAATAAGGGTACTTTTAGAGTTTGAACACTTTTTCAATTCTCATTTGATTTAATTAAAAATTTAATTCTTTTAATACAACTAGTATTTTCGCCCGTTGCACGCAATAGATTTGTTATAATATTTTAAGAATATTTAGATCGATATATAATTATAAAAATTATAACATCGAATATTAAATAGCGCAATTGAATAAATTGGTTGGTAAGATTATGTTTTCTAATATTTTTCTTGCTTGAATTACAGTAAATAATTGTCCAATTACCCGTGCAGTGCACTGATAAATTTTTTTATTGTATATTTATATAATAAAAATAAATATGAAATTATAAAAACTTCTAATATTGAATGTGTACATTTATTTGATTATAAGATTAGTGCAAAAGTATTACTCAAGTAATTGAATAATATATGACTTATTTTTTTACAATTATCTTTAAAAGATCGATATGTAATATGACTTATGTAATTATATTATTACTAAAATAAATAAGGAAAAAATGAGAAATAATTTAATTATAATTATTATAAAAATAAATTCAACGACCAATGCTGCGCTTAGCTTAATTACCATAATAATTATTAGGCAATTATTATTAGTTAATTACACTAATATATGTGCAATTATACTTTTATACCTTAAGTATATTCATTTTCACCGTATCGCATTTAGTTTTTTTCTTCTCCTCCATATTTGAATGAATTTATTTTAATTATTATAAAAAATCTAGCAACCCATGTTTAATTAATTTTTTAATAATTTAAATAATTTAAAGTTTTCCAAAGGAAAGTGTAATTAATTTTTACTTTTTTATATATAGTATAGAAGTATGGATTAGTATCTTTTTATATTTTCAATCAATTAGTAATATCAGTTTTTTCTTTTCTATTTTATCTTTACTATTGCTTGGGCAGGAATTTCACAAACAATGATTTTATTTTTATTAATAGTAGTATAGATATTTTTTTTGACAATATAGTAGTATAGATATAGAAGTATATATAGATAAGTATTCGAATTATTATTATTGGTGTAAATAATAATAATTTTTTTAAATAAAATTAGGCAGAATTTGTTTCCATTATTCTCACAATTATAATGGTTTAATTATTCCCAGAATTTGGGAAATAAAATTTTATAACCTATTAAACTTTATTAATTTTTTTTCCCAATTAATTAATAATATTAGTTTGTGCGGGAAAGTTGAAGGGGAAGATTTTACTTTTATTAATAATATTGATACGTGGATATAGAAACAATATTACCCGATATTAGTTAATTTCCATTTTACATTTTCTTACCAAATAAGCTTTATTAATTATTTGACTAATAAAATATTTAATTAATTGATTACAAAAATTTGGGCGGGAGAATGAAATAGGAGGATTTTTCTTTTATATATACTATAGATTTATATCGATAGATTTCTAATTAAAAATTTACATTTAGAAATTAAAAAATTAGCATTTAAATTTTATATTATTGATGTAGTGCATATGTAGGTATTTAAAAAAATTCCTAAATATTTATGAACACATATTTTGTTAATTTTATAATTTCATTTCCTTAATTATATTTCATATTTTAATGAGTGGGAGTGACATACGTGTCAACTCTGAGCTCTTAGCCGTTAGAGGTAGTGTTTATGTTAAGAAGTCATGGAATACAGTTAGCATTATGCTAACATTAAGATATCTCTACTTACGGCATGCTTTTAAGGATTTTAGAAATCATGCAGTGTACTCTTTTGTACAAATATTTTGGCTGGTTTCTTCTCTTCAGTTCTGCACATAACATATTTTGAGAAACATCCCTAAAGTTACCGAGAATAAACATTATTAGGTTTGTTCATGAGGGGCCTAAGTTGGAGAATTAAAATGCATGTGACCATAATGCAAGTGGGAGAATGTAAGATTTTCCCTAATAATATATATTATATATTATATATTAGGGCCTTAATTAAGTGGTGCAAGTTGACTAGGCTTATTAAGTGGTTTGGTTGGACTAAATAACTACTACTTGTTATTCAATTAGACTCTATGCCTATATAAACCTGTATTGATGATGGGATACAAGACAAGCATGCATTATGTAGCACATACAGTTCACGGTACTCATACTGCTTATCAGTAAACACCAGTACAGCATCTAGGGTTCTGAGTCAAGTATGAGACAAATACGGCTAACGGTCTACCGTTCAAGAGGCATCACATCAACTGTGGCTGGAGATCAACACTACTTCCGCTTCTGCTATTACGAGGTCAAGTTTTATATTTCTCAATGAAGTTAATTATATTAATTATAATTATCAATTATTGTGGCAATTACCATAATAATTTCATTAACTATATCAATTAATATTTTTTCTCTTCTAATATTAAAATATATTACCATAAATTAGCATAATAATTAATGAAATTGCCACAATTTTGAAATATATTATCGTAAAATTACCATAATAATTACACGAAAAAAGTAAAAAATTACGTACTAAAATAATTACCATTAATAAATATTAAGAAATCAAATTAAAAAATAATTATATATTAAAGTAAATATAATTTATTTTGTGTCAATAATATTACACTGAAAAAGATGAAGAGAATTACAATAAATAATTATTAAACAATAATATTAATAATTAATTATTAAGGCATGCATGATTTATTTTGTACTAATAATATATAATAAATAAGATATAATATTATTAAATCGAAATTATTAAAAAAAATGTGTCCAGAGTACACAATAAATTATACTTGCCTTAATAATTAATTATATTAATATAATTGCCTAATATAAATTTACAATTATAGCTTTGTATAAGAAAAACATAGAAACTTGAATGGCATATACAAACCTCGAAGTCAACATACTGACTATGAGTTAAATAAAACCCTACAAAATTATCAAAATCACCGTGGTCATCATCCTCGATCGCATCTCTACGCTCTTTCATAAGCTAAACCATTAGGGTTCTGTTATCGAGCCTCTTCCTCCTCATTTACCTTTTGTTGAAGCAGGGCCCCCTTAAGTATACTAATAAGGATTAAAAATTTTATTTACTTAATTATATGGAAAAGTATAATAATTTTGAAGAAAAAATGTAATACTTTTACATTTTGATTTAAAAGTATTACATTTTTTCTTATAAGTATTACATTTTCTCTAAAGTAACAAACACTTGTCAACAAAATGTAAAAGTATTATATTACATTTTTCTCATAAATATTACACTTTCCCTAGTAACAAACATTTTATTCGTAGCATATTAGTATTACATTTTTTAGTATAAGTATTAAAATTCTATATACACCTGACCCATCTCACGAAGAAATCCTAAGATAAACTCAAAGGACATAGACCTTAACAAGAACAACAACAATAATAAAAATAAAATAAAATAAAACTATATTATTGTGTTGTCATATTTGTTATTGTTATCATCGTAATCCAAAGGGGATTGTTTATTATGGGGTTTTATCACATAATTTTAAGTAAAGCAACCAAGTTGTTATGCCTCGAGTGATTTAAGAAACAACAAGCCCCACTGAACAAATGCTAGCTTTATATGGCCATAAATGCTACCGTTTTTCTGACTTGCTATTGCTTCGTTGCTGCTGACGATGTTGGAAAAAATAATTGGCTGTTGGGAAGAAATGATTGGTTTCTTGAGATGATGAGTGTAAGAGCTTCAAGATTTAACTTATAGATACAAGAAGATGCTTCAAAATTCACAAGTTGTTTTAATTTGCAGAGAATTTTGTTTTAAATTTTGTAATTGAAAAATTTTCACTAAAGCATTCTTAAGTGTTCACTACAAATGTAGGAAAATGGAGATTGTGAAGTGATAGTTAAGTTAGAGCCAAATCTCAGCTCCACTCATTAGCTAGCTTTTGTGGTGGAGTTAGGTCTTGACATGATTTTATTCAAAAAAAAAAAAAAAAGGTCTTGACATGATCAGTGTCGTATCATTTGGTACTCGGTGCTTGATAAGATTCAAAGGTACCAAAAAGAGTCCGGAGTAGCTACCCCTTGATAAGGTTCGAACCCCTTCTCAAGGGGCGGGCAATTATACAATTCCACATCGCCTTTTGGGACGGCAAGTGAGAACCTATAAAGAAAAAAAATGAAAAATACAGACTATAATTTATGGATACATAAACTCTCATTTGATGGGATATAAAACATACTCTTACTCTCACAAATTAGCACAAGGAACAAGCACTGTTTGAGGTAACAGAGGAATTCATTACAACAATCCTAAAAGAAACCATACATTTACCAAGATATATAGTCAATAAGATTTTAAAAGCATCATAACACATAGCTTACAACATTTCTTGAGTTGCTTAATTAGCTTCAACTATGGCTTCAAACCAATTCAAAGATAATAAGCATGACGGGAAATTATATGGAGAGTCCTTGGAGGCTGAATTGTGCAGTAAAGAAGTTAAAGTCATGATGCCAAAAGTTGAGTCGCTTCAACCAATTCAACACTCTGCGGCATTGTAGAGGTCAATGATTCTCTCATAGTCATCAAATGTATTTCCGTTTATCCAAATCTCATCATCTAATCTATATGTAGCCAACCCAAATGGATATGGATAATAAAGAGCATCCCCACTCTTTTTAATATTGTTGTTTCCTTCTTCTCCTTTCACCATTTCCAAAACTTTCTTCCCTTTCTTGTTCCCATCCTTGTCCGAATTCACTCCACCTATATTTGTACCGCAAAATAAAAACTAATTAAGAACTTTAATTATAAAATCACCTTAAATATATTTAAAGGAACCTATTCAAATTTTCAATGAAATTAAATTGTACAGGATAGATAGATAATTCTTATTTAGTTTGTCAATATTCATATATGTTTATTTAGTTTGTCAATATTCATATATGTTGTTGGGCTAAGGTTGTTAAAGGCCAAGTCTAGTACTCCGTGGCCGGGAGATTGTCGGACGGAAGCCGGTAAAGACACCAAAAACGTAGTCTTCCCTTTCTATATTCAATGAAGAGAAACCCCTACACCCATATTGTAATATATTGAATATAACAACACTCAATCCGGAGATAGAAATACGTATATACTCTCTTCTATATTGATTTGATTACTTTTTTTTCTATATTAAAAAAATATCAATTAAGTAAAATTCTAACGAAATGAAATATAGGATTCCAGTCGATATGCCCTTCAATAAACAAAGGAAACTAGATGCTTCTAGCAAAATGAATTCTTGTTTTTTTTTTTTACGAGCACTCATCCAGCGTCTCAAAAATGTGTGACAATATAAGAAAATAAAGTTGCGCCTTCTCTACTAGCTATATATAGCTTTTGACATAAGTGGTAAGCAAGTTGATCCTAACATATACCTAATTGAATTTTCACAATATTTCGTACCTCGAATAGATGATGATGAGAGAGCATGGTAGGTGAGGAAGCAAGTTGACAGACGATCCTTGTGATTTCCCTTTGTTGGAATTTGATAAATAGGGTACCTAATGAAATAGAATATATAGTATATACAAATTAGCCAATGATAACATATTACTATACAATATGTCAAATCAATATAATGATGCAATTCTATTATATATCTATATATTGAGTTGTCACTGGTTGGTGGTGGGAGCCTAGGTGAGGAGAATTGTTAGGCGGAGACCAGTAAAAGCCAAGTCCAGCACCCAACATCTCAAAAATATTGGATCAGTTGTAAGCGCTTGATCCTTACATATACCTAATTGAATTTTCACAATATTTCGTACCTTGAATAGATGATGTCGAGAGAGCATGATAGGTAAAGAAGCAAGTTGATAGACGATCCTTGTGATTTCCCTTTGTTGGAATTTGATAAATAGGGTAACTAATTAAATAGAATATATAGTATATACAAATTAGCCAATGATAACGTAACATATTACTATACAATATGTCAAATCAATATAATGATGCAATTCCATTATATATTTATATATTGAGTTTAATGAATTTAACAATACAATTGTATATACATACCAAGCAACTGAAATCCAACTTGCAGGGGACAAGTCAGTAGTTTTGAATGTCATGAGCCCCGGATGCACTTCTGCAAATTCAGCAATCTAAAGCCAACACAATAAGAATTTTTAGTATATTTATTGGTTTCACTATTAGATATATTCAAATAAATAAAATAATATAAATAAAAATTAGAACTCATTTAAGATTTAAAATTTGAACTCTTAATAATCAAACTAGTTTTTGAGATCAACCAAACTATTATGCTTTGCACATGGAATTATCGATTTTCATCATACAACTAACGTACCTTAATGCACCTACAAGTGTAACACAAGTTAAAAGTAGAGAATGATAATGAAAAAATACATTAGCAACTCGTATCTCTAACAAATGTGAGACAAGTAGTGATTGCCACTAATAATTCTTTCTATTGAGCAACATATTTTCCCATTCCTTATCTCTCCGTTGCACTTGTCTCATATATCAGATTGAAATAAGGCAATAACAATTTAAATTTAATTTACCAGAATTTCAAATATTAGGCTCTACAAAATCAGAATCCTAACTTCATCGTCAACCTAAAAAGTCCTACCAAAAGACTTACATGATATAGAGAAAATTTAAAAAATAATAATAATAAGTTGATAAGGTGTCATCAAACATGTAAAAAAAAAAATTTGAAGCACTCATAATTCTTTACAACGTAGCATAGGTCTCATATATCAGTTTGAAATAACTATATCAATTTAAAAATACCAGAATTCTAAATGTTAGGCTCTACAAAATCATAATGCTAACTTCATCTTCAACCTAAAAAGTCCTACCAAAAGACTTATATGATATAGAGAAAACAAAAAGATTTTTGATAAGGTGTGTTATCAAACATGTAACTATTATATATTTTCACCACCATAACCTTTAATACCTTTTCTATGAATGGAATTCTCCAATATGGAGAGACTGTATCACAAAACTAAAAGTAGAGATGTCCATGTTGTTCTGCTGCCTCTGAAGAAGGCTTATCATCACAACAATCCTTGTTTCTCTCTATGGAAATGCCATCCCTCTCCTTGCTTGAGGACTCATCTTTTTTCTTTCCTTCGGTACTGGCAACATCTTCATTCTCTTTTTGGTTTCTAGGAAATTAAAACATAAGGGGTGTGACAATATTAATATATACATTCACTTTCCAACAACAATAAACATTACCAGCTAGCTTGCTGTCAAATTGTTTGACAAAGTATATCACAATTTGGATGAATTTTATATATATGTAAACTTTTAAGGTGTCAATCAACACTTAATGCAGCTTACATCGGGGTACAACCAAAATGTCAATGAAAAAGACTTTGAGTTTGTAAATTTTTCATAGTGTCCAAATTAAGAATGTATCTGATTGCATCAAGGTAAAACCGAAATGTGAATGAAAAAAACTTTGAGTTTGTAATATTTCCATAATGTCCAAATTAAGAATGCATTTTATATCACCTATCTAGCATGTACAAATCTCTTTAACGTATAATTTTAAAAATTGAAGAAATATTTCAAACTAATTTTTGTTCAATTAATTAAATATATTAAGCAGTGTTAACATTAACTTGACATGCTTTGGAATTCTAATTCAAAGATTAAGTAAGAATTAAACAAATAATCTTACCGAGAAGTTTGCTGTGGTTTGTTGGTGTAGATTTGTATTGCAGATAAGTATGGCACATAGTATTGTGTAACACTTACACCACTATTTAGAATAACAGGAATGCCAACGCCATATACACTCCATTCCTCATAGCAATCCCACAAATATCCAAGAGTAAAACACTCAATTGTGTCTTCATCTTTCTATTATCATAGGGCATTGGAATCATTGGTTAAAAGAACAACAATAAAATTTTCATTCTTTTAAACTAGATTCTTGATAATAAAATTCTTTATTTTGATTTGGTGCCAGATACTGTACGTCTCACTCTTTTGTATGATCTTCGGGGTTTTTCTGCCCCTAGGCGTTTCCAGCAATAAAATATTTGCTAAAAAAATTTCTTGACAAAAATGGCAACATTTTTTTGTGGATTTTTTTTTAAATCAAATTTGAAATCATTCAAACACATTTTTAAGGATGGCAATTGCATTTAATTAAGTTTTTAATTAATGGATTAAACAAACATGTTACAAAATTTATTTGGGATATATAAAATAAAGGAAAAAATGTTATTCAAGGGCCAAACAATTATGATCATCTATATTCAACTCTATCAATACTTAATTCACAGATCTAGAAGTTTTGTATCATAAAAAATTAAAGTAACATACTTTTTATTGGTAATTTAGAGGTTTCATTAAAAAAAATATCTAAACAATAAGTAAAATTAAGAAATTTTTTTCCTGCGAAATGAAAACTTTATTAAGAAGTAAGCCTCAGACCAGAGAAGCCCCTGAAGTCATACAACAGAGCCATTCAAATAGAAGACGACAAAGAATTGAAATCAAAATAAAGAGAGGAGAACGCGAGAGTACAACCAAAAGATAAATTGAGAATTAATTTATATTGGGTGAAGTGCCATCCCGCACCATGAACTCAAAGCGATTCTTCATGCCGCACCATGACCTTTCATAAGTGCTATTTCGATGCATGAATCATCAAATTTTGTTCGTCTAGACTTTTTTACAGGTTTCCCCGTTAGCCTGATGACATGGCACCGGTATTTATTGATGTGGCATTATTAATTTGTAATTATATACATTTGATTGATTTCTTAGTCAAAGTTAATGCAATTGACTTTCTCCAGTCGTCTCCTTCCTTGACAAAACCAACAGTCTCTCTCTCATTGTCTCTCTTCTCCGACGACCTCTCTTGTACAGCGGCGGACTCCGGCGCAGCTAGAACTTCAGACGATGGCAGCACGCAGCATCAGCATCAGAAGAAGAAGAAGAAGAAGTATAGAAGCCTTGATAGAAACGTTCTTTTTCATCACCAAAAAAAAGAAACGTTCTTTTTTTTTTAAACAATAGCCGATGGATGTGGGCTAGAATTTTCAATTCATTGAAAGAGGAGAAAGAAGTTGAAAGAACAAACATTTGTTATTAGTATTCAATGGTGAGATCTACAACTACATACAGAGGAATCTACCATCCATATCTACTGGCAAAACAGTGAGGAATTCCTATTCATAGACACAATTTTGATCCTGTATCTAATGTTCTTGTAGATGTGCAAGAACCCAGGCAGAGTGATCCATCCATGGCAGAAAAATCTGAGAAAAACTCCTCCAAATGCAGCAATTCACTCATATGGGTTCCACTAATTCTTCCATCTTTTATCTCCAAACGCACGGAGTTAAAGATTAGCCACCAGAGGAAGAAGAGACAGAGCATGGCGACCATTAGAATGAGTTTGGGTCTGGGTATGCTCAAACACCACCAGCTGCGATAGCGACGGTCGTGAATATGAAACTGCCCTCCATCGTCTACCTTCTTCGAGACTGCAGTTTGATGATGAATCCTCGTTTTAGTCATTTTCCCCTAACGTTGTTTCAACCGGCTAGCAGTGGCGGTGGCGGGTAGTGCGACAGCTTCGGCCGGTTAAGCAGAGTAGTGGATCGGCGATGGCGACTGTGGGCAGCGGTGGACAGTCCAATGGTGTCTTCTCTTCTCCCGGGATGCTTAGTGAGTGAGGAAGATGATGTTGGTGGAGGACGAATCAGATAAGCCATGGATTAAATCGGAGAGCTTGGCCTTGCTGTGATTAGGGTTTGGTTTCCCATTTTAATTGTGGGTTTATTTGAGTCAAATGATGAAATGGCTGCCACCTCTGCAAATTAAAACATGTCAATAACAAATCATCTCCACGTCAGCAAGTTATTACCTACAACTTGGAGACAACCTGTAAAAAAGTCTAGACGAACAAAATTTTATGATTCATGCATCGAAATAGCACTTATGAAAGGTCATGGTGCGGCATGAAGAATCGCTTTGAGTTCATGGTGCGGGATGGCACTTCACCCATTTATATTTATAGTAGTAGAAATGCATAAATCTTTCGAAGTTCTAATAATTTAGTGAATAAGTTCATTGCTCTTAGTATTTGGTTTAAAATGTATCCTCAATCCTCTTATATGTATACACACACGTAAGAGTTAAAGAATCACCTACTTGGGAGCTTGTAAAGAAACAGTTGGTGTTACTGAGGAAAGAAAGTTTTGAAGATTTGAATGTTTAAAGGACAAAGGAGCAGAAACTGGAGAAAAACCTGACATTTTTTATCAAGATCGGAATGAAGATAATGTCAAACACGCTGGAGTTTCTTCTCCGACAACCTTTTCATAAACCAATCTGTAACTGGACAATGAAACTGATGAAACATTTTATATTTAATTTGTTGACACAATTACACCATAAATCATTCGATTGCAATAATCCAATAGATTATAAAGAAAAAAAATATTAAACGAATGATTGAAAAACAATGAATTCACTAGTAATGGTCAAAATTAAGGATGCTCAAAATCTCCTTTACATCGTTAACTACGAACTTTGCTAACACATTTAATGCAAATACCATTAATTGGACGGTTGAGGACCAAAATGAATTTACAATATTTTAAATTCCTTCCCAAACTTTACCCTTGTGATCAACTGAACTATTCATGCGGGCAAGTATCGATTAAGTCAAGATATTGACTCAAAAGCCAAATATGAAAAATAAAAGTTGTATACTCCCGGCCTCTATTGCATTTTAACTTTCATGTTTACGATTCATTACTCAGATCAACTCAACCTTTTTTGCTTATTTTCTTTAGTATTGTTTAATTTTTTAAATTTAATTTTTTGTGTTTAATAGTACTTTAAATGTAAATTTTAAATATATAAAATTTATACATTAATAATAAACTTAAATTACATCTATCAAGTCTGGTTCGTTAGTCGTCGAACTATACACATAAAATGAAACGGAAGGAGTAGTAATTAGTTTTAAAAATAAATGTAATTACTTCACAACTATCATAACTACGTGAGTATTGATAAATACTATTGTTAATAAATAGTTATTTAAAGTAATGAATTTCAATTAACAAAACAATAATAGACATATATAGTTGTGTGGGGGGTGGGGGGCATGCGCAATTTTGTGTATTTGAATTTAATAATCATTTTTAGTGAGTTGAGAACACATGAATTAATATACAGTTGACCTCCATTCTGGATGTTTTAATTATTTAATTATGGGATAAGGGTCAAATAGACCCTCAAACTATACCTCATTGTGCAATTAGACCCTTCAACTACAAAAACCTCCAATTAGGTCCTTAAACTTGTTATTTTAGGACAAATAAACCCTTGGACTTGATTATGACATGTGATAGCAGGTTAAATAAAGTTCCGGTGACAAAATCAACAATCGGCGCCGGTCGCGTCAGGCCGGAGGAGGCTGGTCGCCTCTTTCGGCAGTGGAGACGGCGACCAGTTGGCCGCTGTCTCCAGTGGAGATGCCATCTCCAGGAGACGACGACCAACTGGTCGCCGTCTCCAGTGGAGATGCCATCTCCAGGAGACCAAATCGATCGCCATCTCCATGAGACGGCAACCAGTTGGTCGCCGTCTCCAACAAATCGGTCGCCATCTCACGCGACCGCCGCCGATTGTTGATTTTATCGCCGGAACTTTATTTAACCTGCTATCACAGGTCATAATTATGTCCAAGAGTTTATTTGCCCTAAAATAACAAGTTTAAGGGCCTAATTGAAGGTTTTTGTAGTTTAAGGGTCTAATTGCACAATGAGGTATAGTTTGAGGGTCTATTTGACCCTTATCCCTTTAGTTATTGTTGAAGATTTTGAACTTTTATTTTAGGTCTATTTTGGGAGAATGAAACTACAATCAAATACAAAGAATTCATCAATTTAATTGAAAAGAAAAATTCATTTTATTTGTGGTCGTCGCCCGTTACAGTAATATTTTAAAATTTTTACATCAATTATTTATTTATTTTATTTTAGTGCACGACAGTAAATTTTGGTCTTATTATTGCTGTAATCCATCTAATGCGGGTGGACAATAAGGGTACTTTTAGGGTTTCAACACTTTCTCAATTCTCATTTGATTTAATTAAAAATTTAGTTATTTAAATACAATTGACGAGATACTGGATTCGAACCAGTGCATCTAATACACTAAAGTAGTCAAACAACAGTTAAGATCAGAGAATATGTGGAACAATACAAAAGCACATCCATTAAGAGCATCGCCTCATCAAAGATAAGAGTTATTGAATTAATGGCAACGTCACTTATTAGCACTATTGCAAAAATCGGCCTAGGCGGCCGCCTAACGCCTAACTCGGCCAAGTTAACTCGGTCTATTCGACAGAGTTAGCCGAGTTAACTCAACCTAGTCGGTCCTGTTAATTTTTTATTATATATATATATATATATATGTAGTGCACCGCTTAGGTACTATCTAGGCGTTAGTCTACAGCCCGACTAGAGTCCAGTGTCTACTCCAACCATGTTTATATTAGGAGGCTATCGCTATCATTATTATAACCGCTACAGGTTTATAACATAAATGCTGACCACGTGTAACAAGAGGGGGACACGCTTTGTTTCTTGTACACAACTCATATCAATACAATTGTCTCTGATTACTTGATATACCATCAACAATAAATTATTTAGAATAGGGACTCAACTATAAAAGGTTTAACGACTTTTGAATTGGTTATTCCAAGTTATTCAACATGAGAAATTCACAATTATATAATCCATTAGGTGTATGTTTAATTAGGTCATAGATTCATAAATAAGTTTAGTTTTCACAAATTATTATTTGATTCACACTAAAGCAATACGTACTCTATAAATTATCTCTCCAAATTCTTGAGTTTTACTAATAAATAGTTTGATAAAGTCTGTCATCGTTGAGTTGTTTAGCGAGTTCCCAACTAATAATATTATATGCACAAATATTAATTGATGAGTTAATACCTCCATTGGTCCTCCGTGTATTAGCAATATAATATACCGGCAGTAATCCCTTGTCTTTTAAACGACCACGATTCGTCCTCATTTTTTATCAAAATAACCACCCTTGATGCTCCGTTAGATTGGGTGTCAAGTGAACCTTAATTGTTGAGGGCAAACATGTCATTCCATTTAGGTAATCCTTAAGCTGCAACCACAATCACACCTTCTCTCTCTATTTCCGCCATTGAAAGCCACAAGCTTAGCTTTTTTTTGGGTCTGATCAATTTTATTTATTTTTTATTTGTTTAAGCTTGTTTTTCCTGTTTAATGCCAGGCCAGGATCTTTGAAATCTTGAAAATCAAGGGAGTGAAGTGGATTAAAACAGGGCGAACGAAATTCTAAAGAAGACGCTCTCTCCTCACCATTGCTATCCTATTTCGACTCTTGGAACACACGTTTTTCCCCCATTTCTCATAATTTATCTGGGAGCCCTTTTTCCCCTCTTCATCAATTTTTTTTTTCTTGAAGTTTTGTGAATCTCTAGGGTTCTATCTTTTATTTTCTCTTCTTTTATTTTCATCTGTAAACCCTCGATTCGTTAAGGTCGAGGGGGGGTTTTATTTCATTTCTATAATTTTTTGTTCGTATTTTGGGTGGGTAGTTCTTGAAGTTTGTTGTAAACGCCATGGATTTGGTATCGTCTTTGTTGGGTATTTTGCAAAAACCCCCAATAGGGGATGCAATAATTGAGATGATGTCGTTTATGGCACCTATTTGGATTGCGATTGTTGTTGGGGGTGCTGGTGGGTTGGTCATGGAGGCCCTGTTGGCTAAACTGGAAACTTGGAATTCTGAGGCGAAACTGGAAAATACTTCAGCTGATACGATATCTACACTCGAACGAAGGAGACGAACCTGCACGGGTGGTTATTTTGAAAAAGATGAAGGACGAATCGTTTTAAAAGAGGATGGATCACAGCTGGTATATTTTTAATACTTGGGAGGACCAATGGAGGTATTAACTCAATACTAATTATTTCACCATTCTTATTTCTAATTACATCACCATTCTTATTGATAGTATAAAAATATATATATATAAGAATTTGGATCTTAAATTTTAATTTTAATTTTATTAAGTAGACATCTTGATGGATTATGCAGAAAATAAAAAATAAATTGATATAAAATAGTTTGATTGTAATTATTTCAATGTACAAAGATTCAGATTGTTCTTCATTATTAGACCTCTAATATTGAAATGTAATACTCCCTCCGTCCCTAATTGTTTGTCTCATTTACTTTTTGCACGGTTTTTAATATAACATAACAAATGATACTAACTTTCCAATTTTGCCCTTCAAAAATAGGTGTTCTTTGTACAAAGTACAATTGTACTTGCCTTATTAATGATCTAAAAAGTTGAAAAGTTAAAAGGGTAATTTGGGAAATGTAGAATGATAGTTATGGTCAATTTTAGAAAGAGGACACTATTTTGGGACAAACTAAAAAGGAAAGTAAGACACATAAAATGGGACGGAGGGAGTATTTTTTATGCCAACGAATAGCCAACATAGTCTGCTGAGTCAGGATGGGTTCTTTCTTAGTTGGATTACCGCAAAAACAAAATTTTGTTTTAAATTGTTAAATTTAAGTTATTTGAACAGAATCATTACGAGAAATAAATATTTGAATTTTTTTTTATAACTAATTAATTTATGCTCCATTCTGTCCATTTAATTTTTTCTTTCCTATATTGGGATGCTCAAACTTTTTATAACGTCATTAATTAAAATACCATTTTTATGAAAACAATTAAAATACTATTTAAAAATTTCTAAAATGATAAAAAAAAAATTATTGCTTATTATATCACTTAATATAATCAATCTCTAGAAGAAGGTAACATTTATTTTTATAAACAAGGGTAATAAAAAATTCATTTCCAACTCATCTCGACGACTCCACGGTCAAGGATAATATTTATGTATATGTCCGCATGGGCAACTCAACTACTCATAAGGGTGAAGTTTAAGAGAAGAGATTATGGATCAAGTCTCACCAGCGGCAATGTGAGGGGAGCTTCTTGTGCGTAGTGAGCCGGGGCCAGGGTGTGGTGTGGGGTGTGGGGGCACTTTGGCCTCACTTCCTGTTTAGTTGAATGCATTCCTCTACCACAAGATCAGATGTTGCAAAACAGGCACCGCTCTATTTCAAGAAGGTATTGTAACACCCCGACTTGGCTACACCGAACCACCAGAGTAGTTACCGCCACACCTAGACTAAGTCCAACCTTATTTAGGTAGGATTCATTCTAGATGCACAGGCTAGACAACAAAAAGAATAAGGATCGTGTTTCTTGGCGTCAAAATCCAAGGCAACTTTAGAATAGAACTGCATCATATATATATATATATATATATATATATATATATATATATATATATATTTAAGTGTCACCAAGAAGCGTAGCTAACAAGCTACCAAAAGTCAGGAGGGTTAACAATGATAATAACCCATCGAGCGAGAGAGTTGGTTAGACCTGACCAGATAACCATCAGAGTAGCAAAAGATACATGTACACAAAATATATCCTGAATTTCCCCTTACTCTAGACTCGACCTAGTCTAGTGAATGGTACACCGGGCCCGTATAGGTACCCCAAACTACATGTCAATCGTCCTCAAACCACATGACATGATCTAGGAACCTACACGTACTCATGTACATCATCCATTCCTCGGGGTAGTCCGGAGGACTTGGATCCCATGGATATGGATAGTGCACCACGAACTCAAGAGGGTGGCTGTCAGGGACAATCTCTATGGGGTAGAACTCATAGCTGGCCTGTAATGCATCAAAGGGGCAGAGGGGCTCGACTGGAGGAGGAATCCACACAGGAATCTCGGGCGAATCTGGAGCAGGAATGGGGTCAGGAGTATTGATCAGCACTGGTGGGTCAGGCGCGTAACCAGGGGCATAAGGATCGTCATCTACTAAATACTGTGTGTAGTCGTCAAAATCATAAATGGGAAACTCAAACTCAGATGGATCTGAGTCCGGCGAGCTGCACGAACCTACATACACTAGATGACATCTGGTAAAATACACAACGAAGTGTAGTTAGCGCGACGGCTAAGTAAGGATATCCATGGTCACTCGAAAATAAACAAAGGTTTTCGAAACCACAATAGTAATACAATAAGGTAAGGTAAACGTTACCCAGCAATCGCAGTCTACCTGCAAGCAGTCTAATCAACAAGCAATTTCACATTATGTTAGTACTTTCGGCACATAACACAACCATTAATTCACCCGTGGACAAATCATTTCCTTTGGACATCTTTCACCAGTGAGTCCAATATTTGAAATCGGCTACCTCTTTAGCCCTCGAAGGATTTTCAAACATCATTTTCTGACAATAATCAAGTGAGGTATTTTCCTCAAAAAAAATAAGGTTTTGACAACCTTTATATCAAAATAGCATACGTTTTTTCAACGTAAGTTTTCATAAACATTTTTGGATACACTTCATATGTCCATCTCACACTTAAAATCAACCAACATCCTTAACTATCGTCCTCAACAACTTCCACTATGATCAACACCATTAGATCATAACTTGAGGATATCGTACATCCAAATATATATAAATTCTAATAGGTAAGGTCATTGCCTAACCATAACCCAAAAATCATGAGATTATCATTTAATCTCCATCATTAATCCATGTCCTTAGCATCACCTGATCACCATTAACTCACTAACTACCTCACAATTATCACTAACACATCCATAATCATACTAAGCATAATTCAGAAAATTTCAGCTTGGCGCAGTCCGAAAGATTGAGCCGGTAAAAAATAGTTCCCGAACTCTTTTTCACTTGAAATTTTTATGGTAGAACCCCAACTTATAGTACTTGATGTCCGTCAAAAGTTTTGGTCACTTTGATCCACGAATAAACACAGAAAATTCCCTTTTTGCCCTTGGTCCGAAATATTTTTCTCTCCGTCCAGTTTTGGGAAAAATTCCGAAAATCATACTTATACTACTCCGATCATTATGAAATTTTATATGTAGGTTCTACACTTGTTGAACTACATATCTACAAAAAATGGAGTCAAAATACCTTACCAATTTTTCCCAATAATTTTCGGAAGTCACTGCCAGAGACTAGCTGATTTCCTTTTCACTATTTTCACAAGTATAAGCCTATATGGACATAAATACAACATATACAAGCATATCCAAGCTATGAACATGTATACAAAAATATTCCCAAAGCTCCAAAACACCATGTTTCAACCAAATAATCAATTATCTAATTTCAAGTGACTAAACCAACTTA
Organism: Ipomoea trifida; assembly: GCA_003576665.1. NCBI lineage: Eukaryota > Viridiplantae > Streptophyta > Magnoliopsida > Solanales > Convolvulaceae > Ipomoea > Ipomoea trifida. Next base: position 22,671,233 of record CP025659.1, on the reverse strand, counting down.
AGGGAATTCCTTACCTTTGTAGAAACCTTTAAACCGTACTTAGTTGATGGTGCCTTCCTTGGGTTCCTTCACCAAAGATCCTAATAAAACACCATAATATAATGTTTCCATAAATCTTAAGTTCAAGCTTACGTCTTAGAAGGGATTGATCCGAACAAAACCGAAGTTCTTACCTAGAGTTGAGCTCTTGGAATTGAAGAAATGCCTAAGGTGTTCTTGGATCACAAAGGAAGACTTAAGCAAATTTTTCCTCTTCTTCCTAGTGTGTAATTTCGAAAATGAGAGAGAGAGATGTGATCTTGTGTAGATTTAGTTCTTGAAGACCAAGCAACAAGTGCAACATGGCCATACCTCATAAATGTCACATTTAATGCCCAATCTTAGTCTTAGATTTGCCTCCATACCTCATAAATGCTTCATTAATTGCCCAATCCAAGCTTGGATTCACTTGCCACATGTCAACACCCCATGGAGTCCTTACAAGATCTCAAATCTAATTGGCCAGTTTATGCTTAAATCAGATGAATGTTCGGAGGGTTATAACTTAATTCGGGAAAATTCTAATACCAAAATTATCGTAAAAATATTCCCGTCGCAAATCACCAATTTTGGGAATTTTTCGGTGTCCCGCTAAATCTAGGTTCAGAGTCCGTAATAATTTATCCCTTACAGTCCATTTACAAATTTCCTTGAACTAACTAGAAGTTCAGGCTTAATCGTATGATACTTAATAATCCGATTCTTAGGAAAATTCGAACCAAATCTATATCCTTAAAATTTTATGGTTCGTGACCGGTACGTACATCGTAGCTTAATAACAACTATACTCACTTATAAAAATTCCTTTGAAATATCTGAAGATCATTTCATGAATGTCATAACTTAAAGACCTATTTTCCGAACCTCAAACTTATCGGAAAATACGAGGGGTTACAGTCTACCCTCCTTAAAAAGAGTTTCGTCCCCGAAACTTTCTTCTTATAATCCATGGTTTCAAAAGACTACTACTATTCCCCAAAGATTCAAACTTAAAGTTCAAACCTAGATCTCAACCTTGAGCTCTGATACCAATTTGTAACACCCCAATTTTCACATCTTGGATTTATTACGAAATCCCTAATAATACATTGCGGAAGCTTACATCTTATCAGCAGAAAACTGGGTGTTACCGCCACGCTTAGGTATCTCTCCTATACCCAAACGTTAAGGCTAAACTTACAACATCCACATTCACTTCCATCTTGTTCAGAACTCATCGGCTACTGGAGTCCACACTAATCTGCAACTAATAAGAACACATTGAAGTGTAGTTAGCGCGACGGCTAAGTAAGGAAATCCATTTGTCACTTAAAAGTAGACAAAGGTTTGAAAACATTTAGTGAAACAACATCCACTCGTCTCGTAAGACAAAATCATTTCTTTCTCAAAGATTTACAAAATAACTCTTTTCTCGTCTTTAAAACTTCCTTAGTTTCATATAGTAAGAGTGAGGCCTACAACCTCGGGCCATGGCACTCCAGCCCTCCCGTAGGTTCCTCCCTTATCCCAACCCCGGGCTGTGGCACTCAAGCCTTCCCGTGGGCACCTCTCCTTATTCCAACATGACGACATAACGGCGAATAGACTTCGCTCTAACAATATAACGACCACTGGGCCATGGGCACTTAAAGCCACCCGTGGGTCAATCAAGGTCCTCCTCACTTACTTTAGAAACTACGGTTTTGAAAACATGATTCTTCCTTCAATTTTTCTTACTCAAATCATTTCCTTTGGACATCTTTCACCAATGAGTCCAATATTTGAAATCGGCTACCTCTTTAGCCCTCGAAGGATTTTCAAACATCATTTTCTGACAATAATCAAGTGAGGTATTTTCCTCAAAAAAAATAAGGTTTTGACAACCTTTATATCAAAATAGCATACGTTTTTTCAACGTAAGTTTTCATAAACATTTTTGGATACACTTCATATGTCCATCTCACACTTAAAATCAACCAACATCCTTAACTATCGTCCTCAACAACTTCCACTATGATCAACACCATTAGATCATAACTTGAGGATATCGTACATCCAAATATATATAAATTCTAATAGGTAAGGTCATTGCCTAACCATAACCCAAAAATCATGAGATTATCATTTAATCTCCATCATTAATCCATGTCCTTAGCATCACCTGATCACCATTAACTCACTAACTACCTCACAATTATCACTAACACATCCATAATCATACTAAGCATAATTCAGAAAATTTCAGCTTGGCGCAGTCCGAAAGATTGAGCCGGTAAAATAGTTCCCGAACTCTTTTCACTTGAAATTTTTATGGTAGAACCCCAACTTATAGTACTTGATGTCCGTCAAAAGTTTTGGTCACTTTGATCCACGAATAAACACAGAAAATTCCCTTTTTGCCCTTGGTCCGAAATATTTTCTCTCCGTCCAGTTTTGGGAAAAATTCCGAAAACATACTTATACTACTCCGATCATTATGAAATTTTATATGTAGGTTCTACACTTGTTGAACTACATATCTACAAAAAATGGAGTCAAAATACCTTACCAATTTTTCCCAATAATTTTCGGAAGTCACTGCCAGAGACTAGCTGATTTCCTTTCACTATTTTCACAAGTATAAGCCTATATGGACATAAATACAACATATACAAGCATATCCAAGCTATGAACATGTATACAAAAATATTCCCAAAGCTCCAAAACACCATGTTTCAACCAAATAATCAATTATCTAATTTCAAGTGACTAAACCAACTTAAGGGAATTCCTTACCTTTGTAGAAACCTTTAAACCGTACTTAGTTGATGGTGCCTTCCTTGGGTTCCTTCACCAAAGATCCTAATAAAACACCATAATATAATGTTTCCATAAATCTTAAGTTCAAGCTTACGTCTTAGAAGGGATTGATCCGAACAAAACCGAAGTTCTTACCTAGAGTTGAGCTCTTGGAATTGAAGAAATGCCTAAGGTGTTCTTGGATCACAAAGGAAGACTTAAGCAAATTTTTCCTCTTCTTCCTAGTGTGTAATTTCGAAAATGAGAGAGAGAGATGTGATCTTGTGTAGATTTAGTTCTTGAAGACCAAGCAACAAGTGCAACATGGCATACCTCATAAATGTCACATTTAATGCCCAATCTTAGTCTTAGATTTGCCTCCATACCTCATAAATGCTTCATTAATTGCCCAATCCAAGCTTGGATTCACTTGCCACATGTCAACACCCCATGGAGTCCTTACAAGATCTCAAATCTAATTGGCCAGTTTATGCTTAAATCAGATGAATGTTCGGAGGGTTATAACTTAATTCGGGAAAATTCTAATACCAAAATTATCGTAAAAATATTCCCGTCGCAAATCACCAATTTTGGGAATTTTTCGGTGTCCCGCTAAATCTAGGTTCAGAGTCCGTAATAATTTATCCCTTACAGTCCATTTACAAATTTCCTTGAACTAACTAGAAGTTCAGGCTTAATCGTATGATACTTAATAATCCGATTCTTAGGAAAATTCGAACCAAATCTATATCCTTAAAATTTTATGGTTCGTGACCGGTACGTACAATCGTAGCTTAATAACAACTATACTCACTTATAAAAATTCCTTTGAAATATCTGAAGATCATTTCATGAATGTCATAACTTAAAGACCTATTTTCCGAACCTCAAACTTATCGGAAAATACGAGGGGTTACACGCGCGTCCGTGCAGCGTCCGGTCTCTCGGCCGAGGCGCCGAACGATGGTTCCGCGAAGGGCGCGCGGTGGACGCGCGTCCACTGTTGCGTCCTTCAGTTTTTATGCCCACTCTGGGCCGCAAGATCGGGGTGGTAACGGCCCGATCTTCCACCTTTTTCACAAATATGAGCATTTATGGGTCTCATGCTATATATACATGCATAAAAATAATTATGAACATGCATAACAAATTTATCAAAAATCAAAGTAAGGATTTTTGAGCCAACTTTTAGATCTATAACATAGCACATAATTTTCATATAAAAATTTCTATTTCATATAATTTCCTAGCATTTGCCTATCTCCAAGTGATTGAACCGACTTAAGGGATTCCTTACCTCAATAGAAGATTTCTAGAACCGTAGAAGTGTTAGATCTTTTCCTCGAATTAAGTCCCTACAACATCACCATAATAACAATATTTTTCATGCACTAAACATTAACACTTACGTCCTAGAGATGAATAAATCCAACAAAGTTTAGGATCTTACTTACACTTAATCCTTGAGTAAGAAAAATATTTTTGGAGCTCCTTGATCACAATGGAAGACTAAAATTATTTCTCTTCTTCTTTCTCTAAGGGTGTTATACGAAAATGAGAGAGAGAGATAGGTGATCTTGGTGTGATTTTGTTCTTGATCTACAAGTAACAAGTGCAACTAGGCCATACTTCCATTAATGCCTCATTAATTGCCCAATCCCACTTAGATTTTCTTGCCACATGTCAACACCCCATGAAGTCCTTACAAGATCTCAAATCTAATTGGCCAGTTTATGCTTAAATCAGATGAATGTTCGGAGGATTATAACTTAATTCGGGAAAATTCTAATACCAAAATTATCGTAAAAATATTCCCGTCGCAAATCACCCATTTTGAAAATTTTCCGGTAATCCGCTAAATTTAGGTTCAGAGTCCGTAACAATTTATCCCTTACAATCCATCTAAAATTTTTCTTGAGCTAACTAGAAATTCAGGCTTAGTCGTATGATACTTAATAATCCCAATTCTAGAAAATTCGAACTGAATCTATATATCCTTAAAATTTCTCGGTTCGTGACCGGTACGTAGTTCGCAGCTTATTTTTTGAAAAAAACAACCAACCAGCATATATTTTGATAACTACTAATCCAAAAATTATTTCGAGCACCAAACAGTCTTCTCTTAGATGTCATAGCTTAAAAAAATTTATATCGCTATTCTCGAATTTTAACTATGCCGTAAAAACCGAGGGGTTACAGGTATGACTTAAGTTATGCTTTAACCTCCTCCTATTTACTTTGAGGTCTCTGTTGGAATGGATTTTTGTTAAAAGTTTACCATTATGCCTTCGTTGTGAGACGATAAAAACCCGAAGATCACATCCTACATTTCATCTTTGACACTCAATTTTGCTATTTTTTAGGTGGCAGTTCGCAGGGGAGCGCGCCCCTATACACACACACACACTACATATATTAGTTCCAACATTTCGCGACACTTAAAGAGAAAATGTTCGAAAAGTATACGTTTTTTTCGTTGACGAAATTGTAAATAAATTAATAAGAAAACGCTACACTTTTGTTTAAAATGTGTCGCGGTTTCTTTTGAAAAACGCATATACTTTCCGAAGAAAGTGTCACGGAAAGTTGAAAGTAATATATATATATATATATATATATATATATATATATATATATATATATATATATATATATATATATATATATATATATATGGGCGCACTTGATGTGAGATTTAGTGGTGACGTGAAGACGGGTTATGAATGTCGTTCCACCAAGGATTGAGATTTATGGCATGTAGAAAGCCGTTACATAGACTTCTAGGCACTAAGGTCTTGGAATCCATAAGGATCGAAGCAAATCATTTTTTTGGATTAAGATTAAAACTAAAGTATTTTTTGGAATTTTGGATATAAGAGAAAACAAGATCAAATTAGGTTTAAATTCTATTTGGAAGGATGGGTTAAACTATGTGTATTACTCTATTGATGCATTAACACTTGAATTGGGGATGAACAATGAACCTAGGTTCTTAAGGCTAGCACAAAGGAATCCAAGTTTCCACAAAGATTAGAACAAATGTTGTCTCATTTCCATGGTGTACCAACCTAAATTCTTGAAGAACAAAAGTTATTTAAGCCCCAAATCTACCCCTATTTCCATAGAAGAGAAAATGGGTTTGAGATTGGGTTGGCTCAAGTCTCCCACCCAACTCCCATTAAGATGGAAGACTTTCCAAAGACAAACAATAATCATTGTACACTAATCATTGAAGGATAGAAATAAACCCAATTCAAACTTAAGAACCCTAAATGGGTGTTCATCCCCTTTATGCAATAATCACAAAACAAGCATCAATAGAAGTAATAAACACCTAATCTAACCCATACAAGAGACTACTCACTCATATCTAAGGTAAGCATAGCAATAATAAGCAAGGAAATCATAAATACACAATAAATGTAAAGAAGAGATGGAAAAAAGGAAATGAGAGTTTTACTATTAATGATGAAGAAAAGTTGTTGGAATCCCTTCCAAATCCACCAAAAAATGCTTGCAAAGTGTTCTCCAATGTAGATCTAGGCTATTCTAAGCTAAAAGTGGCTATGAAAATAATAGAGAGAGATTCTACACTAGCTAGGGTTCGAAATATTATAAAAATGCAGCAAAACACGCCTAAAACAGAACAGTACAGACCGAAACGGGTAGGGACACAGGCGTGTGGGGCCCCGTTTCCGTCATGCATGAGCCTTTTTCATTTCCGGGTTGGATTGAAATGGGTGCCCACACGCCCGTGTGGGTACCCGTTTCCATCCTTTTTCAAGCTTTTTCTTTGTTTCTTGCTCCACTGGGCGCTCCGCTGCTCCTCTCCCTCCTTGAGTGGAATCCTAAGCTACCAAAAATTGATCCAAAGTCATCCAATGTGCTCCCTTTTCTACTTGTTGCGAAAGAATCGACCTTTAACACAAAATCACACAACCAAGTAACAAATTCCACTCAAGTAAGAACACTTAACTACAAAAATAAATGAAAAGTGGGATAAAAAGGTATTTAGAAATAGAGTCATCAGCACTCCCATGCGAACTGCCGCCCAAGAACGAAACGAGAACGCTTCACAGCCGTCCACGTGTCCAGATCAACGAATCAGATGCAATTTTAAAAAAACGATGCTGTGGCATTTTCATAAATAACACTCAAACTTTAGTGCAAGTAATTGTGATATAAGTGCACTTAGTTTCACTTATAAGTGCACCTAGTTTCACTTACAAGTGCACCTATTTTTGTACCTATTTTCACTAACAAGTGCAAGTAATTTATATTGTTAATATTCATGCACTTGGGTGCAAACCTAGGTGCACCTAATTATAACATTAGGTGTACCTAGATACTCAGTATACAATTCACTTGCACCTGTAATACATTTTATTTGCATCTGCAATACATTTTACTTACACATTTCGTGCAAGTAATTTACCTTGTTAACATTTATACACGTAGGTACAACTTGTACCTAGGTGCACCTAGTTATAACATTAGGTGCACCGAGTAATAACTATATATGTTTAAGATTTATTCCTAATCCTATTATATTATTGTACCCAAACTGTATTACCACTCGATAACCCTAATTCGTTTTCTCTCAAGTGTGCTGTATATGAAAAGTTTGTTGCAGGGAGCACCTCCTTCGAACCTGAAAATGAGAATGCCAAAACTTAAAGATTCATTGTCTTGGGGCGAGCGAAAAAATCAGAAAATATCAAGCGAGGATAATCACATTCTTTCTTCTGCAATGTCCAGCTTAAATAAATAAATAATAATACTGTATCTAATTTGGAAGAATTAATAATGTACTCCGTATCTAATAATTAAAAATGGGTTGGAAATTAAATATATAATAGTTAAGTAATCAATATGTTTTGGAAAGTAGTATAGATATATTTTGTTAATTTGTATCCCCCTCATGTTCCAAAAAAAAAGAAAGATATATTTTGTTAATTATTAAAAATAAAAAAGTTTTCTAATAAAATACTAAGTCTTAGATATTTTGTAAAAAAGGATCTGGTTAATATTGACTTTGCAAAATACATCGGCGGTGCATCAAATATTAAGGTCTGTTAATATAGTTTATCGGCCAAATAACCAAAAAGATTTTTTTTTTTTAACTTTTCACTAAATCATGACTTTTCACTAAATCTACACAGTATTTCTTAAAATATATAAAAATATACTTGAGCAGTTGAGCCATTCGACCAAAGTAAACTATCATATCACACAGTCAATTTATGAATATTAATACCATACAAATATATATGATATTATAATTGAAAAGTTTTCAAAATATTTTTTTTTATGAAGGAGCAATCGAAGATGACATTGATAATGATAGCAATAAAACAAGAACTCAAATAATTAAGTCTACTAAGAACCTTTAATATTGCATATACAAAAAATCATAGACCTTGAATTTCTTAGTGCTAGATTTCAATAGAAATGCTAGTAGTTTGTGATTGAGTGAAACTTAAGCGTACATCTATTGACAATCATCAAGGTAACGAAAATTACTCACCTTAAATAAAAATACTCTTCATCAACCACTATCAAGGAAAACCATGATAAAAAAAAACCCAGCTAATTCACATACCTAACTAGTGCACAAACATATCATTAAATACAAACCACACCACAAACAAATCCATACACATATGTGTTGTTGTGCATACATGCCACACTTATACACTGCATTGTGCACGCTCTCATATTAAAATGCACACATATACACATCATGCATCCACCACCACCACCACCACCAAGGAAAATAAGGAACAAAATCCCCAATCGGTTCACATATAGTGCACAAAAACATCCTTAGCTGCAAATGCACACCTACCCATATGTACTATAGTACACACAGGCCACATATATACATTGTATTGTATACATGTTCACATTGATATATGAAATGCACACATACACATCATGCACCACCACTACTAGTAATGAAAACATGTATCAGAAACGCGAATTGATTCACATACCTGTCTATTGCATCAACACATCAATAGGTGCAACCCACAACACAAATAAATGCACACACATATGTACTATAATGCACACATTCCAAGTTTACAATGCGCGCACACATCAAATAAACACAAAATGCACACAATGCTACAACGAACGAGGTGCACACAATAAAAGGCACTATATACCAATCATCTATTGAGGCAATTCAGTGACATGCAATTATTTCCTTCAATCCCATGCATTAATGTCAAATATAATATAATTATGGAATAATGTATGTAGTCCATAAGGGACTTTATTTGAAAATTATTCCAAAATCTAGTCATGCATGCCATATCACGAAATCAATCTAACACTCATGCTTTCTTTAATGGAGGTTGGCTATGGTGCTGCTTTCTCATTTGGTCCTGCTGGAGCAGACTGATTAACATGAGATGGTGATGGCTGTGTTGGCTGCACCATCCCAAGCATTATTTGTGCATGAAAGAGATCTCTGGCCAAGGTAGGGTTTTCAATGAGAATTTGCCTAGCTTGTTCCTCGTTCTGTTCCATCAGCTTCTTCATCTCACACATGATGTCGTACAGCTCCTTCTTCGACTTTCCAACGATGTTCGCCGCCGACATTGCTCTGATCTTTTTAAAATGCACAAATTTTAATCCCAAAAGTCATGAGATATGGAGAAATATGCATGATTCAAAAACAAATCTAATAGTCCATCAACCTAAAATAATTTGAAACACAATAAACTACTCAAAGGATTAAATATATCAACACCATTAGCATCAAAAGAAAAGATTTTTTTTTTAAAAAAAATTGTTATCACATAAAAATTACAGAACACCAAAAAATGAATCAAATTTGTAAGTTAATTAATTCGATCTCTTGCCTAAAAATTTTAACCTGAACTATAAATTCAATAAAACAAAAGAAACAAAAACCAAATAATAATATACTATTACCTTGGGTAACCGATGAGGGCAAAGGCAAAAGCAACCAAGCAGCGACGTGAGTAGAGGACTGGGTGTCTGGTCTTAGAATGAAACACTTATAGAAGGGAGTGATCGAAGAACGGAAGCGGAAGGAGTAAAACTTGGGTTACAAGCTAACAATTCTGTGGGCTGGTTTTAAACGTTCTACTACAAAACTAGGGGTACAAACTACCAATTCCGTGTGCTAGTTTTAAACTATCTACTGTAAAACTAGGGGCACAAGCTAACAATTGCGTGGGCTCGTTTTAAACCTTCTACGGCAAAACAAGCTAACAATCCCGTGGGTTAGTTTTACACCTTCAACGGTAAACCAAGCTAACAATTTTGTGGGCTAGTTTTAAATTAAACCTTCTACGGTAAAGCAAGCTAACAATTCTGTGGGCTAGTTTTAAACCAGTAAAGCAAGCTAACAATTCTGTGGGCTACTTTTAAACCTTCTACGGTAAAGCAAGCTAACAATTGTGTGGGCTACTTTTAAACCTTCTAGGGTAAAGCAAGCTAACAATTTTGTGTGCTAGTTTTAAACCTTCTACTGTAAAGAAAATTAAAATAAATTATTTTGGACACACAAAGAGGCACGCTTTACCGGTTTTGCATGTTAAGGTTGGTTAAATTATGCAGGATAGTCTTGAATCGTCACGTGGTAAAGCAAGTTACTAAGTTAGGACAAATAATTTGGGCCCACAAAGAAGCCGTCTTTGCGTGCTACAAGCCAAGAGCTATGCAGCATGCCTGACTCGGTCCTCAATCCCCTCCTTGAGACTTGGACTTGGCACGACCTACGCCCACATCCCACTTGGGATTGGACTCGGCGTTCGCCTCGCCATTGATTCGAACCCGTGACCTCGGCTCTGATACCAATTGATGGATCTCAGCGCTGCACTATGCATACTTCCCAGGGGGTCACCCATCCCGTGACTGCCGGAAGTCAAGCACGCTTAACCACAGAGTTCTTTGGCTAACTGGTTGCCATATCCTTCCTAAAACCAATTGGTGATAGATAGGTGGACTAATACCATTTAACCACATCCCTCCATGATAAGCCACAGCGCCACGTCTCGAATCGAGCAGGGGCTGAACTCGGCCAACCTTGCCGACGCCCAACACTTATGGAAGCAACAACAATCAAAATTGGCGTCAAGGTCAAAGATGGCAAAACCAACCATCCCAAAATCAATACAACCCAAGACCAAGTCAAAGCGGGCCGAGTTATAACACAAACTACAATAGAGGGTATCAAGAGAATCGAGGCAATCAATATAATCCAAGACCCAACCAAGGAGGGGCGTACCGACCACCTATGCATCAAGGAAATAACCAACAAAGAGAAGAACCTCCTAAAGATAGCATGGAAGACAAAATGGTGAGAATGTTTAGCGAATTAAGGCATGACGTGACGAATATGAGACAAGAGTGGAAACAAGATTTGAGACAAGAGATTTCCACAATAAGACAAGAGGTCTCTAACTTGAGGCAAGAGAATAATGCTTCATTGAGACACTTGGAGACGCAAGTCGCACAAAACTCCAAGGCCTTAGCCGAACGACCGCAAGGGACTCTTCCAAGTACTACGGTAAATAATCCTCGCGAGAGGGTGCAAGCCGTGACTCTTCGGAGTGGAAAGGAGCTTCCCGAGCCATCCTTGAAGAAGAATACTATCTCCAAGAATCCAATCGAGGAAGAGAAAATCGAAGAGATCATTCAAATTTTAGATTGTTGAACATCAATAATTGGTGTATGATCTTGGCCTAATGTAGTAAATTCATTCTTAATCATGTTCATGATATATTTTGTAAAGACAATGGTTCTTACATAAATGACAATGGTTCTTAGTGGGTTCTAAACATGTATATGTAAACGGGTTCGTGTAAACGGGTTAACACGATACTATTAACGGGTTAAACGGGTTCTTAATAGGTTTAACGGGTTGACCCGTTCAGACCCGAAAGCATAACGGGTTCTTAACGGGTCAACCCGTTAACGACACGGGACATGTTAAGGCTAAACACTAACCCGTTATTTTCGTGTCCGGTTTCGTGTCGTGTTAACGGGTCGTGCCCATAATTGCCAGGTCTAAGTTTATCTCATCATATATCATCAGTTATATATCATAGCCTAGGTGCATATAGGAACATATATACATGGACTTGATATAGAATGTTAAAATTTCAAATATTTTAGACTAGAAATTTAAAAAATGTATAGGCTCCACTTAAAGCAAAAAAATTCAAAAATATTTGAATATTTGATCTAAAAAATCACTCAATAATTTGAATTTATGGTGAATTTCATAATTTTGTATATGTTCTTGAATTTTTGAATTTGGTAATGAATGTAGATAATTATATTGGTGCTACTCAATATATATGTTTTCCAAACTAGAAAATAATGATTTTCAACCTCTTCTAGGAGTAAACCTCTTCTAACATTGGAACATTATTTCTATTAACTTTTGTACATCTTTTGAAACATGCAATTTTTTCAAGTTCTAATTCTACTTATTAAAAAAAAAAAGTTCTAATTCTATTAGATTTTCTTATATCCTGTAAAAGATCTAGAGTTTGACTCCCCTACATAATATCTTTAAATTTCTACATATTTCGTCTGGATGTCAAATTAACTCTTGCAGTTCAAATCAATTTTCATTTTATGAAATATATTTAAAAAATAGAAAACATAAAATATGAGGTAATGTACAGTGTTTATAAAAATTAAAAGAATTTTTAATACAATAACGTACATTTAGTGAAATTCCAAAATTCTTTTTCAATTTTGACCAAATACAAAGATTTATCATATATAGTATTTATTTAGTACATTGATAAATATTTTTTTTCCTTATATTGCACTTGCATGATAAATGTATTGCAAATTTAATTTAAGAGTATGAGATATTTCTATATTGAGTATGAAATGCATACATGAAAAACATATTAGAATTTCAAATTCTTAAACAAAATAATAATGTGCAGTGGTGGGGTTAATTCAGTAATTCTACTTAGATTCATTGAACGGTATAACTAAAATGATTAGTTAATAAAGATTGAATCAAATAATTCTTTAACATTTTTGGCATCTCAGTAATTGGTTAAAGATATTAATTAAAGATATCAATACTTTTTTGGCATGGACCTGTGGGACGATTGTTCAAGCATACTGAAATTGGATTTTCAAAGATTGGGCGGTGACCATAAAACATTCTCCCCATCAATAAAACTAGGAAAACAAGTTAAAAATTTCGTGGCCTAGTTTTGAAGCTTCCACGATAAAGCAAATTAGGAGTAAATTTCTGACATTATATTGACATTTGTATAACTAAGTAATTGATTGAACATATTGATTAGATATATCAATACTTTTTAAAATTATTGAAATCTATCTCAAAATCTTTACTTTTTAACATCAATCTATATTGTTTTTAAAAAAAATGAATTTGCCCCTCTATGATCTGACCAAAATTTATAAGTGTAAGTGTTATAAGTGTAAAATATTTAATTTTTATGTTCCATCAAACACATATCTAGCTTCATATAAATTTAGAACAATTCAAAAAACAATCAACTTATCATACAATTAACATTTAATCAATTTTAAACAAGGAACGAATTAAAAATACATTGTTTTTTCTGTATAAAAGAATTTGATCCAATTGGTCTCAACATTCACCAAAGGTCCATCCAACATGACTAAGTCAGTCTATTGTCAAAATCGAATAAGAAAATCACACTCTACTCATTAGCCCAAAAAGAAAAGATCTTTTTAAAATAGCTATCACATAAAGTACACAACCCTAAAAATGAATCCAATTCGAAAAGTCATTCTCTTCCTTAATTTTTTTTTTTTTTTTAACTTGAACTCAAAATTCAAGAAAATGAAACAAATAAGAATTAGGGACTAACATAGTAAATTACCTTGAGTGATTAAAATTGGGAGGAGAAGTTGAAGAGAAGACCAGGGCAAGAGCACAAGCAGTACAACAGAGGAGCTTTGAGTGTCTAGCAAGAGGGTTGAAACTCTTATAGGGGGGAGAGAGGAGCGGAGGTGGAACTGGTAAAACTAGAGATATTAAAGTATGTTAAATCCTGTGGGCTGGTCCAAAATCATCCCGCCGTGAAGCAAGTTAGAACAAATACTTTTTTACACTCCTACATAATATCTTCTCTACATATTTCGTCTGGATGTTCAAACTAACTCGTGCAAATCAATTTTCTTTTTATAAAGTATAAAAAAAATATGGAAAACTTTAAATACGATGTAAATGCACAATATTTATAAAATTAAAAGAATATTTAGTACAATGACCTACATTTATTGAAATCCCAAAATTATTTTTCAATTTTCACCAAATACAAAGATTTATCATATATAGTATATATTTATAAATATATTGATTATGATTTTTTTCTTTTTTTTTTCCGTGCATAATAAATGTATTGCAAATTTAAAAGTATGAGATATTTATGTATTGAATATTAAATGCATACATGAGAAATATTGGAATTTCAAATTCTTAAAAAAATGAGTTAACAAAAATATAATGTGGTTGGGTTAATTCTGCAATTGTACTTTGATTCAATTCATTGAACGGTTCAACCAAAATGGTTAGTTAATAAAGATTGAATTAAGTATTTCTTTAACATTTTTGGCATCATAGTAATTGATTAAAGATATTGATTAAAGATATCAATAATTTTTTAAAGTTATTGACATCTATCTCAAAATTATTGCATTTAAGTATCAATATACAATACCAGTTTTTCTTGTGTCAAAGAAAGAATGTTATGTTTGCATGATCTAAAATAAACTTATAATTTGTGTGTTAGATTCTATACTATCATTTTATATGTCTGAAACATAGTGAAAAAATAATACATATATGAAAAGAGTAAAATGTGTTATTGTTCAAAAATTTAAGACCTAATGTAAAACACATGGCTTGAATTCAAGAAGTGGGCAACCAACTACACTGTACACTGTTCACAACATATTCGAGAATGATGGCCGTTTAAATTTTGTTTTCCCTCCAATGAACAATTTTAAAGGCATCTATAAATAACCCAACTCAAGATAGATAAATGGTTTGTAACTGTTTTGATAAAAAAAATTATAAGTTCTCGAGCGCAAGAGATTTCAAAAACTATCTAGCTGATTAGTAAAATAGACTCAAGTAACAATCAAGATTCAAGATCAGCATCTAGAAGTTGAGTCAACAAGTTTGAGAAAATCAATATGCATGTGTTAACCGACCAACATCTCAATTTGGAGAGATATAAAGAGGAAGAGTATGTAGCAAGTGTAGACCTATAAAATTTAAACCTATTTAACACTTGTTGCTTAGCTTTTTGCAATTCCTTTTCCAGGGAAGTCAATATTACTTTTTGCAATTTGTAGATGTATGTTAAGCTTCATTGCAGTTTCTAGTTAGTTGGAATATAACACAAGTTTGACAATAGTATAGGTGCTACTACAAATTAGAAGTTTGTGAAAAAATATCCCAAAGGCAATCTCTGATATCAAGAGTGGTCATCACACATAACAAGAGCTCGTGAAGGAAACATCCAAGAGCAAGTATTATGGTGTGGCGTGAAGCAATCTTCTATGAGGCGATCAAGGTTGTCATGAGGCGTCATCACGGCATGAGAGTGTATCACGATGCAACGTATCCCGAAAAATATAAATAAGATAAGTTAGATTTTATTTTGGAGACTTTTGAACTTTTACACTTTTAGATTTTTTATTCATTAGTTAGTTACTCTATAGAATTCAACTACCAATTTCTTAGGACCCTAGATTTTACTTTTCCAGTCAATTTCAATTAGTGCACTTTCAATTCAAGTTGTAGTTATATTCAATTTCCTTTTCATTGTTGAAGCAAGGATTGAAGATTGGATTTACATTTTCATCATCAAATATATAAATCATCTCTCTACTTTTATTTCATTACGACTTCCTTATTTTCTTTTAATATTTAGCTTTGATCTTATATTTTGTATTTGTTATATATGGATTTCCTTTTTTATCTTGAATTCCTAGCGCCGATTAATCCCCGCCTAGGCGTCCTAGGCGCTAAGCGCTCCCTGAACGCCCGAGGAGCGCCTAGCGATTTTTTCAACCATGTTTATAGCGCATCAGAAATATAACACAAGATTTAAAACGGGAGCTATTTACATATATAGTATAAGTTTCAAAAACTTATACTGCTTCACACAGTAGAGGTTTCGCAAACCTTTGTTGGCCCAAAAAATAATGGTTTAAAAAACCTATACTGGTTGGAATTACAAACCGGTGCTGCTTCTCTCAGCAGTACATGTTCTTAACACTTACAAAAAATAATGTGAAATTTTGCAAAACTTTAGCTTAATTGTCTGGACTGTCAATTTTCGGACGAACATTCAATGCGTTTGCGTAACTCGTGAACACGAGTCCAAACTTTTGGGCTCGTTTTGCATCCCTTACACGCAAGATAGAGCCATTATGTTATACAATTGAAACTCTTGACAAAGTAGAATTGTATATATATACTAGTGAAAATCGCATCCCTTTCTAATCTAAAAAACTTTCCAATTTCATTTTTCCCATCACAAATGAGTAAACTTTGACTAACAATTTCTAATTCACTCATTATATATTTTAAGCGCCTAATATATAAAATTAAACCTCTCACTTAATTAGGAAAACATGAATCCACTTTGATACCAGACCCAAATAAATATTAGAATAATACAACAAAATGACCATTTTAAATGTCAAATAAATTAAGTCAATTTTTCCAACAATTGGATTGTCAATTATAAGTTGCACCACAAAGCATATATTTCCTACAATAAGTTCTTCAGAGATTACAAGGATTGGCAGAGAGCACTCAATTTCAGATAGTAGCGGAAGGTTTCTCTATTAGAGAAGTTTTATGCTCATCAATAGGATTTGCTGGAATTGCCTCATTGGTTGATACTGGAGCAAATGGGGAACACAATTCTGGGGTTTTCTCCTTCATTATTTTAGCAACGTACCCCCTGCACCCATAAAAGCAATATTTAAAAATAATAATCAACATAATCATAATTTAGAATTACATTAACGGTGTCACATTTGAGGGTTTCTATATATATATACACACACACTATATCATTCTCCTACTAATAACTAACAGTGCACACAAAATTTTGAAAAAATGCACTTAAGTTTGTTGCGCTGAGATATTAAAATGCAATAAAAATGCACAAGATCTGAGGGTTTAGATCTTGTAAACACTGCTAGTTACTATATCATTTTTTCCTTTCGATTTTAGTCATTGTCCTTCTTTTTAATAATTCTAATACAAAAAAAAAAAAGAAACTTTGTTTTAGTATATGTCATTTTGCATACCTTAGCTTGTAGTGAATGAATTAGCTGTGGATTTTGCAGGAAGAGCCAAAACAATATCTTTCTTCTGTCCTTGATCCCTATAAGTTTGAGAATAAGTTTTCCTATAATATTAAATAATTCAAATAGGAAATTATATATATCTTTAACGCTACAAATTATTGCAATGCTTGAAACATTAAGAGTATTGAGACAAACAAGAAATTTGGTATTATATATATATAACTAAGGCATACCTTTTGATGAACGAATTAGCTTTGGGGTTTGCAGGAAGAGCTAAAACTGTATCCATGATCCATGAGCTAAAACTATATCACTCAATAATTTGAATTTATGATTAATTTCATAATTTTGTATATGTTCTTGAATTTTGAATTTGGTAATGAATGTATATAATTATATTGGTGTTACTGAATATGTTTTCCAAATTAGAAAATAAAGATTTTCAACTTCTTCAAGGACTGAACCTATTCTAACATTGGAACATCATTTCTATTAACTTTTGTATAT
>CP025659.1:22633922-22645140 GCA_003576665.1 Ipomoea trifida | reverse complement strand
TCAAGAGAGCTCTAGCAGATTCTGGGGCAAGCATAAATATAATGCCCTTTTGTCTTTTTAAGAAGTTGGACTTGGGCAATCTCAAACCCACTCGCATCTGTATCCAGTTGGCTGATAGATCAATCAAACAACCCAAGGGGGTTGTAGAAGATGTGTTAGTGAGGGTAGACAAGTTTATCTTTCCTGTGGACTTCGTCATCATCGACATGGAGGCCGATCAAGAGGTGCCGTTAATTCTAGGCAGGCCGTTTTTGGCCACCGCTCAAGTCCTCATTGATGTAGGAAATGGGAAGCTTGTTTTAAGGGTAGGAGACGAATGTGCTACCTTCGACGTCTCGAAGTTGACTAAGTACCCAATGACGACAGATGATGCGTGCTATTTCGTTGATGTTTTTCATGAGCATGTTGATTCTTTTTACCCTAAACTTGTGGGTAAAGTAAAAGATGACGCCCTCTTAATAGTTTTGGATAGTAATGACGACCTTGAATCTTTCACTTTCGATAATGATGTTTCAATCAATAAGAATGATGAATCTTTACATGACATAGTGTGTAGTGATGATATACATATTGATGAGAATGTTTGTGATATGAATGATATTGAATTTGTAAATTTCTTTGATGATTGTGTTGATGATGCTGTATATATTCATGATTTGATTGGTGAAGTTGAGGAGGTAACGGATGGAAATGACGGGGATGATTTGTTGCATGATGAGAAGTTAAATGAGAAAAAGAACGTAGTAGAAGAGAAAGAAGTAAAGAGTGAACTTAAAACTTTACCGGATAATCTACAGTATGCCTTTTTAGGGGAAAATTCGACCCTACCGGTAGTTATCTCATCAAAATTAGATAAAACTCAACAAGACAAGCTTGTGAACTTGCTAGGGAAATATAAAGGAGCAATAGGGTGGAGGTTACAAGACCTAAAAGGTATAAGTCCTAGTTTGTGCACACATAAGATCTTACTAGAAGAAAATGTGAAACCTGTAGCCCAACCCCAAAGGAGGTTGAATCCAAACATGGCAGAAGTGGTAATGAACGAAGTAGTAAGACTTATGGATGTAGGAATGATATACCCAATTTCTGATAGTGCGTGGGTGAGTCCTACCCACGTAGTGCCGAAGAAAGGAGGAATAACCGTAGTGAAAAATGACAAAGACGAATTAATTCCTACAAGAAGCGTAACAGGGTGGCAAGTATGTATAGATTATAGGAGATTAAATGACGCCACTCGAAAGGACCACTTCCCGTTGCCCTTTATTGATCAGATGGTTGAGAAAGTGAGCGGGCATGCCTATTACTGTTTCTTAGATGGTATGAGCGGATACTTTCAAATACCCGTAGCGTTAGAGGACCAAGAGAAAACCACCTTTACATGTCCTATGGGTACCTTCGCATACCGACGCATGCCGTTCGGGTTATGCAATGCGCCAGCAACCTTCATGAGGTGCATGCTGGCAATTTTTGAGGAGTATATTGGAGAATTCATGGAGGTATTCATGGATGATTTCACGATTTGGGGAGAGACTTATGACGAGTGCTTGAATAATCTAGAGAAAGTCCTCAAACGATGTCTAGAAGTGAACCTAGCACTTAGTTGAGAGAAATGCTACTATATGGTAGAGGAGGGCATCGTGTTGGGTCATAAGGTATCAAATAGAGGCATAGAGGTAGACAAAGCCAAAACCTCCGTGATTGACACTTTACCACCTCCAAATTCCGTAACTAGTTTAAGAAGCTTTCTAGGTCACGTCGGTTTCTACCGGCGCTTTATAAAAGATTTTTCTAAAATTGCTAGACCTTTGACCAAGCTCTTAGAAAAAGACATAGAGTTTGAATTCGGAGATGAGTGCTTAGTTGCTTTTAACGTACTCAAAGAAAACTTGGTTAGTGCCCCTATTTTAGTTGGACCAAATTGGGAATTGCCCTTTGAGATGATGTGTGACGCTAGCGGTTATTCTGTAGGGGTAGTGTTAGGCCAAAGAAAAGAGAAACATTTTCAACCTATAGCCTTTGCGAGCAAAACCCTCGATAAAACCCAACAAAATTACACCACCACAGAAAAAGAGTTGCTAGCAGTAATATTTGGGCTCGATAAGTTTAGATCCCATCTTCTTCTGTCAAAGGTGATAGTTTACACAGATCATGCGGCTCTTAGGTATTTGATGTCTAAAGCCGAAGCTAAACCGAGATTGATAAGATGGATCCTGTTACTTCAAGAGTTCGATATCGAGATCAAAGATAAAAGAGGGAAAGAAAATGAAGCGGCGGATCATCTATCCCGAATTGAGAATCCTAATTTAGGGGAAAAGAGTGCTACAATAGCGGAACTTTTTCCGGAAGAAAGGTTGTGTAAAGTAGATGATGTGCCGTGGTATGCAGACATTGCCAACTATATTGTAGGGGGAGTTATTCCGAATTATTTTGATGTGCACCAAAGGAGAAAGTTCATAGCGGAAAGCCGACATTACTTTTGGGATGATCCCTACTTGTTCCGAGTCTGTGCGGACCAAGTCATCAGGAGATGTATAGCGGGACAAGAGGGATTGGAAATTATGGGACACTGTCATGCAGGGCCGACCGGAGGCCACTACTCGAGCAATAGAACCGCTAGGAAAGTTCTTGAAGCGGGTTTCTATTGGCCCACGCTGTTTAGAGATGCTCAA
Organism: Ipomoea trifida; assembly: GCA_003576665.1. NCBI lineage: Eukaryota > Viridiplantae > Streptophyta > Magnoliopsida > Solanales > Convolvulaceae > Ipomoea > Ipomoea trifida. The sequence continues at coordinate 22,642,471 of CP025659.1, read as the reverse complement.
ATTTGTGTTTCGAATTGTGATCGGTGTCAAAGGGTTGGAAACATTACCGCAAGGAACTAGATGCCTCAAACATACATCTTGGCGTGTGAGGTATTCGACATCTGGGGCATCGATTTCGTGGGACCATTCCCGAGTGCTAAAGGGTTTAAGTACATCTTAGTTGCAATAGACTATTTGTCGGAATGGGTAGAGGCGCAAGCCTTGAGGAACAACGATGCGAGGAGTGTTATCGGATTTCTTAAGAAGTTGTTCACTAGATTTGGAGTACTGAGAGTTTTAATTAGTGACCGTGGAACGCATTTTAGAAATTCGTCCATGGAAAAGATTTTGGCCAAGTACGGAGTCCAGCACAGGGGGGGAGTACCATACCACCCCCAAACGAGTGGGCAAGTAGAGAATGCCAACTGTGATATTAAGGCAATCTTGGAATAGACGGTTGGAATTCATCGTAAAGATTGGCCTGATCGGTTAGATGATGCGCTATGGGCGTTTAGAACGGCCTACAAAACTCCAATTGGAACCACCCCTTTTAGATTAGTCTACGGGAAAGCATGCCACCTACCGGTGGAAATAGAGCACAAGGCGTATTGGGCTATAAAGAAACTGAATAGCGACATGGACCTAGCGGGGCGTGAGCGAATGTGGCAACTCGACGAATTAGAAGAATGGAGGTTGATGTCTTATGAGAACTCACGTGCTTATAAAGAACGAACAAAGTTGTATCATGATAAGCACATCAAAAAGGGGAAGGAATTCAAAGAAGGAGACCAAGTACTCTTTTTCAATTCAAGACTCAAACTCTTTCCGGGGAAACTATAGTCGAGATGGTCCGGTCCATTCACGGTCACAAAAGTTTTTCCCTATGGAACTATTCAAATCGCACATCCGGAAAAAGGTGAATTCAAGGTCAATGGTCACCAAGTTAAAAAGTACTTTGGAGGAATTAAACCACGAGAGGTGACTAATTTACATTTGACTCGGATGGAAAATTGAAGCTTACAAGGACGTCGGGCTAAAGACGTTAAACGTAGCGCTTCTTGGGAGGCAACCCGAGGTTACTTTTACTTTTAATGCCTTATCTTACATGTTTTTCCTTTAGATTTAGTATGTTTTTGCAGGGCCATAACAGGTGAAGTCACAAAGATCGAAGAAGAAAGAGAAAAAAGTCAAAATTGGCGAAAACGTGAGCCTGGACGTCAGACCGGACGCACGCCCGGTCCGCGCCCAGTCCCTAGGTTCGAAAGCATCAGGCCGCGCTCTGATGGACGCAAGTTAGACGCGCGTCCGGCCCGCGTCCGTCAGAACGCGGTGCAGGTCCAAAACTCGCAACGCGGACGCTAGCGGGCGCATTCGCCCGGATTTCGCCCGCTATTTGCCGAACGAGGAGGAAAATCGGACGCCGGGCGGACGCACGCGTCCGACCCGCGTCCGATGCTACGGCAATTCCAGAAAAAAAGAAGTTAAATGTGGACGCCCTAAGGACGCGCGTCCGACGGGCCAAACCTGGGCGATTCAGCGGACGAAACCGAGGGTTTAAAGCAAATTTTCCCCTTTCTTCTTCATATTTGCGGACGAACACCACTCAAAAAATCTCCAAGTAAGTCTTTCAAGTTCCAAAAGTAAATCCAAGGCAATAATCTCAAGCTTTCATCTTTGTACAACATCTCTTCATCAAACTTCAAGGTATGTGCATCTTCTTCAACCCTATTTTTAAGCTTTCACCTTTATTATGAACTTGAAATTGGGAATTCTTGCTTTGTCAATTGCATGACTTGTTTGTTGTTAGAATTTGATTTCTTACCTTGTAATAAGCATGCTTATGAGTTTAAATTGCAAATTGTATGGTTAAAGCATGAATTTGAATGTTGAAAAAAGCTTGAAACCCTTCTTTAATGGTGGAAAAAAATTGGGTTTGAATAATTGTGCTTCAATGTTGGAATTAATGATTGATAAGTGAAATTAGATGCTAATCAAGAGTTTGTATGGAACCAATTTGTGTTTCTTGACTTTGCATTATGCTTAATTGAGAATTTTGTTTGCTAGTTTCACAATTTGGGGCTTTTTGAACTTTGACATAAATAAATGAATTGGAATAATATTAGCATTGTTTTGGTGATGAGGAATGGTTGTAGGATGGTTTTAAGTTGACAAAAGTTGGAGTTGCTTTCTACATTGTGATGTTTTGAGTAAAAATGTGCTTAAAGTTGAAACTTTTGGAGTTATACTATGAATTGTATATGCATTAATAACTTGAAATTAAGTGATGAAGTGTGCTTCAATATACTTGCTTTCTTTTTGCCTAGAATTTAAATTGTTAGAAAATGGTTGAGTATATTAGATAATGATGAGTTGTTGAGCTAAGTTTTGCCTTGCTAGTGATATTTGTGTGATTGCGTAAGTGCAAAAGATTCAACTATGCTATGACTCACATGTTTTATTGTTAAAATAGATGCCTCCCAAATCTACGGCTTCCAAATCTAGAAGAAAGGAATGCGCCAAAAAAAGGAAGCACGACGTTGGGTCGAGTTCAAGGGCGGCAGAAGGCGAAAGCGACTTATTAATACCCGGGGGCCGAAGCCTTAGGCATCTTAGCGGAGCACAGATAGCAAGAGTGGAGGAGCTGCGAGCAAAAGGAGCTTCGGGTGGTTACTACTTTGACTTATCGATGCTCGATGCATATGGGTGTCGAGAGGAGGTAGAGAGAATGATGTCGAGGCGATCTTGGGAACATCTCTTCAGTTGGAGGGATGACACATATGAGCCCGTAGTGCACGAGTTCATCGCCACCTATATGGCCATCCCGTCAAACCATATGTGGACTCCCTGCATGAAGTTCACGCTGTTTGGTAGGGAGCATCAAGTTTCGTTGATACAGTTAGGGGAAATTCTTGGATTCTACACCCCCGAGGACTCTCGAACTGAGGAGTGGAGAAACCTTCCCACTGATTTTGACTCTGACGCGGTAGCCGAAGCGTATTGGTATGAAATTACAAATGGTCGAGGAGGAAGGTTCACCAGGACTAAGCCAAATACCTCAAAGGTAGTTCGCGCGCCACTGTTGATGATGAAGCTTCTTCTGAATCTTACGTTTGGGGGAAGAAATAAGAACCTCCACAAGATATATAGATTTGATCTCTTCAATCTGTGGAGCTTGGAGATGAATGAGCCTATACAGATGGCTTGTATGGTGCAGCAGCTATTTACCTCGCAGACACAACCTAAGTGCCCGTATGTCTGGATAGGGCCGGTGGTCACAAGACTGTGCCACGGTTTAGGGTTACAAGCAGAGTTGGCGAGGGAGAAAAGCATTGCCTCCATGCAACCATTTACAGATGCGCATCTCAGTAGGAGCTACGCCCCTAGGATTGGGACCGCACCGAGACCTCGACGGGATGAGCAGCCGCAAGAGCAAGAGCCGGTAGTTCAAGGAGGTCTAGATGTACCGCCGGAGTACGCAGAGTATCCCCCAGTTTATGACTGGGCATCCATGAGGGCGTTCCAGCTTCAGTTGCACAATCAATCGATGAACGTCTTCAACCAAAGGATGGACCTTCACCATGAGGAGTTGATGAGGCAAAACGAAGCAAGCGCAAGGCAGAATGAAGCGTATGTGAGGCAAGAAGAACGCCAAGAGCAACAGTTCCTAGCAATTGAGCAATTGCGCCTTTGGATGGAGCAACGTTTCCCACCTCCCTCACAAGGCGGGGATGCGTCGTAGTGATACTTGGGATCTTGGATGTTCGAGTTCTAATGTTGACATGGCCCGGCTTGAACTTTAGGTACCCCGTGCGTGGGGTGCCGACTCTATCTTTCTTTACTTTCATTTTATTTGGTTGTTTAAATTCGGTTTTAGTATTACTCTAGTACTTTTATTTTACGTAATGCATTTTAGTTTATAATGTTTTCTTTTATTCGTTTCTAAGTTTGAAGCTAACGGTTTTTACCTCTAACGATTGAAAAAAAAATTCTAAAAAGAAAAAAAACATTTGTTGGTGTTGTTTTTATGCTCAAAACGACTGGGAGCACTAGGACAGACGAATAAGCAAAAATGCGGGGGAAAGAAACACGCGACAACATAAACAAAGCAAGCTGGAAAATGCAAAGCACAGTGCTGGACGCGCCTTGGACGCACGCGTCCGCCAGGCGTCCAGCAGGCTCTGGAAGCAGAATGCAGCAGAAACAGAGAAAATCCCGCCGGACGCGCCCCTGGACGCGCGTCCGGCAGGCGTCCGCCCGACGGTTTAAATGCTGCCCAGGGTTTCTTTCAGCTTCATTCTTCCTCCCTCACTCCAAAATTCCTCTCAGCAATCCCAAACTCTAAAAAGATGATGAATGTAGGTAATCTCTTCTCCTCACCCTTGTCAAGCATGTTTGGATCACCTCCCCCAAGCCCAAAGGTAATTCTCTTGACATTTCTTCTTCTTCCATTGGTTTAATGGGATTTTGATCTAATGTTTCTACTCAAATTTCAGTAAAATCTTGTATGATCCTTTACTTTTGAGCTTTGGGTGATGCTATGCTTGTGTTTGTAGACTCTATAGTGTTGTAGATCATGAATAATTCATACATTTGTGCTTTGAGTAACATTGCATGCCATGTGTTTGATGAAATGTCACTAACAATGTATGATGCATAGCTTACTTGAATTGTTGATTACAATGCTTAATATGAGAATGCCATATCTTATTTTGAAATCACAATGCTTAGTTGGGTATGTCTTTATGTTTATGTTGAGAATCCAAGTGCTTATGATGAGAATGTCTTAGCTTGTATTGGAAATTGAATGTTGTGAACTGAAAATCTAATGCTTGATTAATGAATATAGGGACTTCCAAGGGCTGAAATGATGGTGCCTAGGCACACCCTTGAAAGGGGTGAGCCTAGTAGAAGGCCTAATGAAGACACATCAAGTGAGGAAGGGGAAGCCCCGATTATGGAAGTTGCACACCGAGGCCTCATGATTGAGGTGGAGGACCTCTTTAGGTATAGGCACTTCCGAGACAAGCAAATCATTGAATGGAACTACATAGAAGCTCCGGTTTTAGCCGTCTTAGGCATTCAAAGAGAGTTTGAAAGGATGACTTCCCAACCTTTTTGGAGTCACATTTGTGGTTGGAGGGATGCTACATATGTCCCTATAGTTAGGGAGTTCATTGCCACGTTGGAAGTGAATGAGAGGGTGCATAACCGGAGACAACCTAGCATTAGGTTCAAGTTGTTTAATAGACAATACAACCTCTCATCGGATGAGCTTGGAAATTTACTAGGATTCTACACGTTGCATGACCAAGATCAAGGATGGTATGCAAATCTTGTGGATGACTTCCCTAATGAGCATCAACCCGGGCTGTTTTGGTGGAGCATTGCTAGGCAAGGGGTAGCTTGGAGACCTTCATACACTAGTGCCAAATACATCAAAGTCCCGGAGCTTAAGATAATGTGGCACATTGTAGCGCGTTCTTGGTTGGGAAGGCAATCCCCAAATGATAATGTTACAAGAAGGGAATTGCTCATACTTTGGAGCATATACACGGGAACCCCAATCCATATGGGAGAACTTTGTAAAGCCTTTCTTAAGAGACAAAGCTACGAGGACAGTGAGAGTATCTTTGTGGGACCTATAGTGAGTAGGCTTTGTGAAGCCTTAGGATTTGAGGATGCTCTTGCGTATGAAGCGGTGGCAACCACGATGACACCCCTAGACATAGGTGATTTCTTGCAATTTGGCATAGCACCCGAGGAGCCTAGTGAGGATGAAGAGAGAGGAGAGCAAAGAGACTTATGGGGAATTATAGAAAGGCTTGAGAACCGAGTTAATATGCTTGAACACGAAGTACGGAGGCTCAAGCTTGAGAGATTTGGAGAGGAGTCTGATGGATCGGGCATATGATCTAGTGCACCTTGATGATCTTAGTTGCTTAGTTGTAGGATTTCTTTTTGAGATTAGCACTTGTTCTATTACGCACTTATACTTTGTTTTAAATTCGTATTTTGTTTGCGTTATTCTTTTAGTTTTTACTTTTAATATTGAATCTTTATCTTAATGCTTTCTTGATTCTAGCTAATCGAATGTGAGTCCATGTGTTTGAAAGCTTGTGGTGTGCAGGTAATTGCAAAGAAAGGAGAGATGATATGAGCATACTCATGTAGATCTTAAATGCCGTAGGGGAGTTTCTATATGCTTACCCATTCTTTTACCTATATGCTTTTCCTTTAAAGTGTGGAAAGTGGTTGTGATGGCATGGCTTGTGCATTAGCTTGTCTTATATTCATTCATAAAAGCAGGTTGTGTGACCCGTTAGCCCATAGCACACTTCTAAAGTGTGGAAACGGGCATTGTATGTTGAGACCTTTTATCTCTTTCCCACCGTGTGCTTAGACCGAACATCGAGGACGATGTTCCATTCTAAAGTGTGGAAAGGAAAGCACACTTGTGCTTTGCTTGAAAGACTTTGATTTGCAAATACAATGCCTAGCTTAGAACAATGGACATGTTTGAAATGAATGCGTTGCTTAATCTTTCTTGTAAAATGTGTGTTTTGAATGAACCTTTGTTTCTCAATTAGGACTATCCCATGGAAGAAAACTCTTATACTCTTGTTTAAAATGGATGAATTGTTGCATGATTGTGTGATGTTCACCTCTCATTTAATCCGGACCATAGTCAAGGAGGGAACGAAGTGGGAGTGTGCACCTATCAAACCTAGTAAGATAAGGTTACTAAGCCCGGAAATGAACCTAATTTTCTTTATTTTTGCTTTCCCGAAGGTGTAGTGTGGGGTTGTGAAGGTGTTGCTTTGCTTTAAGTTGTTCAAAAGAGCCCAATGAGGCCACCCTAAGATTTGAAAAGATGAACCGTCTCGCTAGGGCAAGTTGAAGGACAACCATCGCACTGTCTTCGAAAAAGCGTGGATATCGACGTGAAGTCGGTTGCCCCGATGCGAGGTCTTGGGAGATGAGAAAATTTAAGAGAGCCATTCCGCTGAGATTCGGGCACCCATTGCACCGTCTTCGAAAAGGCATGGATCTCCATGTGAAGTCGGGTAGCCCGATGAGGTTATCTTGGGGAATGGGAAAAAGAGAGATCTATCCCGTTGGGACCGGGCGCCCATTGCACAGTTCTCGAAAAAGCATGGAGCTCCATGTGAGATCGAGTTAGCCCGATGGTCGGTCTTGAGGGGTAGTAGATAACCGTTAAGCCTTTTTGTTTATCACGCTAGAATCTAGGGGGCTTGAGGTTACAAGGGTGGTCTAATAGGTTTGGTTTGTGCACATCGGTCCCACTAGTTGGCTCGGCTAGTGGCCCGCTTTAAATGGTTGGTGAACCCGTTATTGGATTGCATGCTTGACTCGTATGATAATGAAGTTAACCAAATTGCTTTGCGAGAGTTGAAAGGTTTTGTTCTTGGGATAGTCGTTATTGAGAATTAAAGAATTGTTTAAAAGCACATTTTCACGATAGCATAAGGATCGTATTGATTTCAAGTATGTGCATCGTTCTTGTGGTTTAGCTTGTTTGCATATCAAAGTGGTGGCATCCTTTGCACTTATTCTTTGCTTGGCCAATGATAGCTTGCTTGAGGACAATCAAGTTCTAAAGTGTGGAAATTTTGATAAGTGCAAAAGATGCTACGTTTATAAGGTCAATCTCGGGTCGCATTGCATGTATTTGCTAGCGTTTGTGACTGATTTGAGCATGAATTGCGTTAAATATGCTTGTTAGTGCCATTGGATCCTAGTCCACACGTATTTGGTAATTTTGTAGGTAAAAAGTTGTGCAGAGTGGTGAAAAAGGGCACGGATTTCAAAGATTGTTTCGCGAGCCAAATTGGAAGCAAGGGACCGGCCGGACGCACCTTGGACGCGCGCCCGCCCAGGCGTCCACGTCCCAAATCCGCGAAGTACGAAGCAGACCCTGGAGGACGCGCGGCGGACGCCACCGGACGCGCCGCGTCCGATTATTCGCTCTCTGAAGTTTGCGATGTCTGCTTAAGACGCACACCAGACGCCACCGGACGCCCCGCGTTCGAAAAATCACTCTCTGAAGTTTGGAACGTCTGCTTAGGATGCGCAGAGGACGCACGCCGGACGCCGCGTCCGATTCCCAGATCCCGCGCCGAAGATTTGAACAGCGCGCGAAGAATCCCGCTGGACGCGCAGAGGACGCGCGTCCAGTCGGGCGTCCGCTACGGTTAATTTTGGCGGTTGGCGCGATTTAAATAGGGAATTGGGGCATTTTTCAGAGGATCCCCCATTCATTTTTCCAAATTAGTCTAGCCTAAAATTTCTCTCTCTAGAATTAGGTTGAAATTCTCTCCCTATGACACCCCAACCTCACACAGGCTGAGATATATAAAACTTAACACAACAGCTGCCTATCTCAACCAAAAACCATAACATAGTGGAAGCGAATTTAAAACATAAGGGCGTCATGCCACATCTAGGTATAAACACAGCCTAGATGCACAGGCTAATCATAAGAATCAAACTAAACTGTCATATAAAAGATAGAATAAAATCCTCAAGTCATAATCCTCAAAACCCAAGTA
>CP025659.1:22584481-22632922 GCA_003576665.1 Ipomoea trifida | reverse complement strand
AATAAGAAGAGGAAATAACAGACTACGCTTATTTCTAAGATCCATAATTCTCGGATGCATAATAACTAGTGGTGCTCAGTCCATCTTATAATCTGCAAAGCGACTTGGTAATTTGCGCGTTCTTCTCGACTTGTTAATACAATTCCTCCACACTCTATTTCTGCATGCATGGCATCCTTTCCATTGTGGTCTGGCAATGGCAATGTCGCATCTATGAATAGAGAAGAGAGTGAATATATTATTGAATAACTCACAGAAGAATACATGGTATAAATAGGGAGATGCTAGTAACAGTTCTGGACTAATTCTAGGAGAGAAAATATAACTGCCTAGACTAAATCAATATAATAAAAGACATGTAAATATTATTCCTTAATACGCCCCCGCAAGATGGAGGAACCATCAGTTACACCAATCTTGGACCTGAACCGTTGAAAGAGTGCTCGTCCCAATGGCTTAGTTAAACAATCCGCAACTTGGTCGCGAGCCGAGACATGATGAACAGATAGAGACCCTGCAGCTACCATATCACGAACAAAGAAATAGTCTAAAGCAAGATGCTTCATTCTTGAGTGAAAGACTGGGTTCTTGCAGACATAAGTTGCCCCGAGATTATCACACAGCAGAGATGGTGAGTCAAGTAAATAAACCCCAGCTTCTCGTAAAAGATTTTGAACCCAAACAAGTTCAGCAGCAGCATGCGCCAACGCCCGGTATTCAGCCTCCGTTGAAGACCTAGACACCGTTTTCTGACGCGCAGACTTCCAAGAGATGACATTACCCCCAAGATAAACAACATAAGCGGTCGTAGACCGTCCTTTGTCGTGTAAGTTACCCCAATCCGCATCGGAAAAGGCAACCAAGCGCAAAGGTGCATCAAACTTCAACAATAAACCATGATGAATTGTACCTTTCAAATACCTAAGAACACGCTTTGCTGCTTGCCAGTGTTCTGCAATTGGTGCATGCATAGATTGAGCTAGTTTATTTACAGCATACGCTACGTCTGGCCGGGTGATGAGAAGATATTGTAGAAGTCCAATTAAGCGACGATAATCAGTAGCATCAACCACCGTGCTGGACTCATCACATGTTACATAGTCACCCGCCATAGGAGTAGACACAGATTTCGCACCCTCCATTTTGAATCGAGAGAGAATATCGGCCAAGTAATGCCCTTGTGACTAAAAAATACCAAGAGTCGTAGGAATCACTTCAACACCCAAGAAGTAGTGTAGTGGACCGAGATCTTTTATAGAAAATTTATTAGCCAACGTCATTACAAAATCATCCAAAAAACCTACATTATTGCCCGTGAGAATAATGTCGTCGAAATATACCATGAAATATGCTATGACACTATTGGATGTGTAAACAAATAGAGAAGTATCTGCCCTGGAACGCACAAAACCGACTGAAACCAAAAATTTTGACAACTCCAAATACCAGGCACGTGGTGCTTGCTTTAGGCCATATAACGCCTTACGAAGTTTGCACACAGAGGAAGGAAATTGTGCGTCACGATACCCCGGTGGCTGTTCCATATATACATTTTCATACAAAGTTCCATGAAGAAAGGCATTGTTGACGTCTAACTGTCGAATTAGCCACCTGTGACTCAAAGCAATAGTTATAATAACTCGAATGGTTACAGGCTTCATGACCGGACTAAAAGTTTCAAAATAGTCACGGCCAGATTCTTGTAAAAACCCTTTTGCAACCAAACGTGCCTTGTAGCGGTCTATCGTTCCATCCGACTTCCGTTTGATACGATATACCCACTTACACCCAATTGTTCGATGACCATTCCTTGGCACTAAGGACCACGTCTGATTTCGTTGCAACGCTGCATATTCCTCATCCATGGCAGTACGCCATAAGGGGTCCTTTAGAGCTTGAGTGATGGTAGCAGGTTCAAGGGTGGCGGGTAAGGGATGTATGGTAGTGTGGTTGACAAACTTGTCTCCATAATATTTTGGATTCAATTTACGGAGACGACCAGAATGGCGTGGCCCTATGGAAGACTCGGACAGTTGGACGGTAGAGGGCACAGTGACGGTGGCAGGCTGACTCTGTGTTGCCGACAAAGGAAGGGATGCAGTTGGAACAGAAGAGGGGACGGTGGAGGTGTCACCTACTAAACTGGTCGAAGTCGGCGACTGAGAACTGGTTTGTGTCGCCCGCTGGAAATCACCTTGCGGTGGCAGGGTACTACTTTGCATCGACTGGGAGGTGCTCTGCGTCGACCGAGTAGTGATTTGTGTCGGCTGGGAATTATTTTGTGGTGATGGGAGATTGCTTGGTGTCGACTGGGAATTAATTTGCATTAAAGAGTGGGAATTGTTTTGCATGGTTAGCTGGGAAGAGTTTTGCGTGGATGGCTGGGAAGCTTCTGCAATATTTGGTGTGGCAGTAGGTAATGAATTTGGTGGAGTAACATTAGGATTTATGGAAGGTAGTGATAGTATAGGAGTAGGGATATGATTTAATTTGTCAAAAACACATGTAGCGGTAGGAGTGGATACTAAACGTAGATGCTCACTGGCTGGGAAATTATTTTCAATAAACTTGACATGCCGAGACATATACATTCGGCGAGACTGGCGATCCCAACACTTATAAGCAGACTGAGAAGTGGAATAACCCAAAAAAATGCAAGGTATGGACTTGGGTTGTAACTTTGTTCGTGCGTAGGGACGTAGCCAAGGGAAACAAAGACAACCGAAACTTTTTAAGCGTTTGTAATTTGGTAGTTTCTGATAGAGGCATTCAAACGGGGATTTATTCGCAAGAATTGGCGTGGGAAGACGATTGATAAGGTACACAGCCGTTTGGACTGCATGAGACCAAAACGCACTAGGAAGTGACGCACCGTGTAGCAAGGCTAACGCAGTTTCAACAATATGCCGGTGACGGTGTTCAGCCGTCCCGTTGTGCTCAAGAGTGTGGGGGGGGGTGAGGTGAAGTGAGATATTCCTAATGAATTAAACATAGGAATTAATTTGATAAACTCACCTCCATTATCAGAAAAGATAGACACAATATTGTGGCTAAAAATTTTTTCAACAAGACGTTTAAACTGTGGGAATATTAATGACACTTCAGATTTCTTTTTGAGAGGATATAACCAAGTGTATTTTGTGAAGAAGTCCACAAATATAACATAATAAAAATATCCATCAATGGATTTTTCTGAAGTACTCCAGACATCAGTATAAAGCAATTGTAAAGGTTTGGAACTAGTTAATGAGTTTTCTGAGAATGGTAATTTATGGCTCTTATTTATGTTACAAGAGGAACAAGTAAAGTCTTTAACAACTGAAGGCTTAATTCCTAACTTGTAACAATTTATCAACTTCTGAAGAGTACTATTAGAAGGGTGGCCAAACCTATGATGCCAGGATGAGACCGAGGATGGGCACGTAACATTTATTTGTGGAAAGTCGGCCTTGGGAGAATAGTAGACATCATGGACATTCTCCCCCCGTAGAATTGGCGCCCCCGTGACCAGATCCTTCACCAAAGCATGGGTTGGAAAGAATTCAACAGACACACTAGTACAAAAAAGCACATAAAACACCCACATTTAGCTACCGTTCTTATAAGAACGGTAGTGTATTCTTAAAAAAAAACGCGCGGTGGCAATTTTGTAAATAAGTGGAAAACAATCCGCTACCGTTGTTTGATGAAACGGTAGCGGTTTAAAAGGGAAAAAAGGCTTTTTTTATATTCCGCAACCGTTCAAAGTTGAAACGGTCGCAGAGATGCACTTGCGCAGTCCGCACATTCTTGACTAGGTTTGGCCGTCCCTCTCCCTTTCTCTCTCTCTCTCACTCTCACGCTTATGCCGCCACCGCGACGCCTCCTCGCCACCACGGCGCCTCCACCACGATGCCTCCTCGCCACCACGATGCCTCCACCGCGGTGCCTCCACAGCCGCCGACTCTTACTCTCACTCCTTCAAATCGGCCGAGACTAAAGGGCAAAGGCTCAAAGGCAAACCTCTTCTTCGGTTTGATTCCGTCACCGGAAAGCTGCTGTTATCTGCCTGAAACTGCCCTGAACAGAATCTCCGGTGAATATTTACACCGCACATAGCTAAGGATGGCGACGAAATGAGTAACGGAGAGCTGCTGCTCATCGAACCAACTGACCTTGAGTTTTCATGTAACCTCTCTCTCTCCCTCTCTTTCAAGCTAACTCTTTAGAAGCTTCTATGCCTTTGCTTTGTACAGAGTTTTAGATCCATATTTCCTGTTTCTTTTTCTGATTTTTTTTTTATTGTTTTCCTCTTGTGATTTTGAAAGTCGAATTGAAGAAGCAGATCTCATGTTCTATGCATTTGACAAACAAATCTGATAACTATGTCGCCTTCAAGGTATTAAAAAACCTTTATAATGAGAAAATTGGTTTTGAGCAGTCAGTTGATGTTTCTTTACTCTAACATGCATTTTTGTTGGGGAAAAACTGTTGCTCAAGTGAAAAGATTCTATAATTCTTGGATTAAAAATCCTCATGTTCTAACCTGCAATGGCTGATCTTATAGGATAGTCTGAATTCTTTTGGATTTATAAGTTGATGTAGGTGATTGGCATGCTCTTGAATCTTATGAATTGTATTCATTTGTTGATTGTTGTTCTAATTTCTGAATCAGGTTGTTTTGGCTGCTTCCATTATAACTAAATCTGGGAAAGGTAATTTCATTTTATATTCTCTTATGGCAGTCCCTTAATATCTCAATTTGACAAGAAGGAGATGGGAAACATTGACTAGTAACTGTGTCTTTATATATTATTGATTTAGATTTAATCATTTCAAATTCTGTTTATTTAATTATGCAGCTTTCTTTCATCAAATAATTAACCTGGAAAACCTGTATATTCCCTGGATTTTATTCTTTGCTGCATGCTAACATTTCCTTCATTGTTAGGAAGAAAAATGTCTAATACAAGATGCTTCTCATAGTATCCATTACCAAAGGGCTCAGTTATTTCATTTTAGTTCTAGTTCCTTAACTACAACTAGGTCCCTGAATATTCTTATTCCCTAGATGAGGAGGGCATTTGCAAAACAGCTTTTGAGCTCCTTTTTGCATTTGATGAAGTCATATCTCTGGGCCATAAGGAGAATATTAATGTTGTACAAGTCAAGCAGTACTGTGAAATGGAGAGTCATGAAGAGAAGCTGCACAAATTGGTCTTGCAGAGCAAGATTAATGAAACTAAGGATGTCATGAAGCGCAAAGCTAGTGAGATTGACAAAAGCAAGGTAACTAATAGACCCCATGTAATGTGATCAACGTTAGTTCCTTGTGATTATTCTTTGTTGGTGGCATTGATTTTCGTCTAATGATCTGTTTTCATAATTGTTTTCTAGATTGAGAAAAATAGAGGTGATAAAGGGGGCTTTATGTCCCTGCAGTCACTGGGTTCTTCTGGAAGACTTGAAACTGGCTTTGGCAATGATACAAACCAATCAAGCACCGGAAGTGGTTTTGGAAATAGTGGTTCTGGCTTTGGGTTAAGCGGCACTGATGTTGAATCTTTCTCCACCAAGTCTAAGGGTTTGTTTCTGTGTTACTTTATAGTAAATAAATACATTTGTTGGTAAAACTTTAAGCCTTCTCGCTCTTGTAACCAAACACATCCATTTAATTAACATTTGTTTTAAATAGTGTTATGCAGCAGAGAAGCAAAAATTAGCACTACACTTGTAGTTTTCATAGGTTGATCATTTAAATTTCTAAATGAAAGAACAGATTTGTGTATGTATGGGACTACTAGAGATCTAGCTCATTAGTTTCTTAGCTAAGAGTCCTTATGTAGAATCCATTTTTTTTGGCAGTTAGATGGCTGCGCTTCTGATCAATGTAAAAAAGCAAAATGAAATATGGTTTACTCTTAGCTATACTTTCTGTTTATAAAATTGAGCCTATTCTAGATTCAGTTAGTTATGTAAGAACTTTTTAAGCATTGTAGAATTTCTCTCACTATCTCTATTTCTATGAACAAATTTCATCTAGTTTAGAATGCACCTTATATCTTCAGTGTTTCCTTAAGTATTTTCTGTCCTGTAATGCTTGCTAACATTTTAGAGGGTGTTGTGTCAGATGGCCTGCAATTCTGCTACCAAATTCCTGGCTGATGTTGGGATTTGCCTCTTTTCTCTTCATGTAAAAAAAAGAGGGGTTTTAATTAAAATAAATACTTTTTTAAAAAAAATTTGAGATTTTAATTAAAATAAATATTTTTTTTAAAAAAAAAATAATCATTCGCTACCGTTCTTAGCTAAGAACGGTAGCGGATGACTTTTTTTAAAAAAATAAATAAACTAATCCGCTACCGTTCCTAGGTAGGAACGGTAGCGGATGACCAAATTAAAAAAAAAAATTAATCCGCTACCGTTCTAGTGAAGAACGGTAGCGGATGATCAGACTTTTCGTTACTGTTCCACAACAGTAGCGGAAAGTCAAGGACATTCAGAGACTGTCCCATCCGCTACTGTTGTACAACAGTAGCGAAAAGTCTTTTACAACAGTAGCGGATGTGCTGTTTTGTACTAGTGACACTTGGTTAGATTTGCATAATTTTGAGACAGAAACAAGATTAGTATGGAGCTCAGGAACGCATAAGACATTATTTAGACTCAAGGGACGAGTTGAGGAAGGAAGGGATGAATGTCCAGTATGAGTAATAGTTAGAGTCTTACCATCACCCAAGCTTATTTCATCAGGACCTCCGTAATCTGTAAAGCCCTGCAAAGCAGACGAGTCTCTAGACGTCTGTCGCTGTGTAGCATTTGCCGTAGGCAAATACGATGTCTGGTCAGTGGAGTGTTTCAACGTTCGTTCATACTCCGTGAGAATGGTCTGTAATTGAGCATAGGTGACAACAGTTTCACGAACACTAATTGCTGCCAGGATTGGGTTGAATTCATCACCTAATTGAGTGAGCACATGTACAACGAGGTCCTCATCCGAGGCTGGATGTTGGGCTAGTGCAAGATCATCTGCGACGGATTTCATATCTTGAAGGTATTCTAAAATCGATCGGGAACCTCTCGGGTTTTTGGCTAGCTTTGCTTTTAGAGATATGACCCTTTCTTTAGATGAGCTGGCATAGCTAGTGGTGAGGCGAGTCTATGCATCCGCAGCCGTGGTTGCGGTGGAGATTACAGGTTAAATTGTATCAACGCAGCTACCAAGAAGAGCGGCAAGAATTATTTGATCCTGGCGTACCCACTTCTCATGTTCTGGGTTGGCAGTCGTTGCTGCAGTGTCGGTGAAACGGGCCGGCTCTTTGACCGTGCCATCAACGTACCCCAATAATCCTAGGCCGATAAGAGTTGATCGAACCTGTCGCCGCCAAACTGGAAAATTTGCATCAGTTAGACGAATTGGGAAGTTGGTCGGGGCAGATAATTGTATAACAATAATAGTCTGGAGTGCCATAGGATCGAATGGGAAGAAGTACTAGAAGAAAAAGGAAAAAAAAAAACAATCTCGTAGGAGTTATGCTCTAGATACCATATGAATAGAGAAGAGAGTGAATATATTATTGAATAACTCACAGAAGAATACATGGTATAAATAGGGAGATGCTAGTAACAGTTCTGGACTAATTCTAGGAGAGAAAATATAACTGCCTAGACTAAATCAATATAATAAAAGACATGTAAATATTATTCCTTAATAGCATCAATACCCCCCGTCTCAGAAGTCACCTTGTCCTCAAGGTGAAGGCCCGGAAAAATTTCAGCAAGCATATCCACAGGAACCCATATAGCTTCCTCAGGTGGTAAGTCAACCCAATGAACAAGAGCCTGACGCTCTAATAGCCCTTCATGCAAAATATTACGGGTGGCAAGAACGGTCATTGGAGCCGACGACAAATCCTCTAGGAAATCAAGAGGAAGAGTAGGTTGTGGTGATTCCCTTGTGTCGCCCCGATACAGTTTGAGCAGTGAAACATGAAAGACAGGGTGAATTTTTTATGTTGGCGGAAGGTGCAGACGATATGCCATAGGGCCAACACGTTCCACAATTTCAAAGGGTTCAAAGTATCGTGCACTTAATTTACGGAATGGACGTCTCACCACCAAACCCTGACGAAAAGGTTGGAATTTCACCCAAACCTTAGCTCCAACTTCGTATTCAACTTCACGACGTTTACGGTTAGCCATTTGCACCTTCCGATGTTGAGCGGTAGATAAATTTTCTTTGAGCTGAGAGAGGAGCATATTACGATCCTTCAAAATGTCATCCAAGGCACATATATTAGTAGAATTAGGAACATAATGTGGAATAACTGGTGGCAATCTACCATATAAGGCTTGAAAAGGACACATTTTAAGGCTTTAGTTATAGCTGGTATTGTAACAGAACTCGACCCACGTTGTCGGCCTATCATTTACAAAAGCACGGAGATACTGTTCTATGCCCCTATTTACTACCTCTGTTTGGCCATCCGTTTGAGGGTGATAAGCGGTACTATGCCAGAGACCCGTGCCACTAAGCTCAAATAGAGCCTCCCAAAATGCACTAGTGAAAATCGGGTCTCTATCTGATATAATTGAGGTCGGGAAACCATGGTGTTTGAAAACTATATCAACAAATAGTTGCGCAGCTTTCCTGGCCGTAAATTGAGATGGTAAACCCCCAAAATGCGCATATTTCGTAAGTCGGTCAACAACCATAATAACAGTATAACCTTGCGAGGGTGGTAGTCCAACGATAAAATCCATGGTTAGCTTATCCCAGACAGACTCAGGAATTTGAAGCAGTTGTAGTAATCCTACGGGAGCAGTAGTAAAAAATTTGGTTTGGTGACACGTGAAACAAGATGCAACAAAATTTTCAACGTCTTGGCGCATGTTTTGCCAAAAGAATAATGCAGACAACCACACCAACGTCCGTTTCACACCAGAATGACCTGCCATCTTGGTCTCATGGAATTCTCGAAGCAAAAGTGTTTTCAAAGAGGAGGATTTGCTAATATAATAGCGTTGTCGGTAAAGTAATATACCATTTCGTCGCGAAAAATCCACTGGCAATTTATTTTCCTCCATGCGCTAGTTAAGGATTTATAAATCTTGCAGCTCCAAGTTTTCACGACGTAAAATATTTAAGAATTACGGCACAGGCCAACTTGTCGCCATCATCACACATGCGACCTCATGCCGACGAGATAAAGCATCTGCTGCAATGTTCGACTTGCCTGACTTATATTCAATACGAAAATCATACCCCATCAGCTTATGAATAAATTTTTGCTGCTCTGGAGTGTGGATAGTCTGTGAAAGAAGCTCTTTGAGGCTGAAATGATTTGTTTTAATAGTAAACGAACTCCCAAGCAAATAATGACGCCATTCCTGGACAGTAGTAGTTAGCGCCTGTAATTTCTTCAAATATGCAGACGTCATTCTCCATTTGCCATCCATTTTCTTGCTGAAATAAGAAATTGGGTGGCCATGTTGCATGAGAGCTGCTCCCACCCCCGTGCCTGACGCATCAACTTCCACCTCAAAGGGTTCTGAAAAATTTGGTAAGCGAAGAACAGGGGCCAAAGCCAATGCTTCCTTCAGCCTCTTCAAAGAACTATCAGCCTCGGGTCCCCATTTAGGCGCATCATTCTTTAAAAGATCAGTAAGGGGTGCTGCTATTTCCGTAAATCCTTTAATAAATCAACGGTAGTAGCCCGCCAATCCAAGGAAGCCTCGTAATTGCTTAGTGTTCATTGGTAGAGGCCAAGTGAGGACCGCATCAACTTTTTTGGGATCCATTTGAAGCTGCCCATCATGGATGATATGCCTGAGATATTCAATGGAGTGACGTCCAAAATCGCATTTAGAAAACTTCAAATAGAAGTTATTAGTTTGCAGGCAAAGCAATACCTCGCGCACATGCTTTAAATGCTCCTGCATAGAGGAACTGTAAATCAATATGTCGTCAAAGAATACTATTACATATCTTCGCAAAAATGGCTTCAAAATTGTATTCATGGCAGCCTGTAAGGTGGATGGCGCATTCGTTAGTCCGAATGGCATAACCAAGAATTCATAATGCCCTTCATGAGTCCTGAAAGCCGTTTTAAATATATCCTCATCTGCAACACGTATTTGATGGTATCCTGCTCGCAAATCCAATTTAGAAAAAATGGTTGCACCTCCTAATTCATCAAACAACTTATCAGCAGTAGGAATTGGAAATTTGTCTCGGACTGTAATGGCATTC
Organism: Ipomoea trifida; assembly: GCA_003576665.1. Classification (NCBI taxonomy): domain Eukaryota; kingdom Viridiplantae; phylum Streptophyta; class Magnoliopsida; order Solanales; family Convolvulaceae; genus Ipomoea; species Ipomoea trifida. Next base: position 22,622,691 of record CP025659.1, on the reverse strand, counting down.
AATGCCCGATAATTTACGCAAAATCGGTAAGTGCCATCTTTTTTTAGGACTAGCAAACTAGGTGAAGAAAAAGGACTCCGACTTAGGCGCACGATTCCCTGGTCCAACATTTCCCGAACCAACTTTTCAATTTCAGATTTTTAAAAGTAAGGATAACGGTAGGGGCACACATTTACAGGTTTGGAGTTGGGCAATAAATGAATCTTGTGATCGAAAACTCTATGAGGGGGTAAGGTCTTAGGCGGCTCAAAAATTGCTGAAAATTCAAGTAGTAAGTCCTGTAGCGGTTCTGGGAAGGGTGGTAGAGTGGGTTGTATTTGAGTAGGCTCTGTACTATTGGTGGTATTTATGTGATGGATCTCATAAAGTGTTTGTATAGCACCATTGGTCACCATTGCCTGTAACTGGTTAAAGGAAATAGGCTGATTATTTAAGCCAGAGTCACCTTTAAGTGTGACTATTGTTGAGCCCATATGGAACTCCATAGTCATTTTAGAATAATCATGTGTAACACTGCCTAAGGTCTAGAGCCACTGGACGCCTAAGACTACGTCCGGACCAACGATCCTTAGCACATGTAAATCCACAACGACAGTAAGTCCCTGCATGCAAACCTCCACACCAGGACAAACATGCTGGCACCCTAGTGTATCGCTGTTTCCAATATATACTTGGAATGGCTTAATGGATTTGGTTGGCAACTGTAATCTCTCTACGATAGCTGGAGTTATAAAGTTGTGTGTGCTTCCGCTATCAATCAACACCAGGCAAGAAGATCATTTTATGTTGCCGGTGAGTCGTAGGGACCTAGGACTTCCGGGTCCTGTCATTGTATTAAGTACAGAGACGTTACCAGATATTACCTCCTCATCAGTATGATAGTCCTCGACTACCACTGGATCACCTTCCACTATCTCGTCATCCTCATCGCCAATAAGCAAGAGGAACCGCCCCTTGCAACGGTGACCCGGGAAATATTTTTGGTCACAACGAAAACACAGGCCTTTGTCATGTTTTTTGCGTATTTCAGCAGCGGTGTATTTTCGTATAGGCCGTGCGACTTCTATTCTTCCGGCAGCAGTTGCAACGTAGCTCCCTCCGTTCTCTGTCCAGGCGTGGGCAGTGGCAGCGGTAAGAAGCAGTGACGTGAGCAAGCTTCCTTCTCCAGCGTCTTGGTGGTGGCAGTAGAAACCTTGCTCGTTGATGATGGCAATGGTGTTTCGGCAATGGAGTTTCGACAGCGGTGGCTGGCTTCAGATCTTGGTGGTGGCAGTAGAAGCCTTGCTCGTTGATGATGGCAATGGTGTTTCGGCAATGGAGTTTCGACGACGGTGGCTGGCTTCCCCTGTCTCCGGCTTGGGGCTTATAATTTGGCTTTCCTCTCTGGTTTTGCTATCTCTGCACCTAATTCAAAAATGAATTTTATGAGATCTATTTAGACTATTGATTTAGATGTAAATTCTGATTTTGAATTTTAAATACATTTGTAACTAATTAATGATAGTCTTGTAGATTGTAAAGGTTATTTGCGTTTCAAAAAATGAAGTATTGGAATTTGTAAGCATGCTTTGTTTGTTGCAGAAAAAGTGAACACAATAAATGCATTCATACTTGCTAATCGGGTTTGTACTAATGATTTTACAGATTTCTCAAAACTACGTAGTTTTGTCTGGGCGGGAAAACGAAATTTTTTTTATTTACCAGAATCTTGTGGCTTATATATATATATATATATATATATATATATATATATATATATATATATTAACTAGATCAAAATTTTTAAAATAGAACATTTACTCTATAATAAAGCAATAATGCCCTGTTGTAGTTTTCCCGCCCAATGGATACGGCGTCGTTTCCTTGTGATCATGTTTTCGCTGCAATTATTTAATATACATTAAATACGTGTACATCAGTAGGTCTGTATTTACAATCTTTTTTTTAACCATGTATGTATGTATGTATTAGTCGGCTCAATGAATTGCATCTCAAGTTTCGAGTAACTATCAGAACACTCCCACAATGTCTGATTAAATGTTGGAATACGAATCGGTGGATCATAATACAAATATTTGAAACTGATTATTACATTCGTTCTAAAAGGATGTGTATATTAAATAAGATAATGATGATGGTTCATGCTTCCAAAGTTTGCCTTTTCGTTTCTCTATAACACTTCATATCATATTGTACCTGTATATAAAGAAGCCGAAACATTAACCATTGTCAGCCACATACTATACCTCCACAGTTAAATATTGAACTAAAATCATGCCTTCTCAATATGTGTCTGCCCACGAACTTAGTCATCTGCACACGAGAAGAGCAATGAGGCTCATATTAGTAAGGACCTATGAAGTACCAGAAAAAAAGAGGAGGAAATCTGATGAGAAGTAAAGAGTGTCTGTTTCACGGTGATAAGGTGACTGCTTACTGTTCTTTTTCCCCTCTCTGCACTTGCTTTGTTATTTTTTTGCCTCTCTTTAATCTGCAGTTGCTTCGTTATTGTTTACAAATGTTGTAGGGAACTTACATCCATGCCAACATCTCAAAGGAAGAGGTTGAAAAATATTGCAAAGTATTAAAAGAGGGGAAGGTCTACTCTATAAAGAACTTTATTGTGGTGACTAACTACTACAAATATAAAACAACTACACACAAGTATCTTATAAAGTTCAACTACAAAACAGTGGTAAAAGAGAGTAAAAGTAGACAATTTCCTACCCATATGCTTCGCATTAAGTCATTTGAATCATTGAGGAATCCTGTTGAAGTCAATGAAACTGAGCTATTTGGTAATTATGTTATTGTCTTTTTTTTTTAATATATTCTGTACTACCCTGAACCTACAATTACATCATTTTTTCCTAACAGATGTCATAGGTCGAGTGGTAGAAATTTATTCTCCAGTGCAGAAGCTAATTGCTGGAAAAGCAGCCACTCTAATCGACTTCGTGATTGCTGATACACAGTGAGTTTCATTTTTTTTCCACATTATCACCACAGTTTCACTATAATTGAGGTTTTGGTTAGGGACATGCATTTGAAATGCACGGTATGGGACGAGCATGTTGCTGCTATTCATCAATTCTACAACATAGATGTGAAGCAACCTATCATTGTTGCCATTCAACTGTGTAGGGCTAAGATTGTAAATGGTAAGTTTCTGTGGCTTTTTATTACGTACTTTAGGAGCTGTTTGAAATATATTATGTTTTTTTTAGGTGAAGTGAGGATTACTAGCTCCTATGATGCCACAAAACTGTGGATTAATCACAATTTTGCTGAGTTTGCTGAATTTAGGTCCAAGTATCTACTAATACCTGTTCTGTTTCATAACACTATATGTTTCACTCTATATCACTCTCTAATGCAATATTTTTTTAGACTTGCTGCTGAGAATAGTCCACATCGTAGTATTACTACTACAACTGTTCTATCTGACTCAACTGGCTTAGGTGATCTCCAAAGTGGTTCTATAACTATCACCACTTTGTCTGATTTGCTGATGAAAGAGGAGGTAATTGCACCATCAACAACTCTTTAATTTCTTATATACTGTGACCCCTAAAACCCTATTTTTTCAGGATGGAGACTACTATGTCCCTGCTCAGATTGTTGGTATTGAGGGTTCCCGTAAAGGTGATTGGTATTACACATCATGCATGTCACAATGTTGCAATAAGAAGTTAAGTGTGGGAGATCAAGGTCTCCTAATTTGTGGCAAGTGCAAGAAGAAGTGGGAACAAGGATGTGTTCGATATAAAGTGGTGGTGAGAGTGGTGGATAAAAGAGACGATGCTCCCTTTTTACTTTGGGATAGAGAGTGTGCAGATTTGGTTGGGGTCCCAGCAAGCCTATTGTTTGAAAAGTATCTAAAGGTAACTTACTGTTTACAACCTCCATCTAAATATACTCATAGAATGTATTCTAAATTTTAATTCTGTTCTAATTTTTACTCTTATTTTTAGGAGGACATTGACATTCCACCAGAATTGGAATCACTAATAGGAAGGTCAATGATCTTCAAGCTGTCACTAAAAAGAGACCAAATGCGTGGACCTACGTCAGCATATAATGTGATGAGAGTTATAACGGATCAGGGTTTAGTTGATGAATACTATTCTAAGCTCAATGATACCCAAGAGAAGGATCTCATTTCAAGAATGATTGAAGAAGATGATGATGATAGTTTTGACTCTGATGAGGTAAACTTTTAAAACAAGTGGCTAATAAGCTAATATTCATATTCTTATTCTCATTCTGTACACTAACTGTTTTCTTATTTAAACTCACTCTCAGGAAGGATCTAAAGGTGATGAAGTAAACAGCCCGGTGAATGCCATTCAAGAGAAGGGAAAGGAGACAGACTCTGACAATTCAGACACTATCAAAAGGTGTCTAATGGACCAATTTTCTACATCAACCAAACTGAAGAAGTCAAGGATGGTCACTGTGAAGACTGAAAAGATTTAAATGTGCAACTGATGTTTCAAAGACACTTTATTTTGTTTTTTTGCCCATGCTGTTAGACTTTTCTACTTGGTAACAATGTTTTAGTGTTGTGAGTTGTTTGCATGTTTTTCGCAACAGTACCTGACATTTCTATTACTATGCTTTATGTTTTTGTTTATCTAAACTGTTTTTGTGCATGTTTTTCTTACTATACTATCATCTATTATTGTCCACCCTATATATGTGCATAAGACAGGAATGAATACAAGCAAGAGCAACATATTGAAGCAAACCAGGCCACATATGGAGAATAGTTCACCCAAGCTTTTGTATATGACCACTATTACAAGACAAGAGCTATGGATACAAGCAAACGAATCATACATAAGTGTGTTTCAACCACAAGAAGAACTAGCAAATTCTTAAAGTTAATGTAGTTTTCCTTTCTACATTTTCATTTTTCTAGCACATTGTATACTCTTTTAATGTAATTTCCAGACAAGAAATGAATTCTCTTCTTTATTTTTTACTCTATAAGCCATCATTTAAAACAGTTTATACACATTATGCAAGTAACAAAAGTAAATAAAAATACTTATAAAAGTTTAGTATTTACTGATTTCTAACTCTGTTTTCTACTTACTTTAAAAAATTCCCAAAAAACAATTATCTTTATATAGTTTGGATTATTTTACTCTCAATGAAAAATTAAACTATATTTACTGTGACCATTTAAAACAGTTTATAGACATTATGCAAGTAACAAAAGAAAAAAAACATTACTTACAACACTTTAGTATTTACACATTTATAACTCTGTTTCTACTTACTTTAATAAAAAACCAATAAACAATTCCTCTCATATAGTTGGGATGATTTTTCTCTCAATGAAAAATTTAACTTTAGTTACTGTGACCATTTAAAATAGTTTATACACATTATGCAAGTTACAATAGTTAAAAAAATTACTTACAACAATTTTGTATACACACATTTCTAACTCTGTTTTCTACTTACTTTAATACAAAACCACAAAATAATTCTCTTGATATAGTTGGGATGATTTTTATCTCAATGAAAAATTAAACTTTATGTACTGTGACACTTTCAAATTCGTATACTGATTTGTCTCAATGAAAAGAGTTTTGTCATTAAAAAAATCAAACAAAATGAAAAAATCAAACTCTCAATCTTTTTCCCAGAGTGCAGCAATTTACCAGCAAAAAACATTATGAGGCAAATCTTCACTTCAACCACAATAGGCAACAAGAGAAAACAGGCAGTTACAGATAAAGGTAATTCATATTCGAACATTTACCTCTCAATTAGGAGCCATAATGAACAATTCATATCTCACTGTTCTATTTGTTGCTGATTTGCACATTGCTTTGCTATTCTCTTCAACTCTTTCACTGTATGCATATTTGAAAAGTTGTTCACTGCAAAAGTATTTGAAAATTTAGTCTCAGCATTAATATACTATCGTGATTTTCTTATACATATTAAATTGATGAGCTTCGATGTAAAATGTTGCTTTCCTACTATAATAGAGAGTTCAGACGTACATTTAGAATTCAAAAATGCTCGAAACTAACGGTGTCATAAACAGAATACGAAAACCCTAATCTATATGAACCATACATCGAAAAATATACTATTCTTTTAAGCTAAGCATGCAACATCAGATTTCGAGGTATAGTAGTACAAATCAACGAATTATACTGATCACAAGAGTAGGTTAACTTAGTTGTTTACAGGATCAGGGCCGATGTGCTTAAATCCATTGTTCATCACCAATTTCTACCTAAAATCAAACCTCGCAACACTATAAACGACCGATCTCTGTAATAGATCGGTCAATTTTAGCACATATGTATGCTACAAATGATGGCAGCCGACGAGAGAAGAGCTGTCGCGGGAGAGAAGGGCTGTCGGGAGAGAGAAGAACACAGTCCGAGTCTGGAAGACGAAGGGCCGGCTGGTAGTCTTTCGACAACGTTTATATATCGTCGGTCTTTGGGCCGGGTTTTTGGCCCAATGTTTGGGTATAAATTTGGGTCATATGTTAGTTCATTTGTTTTGGTCGTAATTAGATGTTTTTCTACTTAGTATGGGCCTTTTGTATTCTTTTATTTCTTTTAGAAATGAATTTGAGCATACCTTAATAACGAACATGTATTATAATCATTTTGTTTAGTTTAATTAGAATATCATTATGTACATATATTGGAATGACTGTGTAACAGTTTAATTACTCTTTTTTTTTTTTGTAGAAAATGTTCAAGTTCTTGGGTTAAGTAATTCTACAACTCATTTCTCACAACAAGGTCAATATAGTAAGTCTCAAAGAAGATTGGGGCCACATGGATCTCCTAAAAATGATACACCGATGAGTACCCTAACAAACGGTAAACTAAATCACTTTCGTTCATTGATTGCGCTCGATTTTTTTTTTCTTTTATATATAAAAAAATATATAATCCTATACAGTCATAAACAAATGTTTGATACGATAATTTTAGCCTAACTTTGTCTATAACATAACAAAATGAAGGAAGTATTATAAGACCTTTGATGAGTTGTGAAAACGAGGACCCAAATGATTCATGTATTACAATATCGGCACTTTCCCGATTCTGTCAGCATTCTTCAACTCAAGGTGAACCCAGTTTAAATGGTAAAGTTTTCCATCGCATTCAATAATACATTGTTTTTCCTTTTTATTTTTGAAAATTTCATACTCTGGTCTAATTAAATTGTTATTACATTTTGTAGAATTGAACTCATGTGTAACACAATTACACCGCAAACCTTTGAAGTCGTTAACAAATGGTATTTTCCTTAACAACATTACATTTTACTTGAACAAATTCTACAACCTTTTTTAAGACCATTTTTTGTTTGATTGTATTTGAATTAAACTTCTTATAACATTGTGTTCACTACTAAATAAATGCAATGCGAATAGGTACAATTTCAACCAACAAGATAAGAACATCATTGCCGCGATCTTTTAGCACAAATGCAAAGGTTCTGTGTAGAGATTTGCTTACATCATTTGACAAAGAAGTTCAACCTCAACGTAACCAAACATTGACTCGACTAAATCACGGTATTATTTAATTCTTATTACTTAAGTTACCGTAATTGCACCCGTTTTATTTATTAATTGCATGTAATTGTTTTAGATGAGTATTTGGATTTTGGTGATGCAATTCACACTTGTGAACATTGCGGAGCGATGTTTTGGATGGAAGAAAGACAAAACAAATGCGTAACGAGAGGTACTCCGAAGTTTTCTATTTGTTGCAATAACGGTAAGATCACCTTACCATCAATGTTGGTGCCTCCCAAAGGAATCCTAGATTTGTTTTTTGGATCTACTAACAAATCTAAGCAATTCCTTAACAACATAAGGACGTACAACAACATGTTTTGCTTCACATCGATGGGAGGAAAAATTGATAACAATGTTAACTCAGGTGGTGCACCTCCTGTTTTTCGTATGAAAGGACAAAACTTTCACTTGATGGGTAGTTTATTGCCTATGGAAGGGAAACCACCGCATTTTGCACAGTTGTACATATATGACACTCAGCACGAGATTAATAATCGTGTAAATGCTGTTAGGTAATTATTTTATGCGAACAATCTTTTTTTTTATATTAACTATTTCTTTCATTAGCTTTGGTTTTACATTATGTTTTCTTAAAATGTAGGCCTGATGGTGAGAATAAGGATATTGATTCAGAAATAGTTAAGGATATAAAAAATGACTTGGATAAACATAATGTGTTAGTCAAGTCATTCCGTATGGCCAGAGATGAGTTTGAGAAGAATCTATGTGCGGAGGTCAAAATAAAGTTACTTGGAAAGCGAAATAAGGATGCGAGGACATACAACTTACCGCAAGTTTCAGAAGTTGCTGCATTAGTGGTTGGAGACCTTGATACAAATATGGGGCAGCGTGACATAATGGTAGAAACTAAGGCTGGCACATTGCAAAGAATTTCTGAGTTAAATCCGTCATACTTACCTCTACAATACCCGTTGCTTTTCCCCTATGGTGAGGACGGGTATAGGGAAGACATACCATTCTCTATTATCAAATGTAGCGGTAGTGGTGGTCGGCAAAGAATTAGTCCAAGAGAATATTTTTGTTACCGTATGCAGAACCGGCTGAATGAAGTATCAACTTTATTGGTCGCAAGGAGGTTATTCCAACAGTTTCTGGTGGACAGTTACACAATGGTCGAGGCGGGCAGATTAATTTATGTTAGGACACATCAAAAAAATTTGAGGTGTGAAACTTATAACTGTTTGACCGATGCTTTGACTCGAGGGGAAGTTGACCCAAATGCTCAAGGTAGAAGAATCATATTACCGTCAAGTTTTGTTGGGGGTGCTCGGTATATGATACAGAATTACCAAGATGCTATGGCAATTTGCAAATGGATTGGTTACCCTAACTTATTCATTACATTCACTTGCAATCCCAAGTGGCCTGAGATAGAAAGATTTCTAAAAGAGAAAAATTGTAGAGCTGAAGATCGACCAGACATTATTTGTAGAGTTTTCAAAATCAAGTTGGACGCTTTGATTGCTGACTGTCGGAAGAATAAGTTGTTTGGATCTGTAAATGGAGGTACGTAGCATTTTGCTATTCATTTTTTAAGTTATACTTTTGGTATTCATTTTCTAACGTGCTGTTTTGTGTTTACTATTGACGACAGTAATATATACCATTGAGTTTCAGAAGAGAGGTCTCCCTCATGCTCATATCTTATTGTTTCTTGAAAAGAAAAGGGAAGGTACAATCAGCAGCAATTTGGACGCCATAATATCGACTGAGATACCACATAAAGAGATGGATACTGAATACTACACTGCCGTAGAGGAGTTCATGATGCACGGACCTTGTGGAAAGGCACGAATGAATTCCCCGTGCATGTCTGGGAATGTTTGTACAAAGCATTTCCCCAAGAAATTTGTTGAGACTTCCACATTAGATGGTGATGGATATCCTATCTACAGGCGTCGAGATACTGGTCGAATTGTAGTGAAAAACGGGATTCCTCTAGATAATAGATACGTTGTGCCTCACAACAGAGAGCTGTTATTGAAGTATAGGGCCCACATTAATGTGGAGTGGTGCAATCAGTCGCGGTCGATTAAGTACCTTTTCAAATATATAAACAAAGGTCACGATCGTGTCACTGCAGAATTTTGCAAGTCAAACACAGACAAGGATAATGGTAAAGTGGTCGATGAAATCAATATGTACTACGACTGTAGATACATTTCTCCGTGTGAAGCGGCATGGAGATTGTTTGGGTTTGACATTCAATTGAGAGCTCCCCCAGTTGAACGTTTGAGCTTCCACCTTCTTGGCCAACAAAGTGTCATATTTGCAGATGATGATCCGGTTGAGAATGTTGTAAATAGGCCAACTATAGCCCATAGTATGTTCATGGAATGGTTTGAAGCTAATAGAACCTACCCAGAAGCAAGAGAATTGACTTATGCTGAGATGCCTACTAGATTTGTGTGGAAGAAAGATATTAGGAAATGGAGTCCAAGGAAAAGAGGATTTGCAATTGGTAGGGTTTTTTATGTTCCTCCTGGTACCGGAGACATATATTATCTTAGATGCCTATTGAATAAGGTGCGGGGGCCCATGAGTTTTTTAGATTTAATGAAAGTAGATGGTGTGCAGTTTGGTTCCTTCAAAGATGCATGTTATGCTAGAGGGTTAATAGATGACGACAAAGAATACGTCGACGCTATTATAGAAGCGAGTGATTGGGCAACAGGAATTCATTTGAGACGACTGTTTGTAACTTTGTTAATGTCAAATTCTATTGCAAGACTTGATGCTGTTTGGGATGTTGTGTGGCACTTGCTATCTGAGGACGCTCAATTTCACATGCGAAGAAATTTGAACATGCCAGGTATTACTTTGCCTCTAAGATACTTTGGTTTCAATGTTGTATATACTTTTACTTTAAATAGAGATATGTCATTTAATATTTGTTTATATGTCATTGTTTTTGCAGAGTTGTTGTTGACTGAGGAAGAACAAAAGAATTTTACTTTATTGGAAATAGAAAGGCTGCTATCACCCTTGGGAAAAAGTTTGAAAGATTTTCCTAATATGCCATTGGCGAGCGAAGAATGTTACAACTTGGCATCAAACAAGTTCATACAGGAGGAGTTGTGTTACGATCGTGATGCTCAGAAAGTAGAGAATGAAGTTTTGGTTAGCCAACTTACTGACGAACAAAGGACAATATACAATGAGGTCATTCAAAATGTTGACAACAACACTGGGGGTTTGTTCTTTGTATATGGCTATGGTGGAACAGGAAAGACATTTTTATGGAGAGCATTGTCTTCTTATTTAAGGGCCAACGGCGATATAGTTCTAAATGTTGCATCAAGCGGCATTGCATCACTTTTATTGCCGGGTGGGAGAACTGCACATTCCAGGTTTGCTATACCCATCTCTATTAATGAAGATTCAACCTGCAACATTAGTCAAGGAAGCCCTTTGGCGGAGCTTATTGTTTATTGCAAATTGATTATATGGGACGAGGCTCCTATGATGCATAAGTACTGTTTTGAGGCGTTAGACAAGACAATGAGAGATTTGCTAAGATTCAAGAATGAAAACAGTTACGACATGCCTTTTGGGGGGAAAACAGTTGTTCTTGGTGGAGATTTCAGGCAAATCCTACCAGTTATTCCAAAGGGCACAAGACAAGATATAGTTGGGGCAACAATCAACTCTTCTTATTTATGGAGGTACTTTAAAGTTTTGAGGCTGACAAAAAATCTACGTCTAATAGCAATTCAAGCACCTGATGAACGACAACAAACTGAACAATTTGCGAAGTGGATTGCTGATATTGGTGACGGAGTAAGTTCGGCATGCACTGATGAAGAAGATGATCTGATTATTCCTAATCACATATTGTTGCAGTATGTAGAAAATCCTATTGCTGCAATTGTTGAAAGCACCTTTCCTAATTATGAAATTGCATGCACTGACTCTGAATTCCTACTTAGCCGTGCAATTTTGGCTCCAACTTTGGATGTGGTAGATAGCATCAACGATTATATGAATGAAATGAACAAGGGAGACTCGAAAACATATCTCAGTTGTGATACGGTATGTAAAGCAGACGATCCAGGAGATACGCTAGGAGATTTGCATACACCGGAGTTCCTCAATGGCTTACGGTGTTCTGGGATACCAAACCATTCTTTGACTATTAAAGTTGGATCACCTGTTATGCTTTTGAGAAATATTGATCACTCATTAGGACTCTGCAACGGTACTAGGTTAATTGTTACAAGGTTGGCTGATCATGTTTTGGAGGCGAAGATCATGTCTGGAACACATAAAGGAACGAAAGTTCTTATTCCTAGGATGTCGTTAACACCTTCTGACACCAGATTGCCATTCAAGTTCCAAAGAAAACAGTTTCCATTGATGCTATCATATGCCATGACAATCAATAAAAGTCAAGGTCAAACACTTTCGCATGTGGGGTTGTTTTTGAGAAAGCCCGTTTTTAATCATGGCCAATTGTATGTAGCAATCTCAAGAGTCAGTAATCCTATGGGATTAAAAATTTTGATTTGTGGGGAAAATCCTCAATCTGTAACTACAACTAAAAATGTTGTTTACAAAGAAGTTTTCAATAATGTGTAATAATATTCAACTTCCCCACTGTTTCTCATTATTTCATTCAGTTTCTCTTCGACTAAAACCTTAACACTATTTATAATATCAACTATACATCTCTTGGCCGTGCATCGCATGGGTGCAATTACTAGTTCTATATTATAGTAATACGTACTCTCTAATATAATTCAATTCAAGGGTACATGCGTGCATTCCAGTTCAATTAAAATATGAGTTAAATAACACTGCACCTTCATATATTCTATTCTTTTCTTAGTATATCATATTCAAAGGTTTTAATTTATGTAATACTACACATTTATTACGGAGTATTTTGTATATATATTTAATTTTATGCTCAAAATATATCAACTACCAATAATAAATCCAATGCTCATATTATTAAAAACAAGTGCATGTTGAAATAGTTAAATTATAGCCATATTATTTTACATTTGATAATTTCCACACTAATTTTTGTTCTTTTTATTTGAGTAATGAATATTAACTCTTTACGATGTTTAAATAATAATAATAATTATTATTATTATTATGATAGTTATTATTAAAAGTACCCATATTATAGATGCTTTATGCTTTTTTAACATTTTCTAATTATGCCTATTCAATAAGAAAAACACGTACAAAAACATATTGCCCTGTTACTAACGTACACTTACGGAATAACAATTTTAATTTTAATATATAGAAGACTAAATGCTATTCCAGTATGTTATTATACGAATTCTTGAAAATGGCTTTACTACAATATCCAGTAGCTTTCTACAAAAGGAAAGAGGGTGACATTTTGATCATACTAGATCAACAAGGTTAAAAAAAGAAGTAAAAATTACAAAAATGAGTCTCAATTTTATTATGGCAATAAAAATTGTAGTCAAAGGTATACAAAAAAATGCAATAATGAGCAAAAAAAAGTACTTTGCTGTTTTCTTGTAGTGAATGAAGAAGAAGAAGGGGACGATAAGCAAAGAAAGAAGGCTCGTCTTAATAATAAGGACAGGGTTGCTGTTATGTTCCTTTCACCTTGAAAGATCTCACATATTCCTTTGGTTAATTCTTTATGATTGAAATTTGAATTGGACATTCAACAAACTAAATGGTATTTTTGTACAAATTTTTTTAACTTATATTTATTTTAAGTGTTTATGTGATGATGGCTCGATATATTTAATGTGTTAGAGGAATGGCTATTTGAATACTTTGAAGTGTGAACTTGATGTGATTCTGTAGCTTGTTTGATTTTTCTTGCCTATGCAGCTTCTTAAATCTTACTTAATTACCTTTTAAGTGCTACTATATATGATTTAAATATTATATTTATATTTGCAGGAAGATATAATAATAAATTCAGGAAAACAAAATAAAGGAAAGAATGAGCAAAATGATGGGCGTGGTGAGCTATTGGCTACCAATGTACAACCTCTGCTTGTTGATGATGATGTCTTCCAGCGTTTAGGGAACGATTGCAAACAACTATACAATTTGCTAAGAGTGCCTCCCAATATGGAGTGCATTGACTTGGAGTTAGATGCTAATATCTTCCACCATACTAACATGGAATGCATTTTTGTGATGATAGAGAACATTAAAGACTTGTTCACAATGAATTGGATTGATGTATCTATAATACAAGTCTTTATAATGTAAGTTTTCATATTTTATCAATTTGAAACTTTGAAGTGTTTTCATATGTTTCTTATTTCATATTTTATTTATGTATATTAATGGCTTATTTTGAAAGGATGTATATTAATGGCTTAATGTTATAGGGTATTCCGAACTTTTACAAATCAACGGGGACCAAGAGCAAGATGATGTGTCAATTGGAAGAATATTAAGGTACAAAAATAAAAGTTACATAATTTTTTCAGTTAATTAATTGTTTAAATCACACTAATAATATTATATATATACACTTTGTAGTGTCCTCGCCAACGAGGAAATTCTGAGTGTGGATACTATGTTATGAGGTATATGTTTGACATATGCAGAAAATATTTTGCCAACCCTTTGTTGGATGAGGTACGCAAGAAGGGATAGAAACTAAGTATTTTTTAAAATAAAATTTTTGTTTAATTTATAGTTTATTAACGATTACTAATTATTCATTCAAAATTTTTGTAAGCATTTCAAGAAACTGAAGCATATTCCGATAAGGAAATAGACGAGATACGCAACATGTGGGCAAAATATTTTTTAAAAGAGTGTGTGTAGATAGTTTGAATATATTATAATTGAATGTATTTAGCAAACTATGATTGATTGTAATTTCTTTGTGTTGTGGCCACATAATCCCATTGTAATTGATAGTGTTAATACTCACTTACGCTGGTCGGATACTCGGATAGTATTCTCACGGTCGGTAGATCGGCCACTCGGCCCGACCGGTGTTCGGTCTGACCGCCTCAGATCGGTCGTGACCTCGATTGATTGACAGTGGTTATGTCGAGGCCGCCACGTGCTCCTTCCCGCTTGGGCGAGGAGCGAGGTAGGCGCATGCGCGCCACGTACTCGCCATGCCGAAGCCGCGAAGATCGCAACTTTCCCCCCTTATAAATACCGCATTAATGAGGAGAGAGAGGGAGCTTTTTGGCTGGATTCTACACTAAGCCTTGGAGTGCGCTCGGACAGTAGGAAAGCCCACTACCGACCCGCCGAGCCCTTCGAGCCCTTTTTATATTGTAACTCGGGCTTTGATCCTTTTGCAATAATAAGATATCATATTTACCCGCTTTAGCCTCGTATCGCCGTATTTAGCGTTATCAGTAATAATACTCAACTTTGTGGATCAATTGTGCGTTATTGTAAGGGTTTTCCATTATTAGCTCTAGTGATATTGATGCAGCTTAAGATAAGTTATGATAAACACATAGAAGCTATTAGCTTCTTAGTTGGTGGTCTTTTGAGAATGTTAGCCTTATCTTTGAAATTACTTTCAAAGGGATGAAAATTTTGAAGATGCTCATAGTTGGTGGTCGTAATTAAGAATGTTTTCCGTGTCGTGGATAATGATAAGCGCTTATTTGTCTATATTTTCCCCCTTTCACTAAGTTATTTTGTTTATAGATCATTCCAAATTTCATGAGAATTAGTGCTTATTTGTGTTATTTTGCAAGGAGTATGAGTTGGAAAGCATTAGAAGCAAAGATTAGCATTTTGGTGGGCATTGGAGTCAACTGAAGGCCAAATATGAAGCTATGTAGATGGATGCAATATTCCTAAGGAAGTCTAAGATTGGTGTTTTCAATGGTCCTTGTCATTTAGACAAACCAAAACAAAAGAAGAGCAAAAGATCAAGCCATTGCAATTTTCACTCATTTCGACCACTGTTCGGTAATTGGATCATATTTCGGCCTAGGAATGTCCAAATGAAGTGATCCTTGAAACATTGGAAAGAAGACTTCAAGATCTAAAACCTTTCTAGAAATAGAAATTTCGTAATTCTAAATGGAAAATAGTGAAAAATAGCCTAGAAGTCAAAGCAGCTGCATAGAGTTCGAAAATGCAATTTCTGGAGAGTTGGCATATGGCCTCACATACGGCCGTATGCATGGACATTTGATTTAGGCCGAATTACCGTGCAAAAATGCAGTTTCTGAAGAGGAGTCATATGTCCACACAAACGGCCGTTTACCAGGCCGTTTGGCACCTGCTCTACTCACTATTTAAGCTCGTTTTAAGCATTTTGAACATGGTTTTGACCCATGGTTGAACCCTAGACACTCCCATTCACTCCCTTTCATATTTTTAGATTAGATTAGGCTTAGATCTATGCTTTTTTAACACTTTTGGAGCTTGTAATCTTGGATTTGAAGCTTGGATTTCAAGATTCCACCACCCATTTCAATAGAGAAGCTTTCTTTCCTTTATCTCTTTTCTTTTGCAAGATTTATGTTTATTACTTGTGTTTTTGTGTTCTTTATGCTATTTAATCATAAGTAGTTAGTTTATGGGTTTGAGTTAGGATTGTATTATCTATTTTGATGCTTAGCTTGTGATTATATTGTGAAAAAAGGGAGAAGAACCCATTTAGGGTTCTTGAGTTTGAATTTGGTTTATTTCAATCTTTCAATGATTAGTGTACAATGATTGTTGTTTGTCTTCGGAAAGTCTTCCATCTCAATGAAAATTGGATGGGAGACTTGAGCCAACCCAATCTCAAACCCATTTTCTCTTCTATGGAAATAGGGGTAGATTTGGAGCTTAAATAGCTTTTGTTCTTCAAGAACTTAGGTTGATACACCATGGAAATGGGGCAACCTTTGTTCTAATCCTTGTGGAAACTTGGATTCCTTTGTGCTTGCCTCAAGAACATAGGGTTAATGTTCTTCCCCCAAACTTAAGTGTTAAAGCATCTAGATGATAATGCCCCTAACTTGAGTCCTATTTATTTATTTTGTATTTATCTATTGTTTATATGTGTTTGTTCTACCTTGTTGTGGTTTGCTTAGCTTCTTGTTGATTTCCTTGTGCTAGTGCCTAGTTTTGTGATTGCATATTGCTTGCCATAACCCCCAATCCTCAGCGGAACGACATTTCACACCCGTACACTCATCACCTTCATTTTTGCTACACATCAGATAATGATCATTCTAGCAGTTTGAGGTGGCTTCAATTTGAATTCTATCATTCCACTTCGTTACCACAATGTTTTGTGACGGTAAATATTGTTACCGAGTATATTTGTGTATTAGTAAATAACACTGTTGCAAAAATCCACGCCTAGGCGCTAGACACTCCTAAACCAAGGCGAATTTCTCCCTAGGCGTCCGCCTAGGTGGCCGGCCGTCTAGGAGGCTGCCTAGCGCCTAACTCGGCCGACTAGGCCGAGTTGGCGTCCGACTTGGCCGAATTTGGCCGAGTTAACTCGCCCAACTCGGCAGAGTTAGCTGAGTTAACTCGAGCAAGTCGGTCTTGTTAATTTTATTATTATATTTAAATTTATTTATTTATATAAGTAAGAGAAGTAAGATATATATATATATATATATATGACATACACCCACACACATGAATTAATTTTTTGTTTTTGTAGGTCGCCGCCTAGGTAATGCCTAGGCGCCGCCTAGACCGCTTAGGCGCTAGGCGCTAGTCTACCGCCCGACTAGCGCCTAGCGCCTACTGCAACCATGGTAAATAAAGACAATGATGTACAGGATTCGAAGTGTTTTCCTCTTGATATGATTTGTGTACCCGAAGATAGAGCCCCCAGAACTTGTTACGTGAGCTCCCCTTTTATACTAACGATCACAATAATAACGACCACAATAATGAGCAATGGCTCCTCAATGAATGATGTGTGCTTCTTCGTAACGGTTCTTTGATAAGGCGGACCCAAAGTACTGTTATTTCTTCCTAAGTGATGCATGCTTTAATGGGTTATACATATCGGGTCGGATCTAGTACCTTGCCTAATTATCCTATCCCCGCCCCTTACTCCTAAGTTGGAGCATAGTGGAGTCAACTAGTGAGTAATAATAGTGCAAAATTATCATTTTCTGAATGTATTCAAATATACCAGAACCAAAATCCCATTCCAACAAACCCATCGCTTGATAAGTTGCAATCCAATATCAAATATACACCCGATCCATATATGTGCACGTCTACTATCCATTTTCCAAATTATCCATGCACATGCAGCACAATATCAGGAGGGAGGGTGGATTTAAATTTCAAATTCCAAGTGCATTATTTTAAGATGTGACTTTCCCATGAGAATTATTACACTGCCATTTCTTGAGAATCCCCAAGTCAGCCACCGCCCAAAGTAAATACAGCACGTAATACAGTTCCAACGTAGTCACTAGCAAATCGTTCTCCATCATCTGTGGTCACCGGAACTCATGAGGAATCCGGCAGGAAATTCCGTTCAGCCAAACCAATCCACGCCAAATAAATAGAACCCATCAGAGAAACAGAACAAACGTCGGAGAGCAAAATCTTTAGAGGGAACCATTCAAATCATCGACAGTCGGATACCATGTTGAGATTACCCTAGTCATGGTGGCCCCCCAGCATGTCCGAGGACAGCCTCGGCCATGGGAGAGGCCAAGTTTGGCCTCGGTCATGACAAAGGTCGAGGATTTGATTATTATTATTATTATTATTATTTTAAAACAAATGCTCACACGTACAGAGAATCATTTTACATAATTCTGCACAGCAGTGGCATAATTTTCTGTACTTTGCAATAGTGTTATCTGATAGTCTCTTTCAACAATGATAACATCAAGATCATCATTCCCCATGTCAATCTAGTCTTGTTGAATTTCACTTGCACAACTCACTGCACCTGAGTTACCTGAATTCATGACCATCAACCAGTTCCCACTTTGGTCTGGTGAAGGCGTAACTGGTGAGTTTTAGTGCCTCAAGATTTAGTAGTTCACCAAGAAGCGTAAAATATTCTTAACTTCTTGAGAGTTGTTAGAAAAGCATCTAGTTGGTGTACCAATGGTAGCTCTCTAGTGAATAATTGGCTTGAGCAGACCAGTTTCAGCCTCTCAAGCTGACGCAAGTGAACAAAATTGTTGAAACACTAAGACCAGAGACTCTCAGTTTGGTAACAATTTTCAGTTGCTGAACTTTGAAATGTTTCAGGCCAGATGCTCTCGGTCTCATAAAATTTCTAGGAGGCTGAACCCGAGGCCTCTGCTGCCATGACAGAGGCCGAGGAGCGCGCCTCGGCTTAAATATTTGTTTTTTTTTTTGTTTTTTATTTTTTATTTTATTTTATTTTTGTGTGTGCACTCATAGCTTACTTCGGTCGGTCGTAAGCTCGGTCAAAGGTCGGCTATTTCGTAGGGTAATGAGCGAGGTTAGGCTTGTACTATCCCTTAGAGGATAGCGCTTTCTTAACTGAGCCATGAGCTCGGTTCAGAAAACGTCTTTCCGTCAGGTAGCTAGCGGGATCGGATCCCATGTTGGCCTTTAGGGAATAGAGTGTATGATCTCTTTTTTTTTTGTTTTTTTGTTGAGTACAGACCGTGGCCACTGTGGCCTCGGCTTTGAATTGTGGCCAAGGCGGCCTCGGCGGCCTTGCATAGCCACAACGCAACTAGTGATACCACTTCACCCTCTTGCGGTGGGTAGTAGGGCACTTGTTATTGTTGAATAGCTTAGGTAGTCACCCGGCGATGCATAGGTGGTACCGATGTCCCAAGCCCTTGCTACCCTCCTCTACGATCGTTGTTGGTCATAGCGCCCACGCAAGCATTGACGTTGCTATTTCTACTCAGGCTACGAGAACCATGGAAGCCTTGCTCCAAGCTTGTTGATGAGAACAAAAAGATGTATGTTGTTGCTTGAATTGATCTCAAGCTCTCAATGAAAACACCATTGACTCGAATTGCAGGTAGACAAGCGGACGTGAGGAAGTCAAACGGCTACCCGTTACACAAGCGCGGCACATTGAAGAGGAGTTACTCCAACGGTTCCTTGCCTTTATTACCCACATTTAGTATAAACATTAAGCATCGGTTACATTCACAAAAGAGTCGTTGCACTCATAAGTATAAAAAGAAACCTTATTGTAAGAAGTGGGGACACACAAACACTATTGTACTGAAACTGATTATTCATTGTACTTCACTAATACATAGATATACATTGGTAACATATTTACCGTCATTGGCCGTCACTTTGAATCATCGAAGCTTGTTTGTCTTTGTTTGCGAAATAGTTATCTACAAATTTGTAGAATCACTCAGGTATATGATTTTAATCTTACTAGCTACATATATGGTGTGCCTTTTTTTTTTTTATCAAAGACTTTAGACTCGTTCTATGCTCCATCTTTTCTTGGAGAAATTATATAAATTTACCTTTTGGATCTTAGCTCTTCCAAGTCTTTGTTAGTAGAAACTCCCATTTAGATTTTGTTGCCACTTATCCTTTTCACACTCGTTGGACCAATGATTATAATATCAATAGATGTTTCAAATATCCTCACCAATGATCCTCACAAGATAGATCTCCATTTCTCTTGATCACACTTGGTATAGTCATAACTTTGTGGGATTTGTTGTATGTTTTTGTGTTCCCAAGACAAGTGAGATAGGAGTCGCACCCAAATATTCTCCCTTTTAGGCATTGTGAGCTCATAACCAAACTTACACACAAAGATAATGGAAGTGATGAACCTCCTCTCCAAAGCAAATGTGTGATTGGCAGACTATATAATAAGGAATTATTTTACCAACAAGTGAAAGAACTTAGAAACAAGTAAAAGAACTTAGCTTGTATGCTTTGCCTACATACCATTTAATAGTCTGTGGCCTAAATCTAAGGCTATCACAGATAATACTACCGCAATCATTATTTGGTATTCAAGGCAGCAATTCAAGATTTGAAATTTTCAATAGATTGGAGTTGCGGTTTATTAGAGGAAGAAGGAAAAAATGTAGAGGGGTTGTTTCGTAATTCTCTTTTGCTAGGCAGTTATAACCGCTCTCTCTCTCTGTTGTAGCTATCACCAGCATATATTAGAGCATGTGATCTTCTTCCCTTTCATACTGTAATATTCTCCCTTCCAGAATAATGAAGTAAACTACTTTCTGTTATTGAAATCATGATTCCCGTTATGGTATCAGAGCCACCTCGGAAGAGCTTCTATGCCGCCGCCGTCTCAGGCAAGGCAAACCAGGAGAGGCGAACAGTATCGCCGACGGTCTGATCACCAGCTCGCACAACATCAACAACGATTCCGCAGAGGAATCCGATTCCACAAACGCAGAGAAATCATAGCGAAGAAGATCTAGATAATCCTTTATTCTTCAATCCAAACGATAATCCGAACACCGTTCTAGTCTCTCCACCACTAATCGGGAGTTCGAACTATAGCACCTGGAGAATCTCTATGAGAAACGCTTTGTAAATAAAGAACAAGTGGTGCATCGTCAATGGCAGTATTGCAGAGCCGAACGCAGATGACGTTTAGTTTTCAGCATGGAGGCGAAGCCATCTCATGGTGTGTTCATGGATCTATAGATCCGTACACAGCTCCATAGCACAGAGCATAATGCACATAGACAGAGCTGAAGATGTCTGGAATGATTTGAAAAGGAGGTTTGCACAGTGCGATGCGCAGAGGATCTCCATCTTGCAAAACGAGATCTACAATCTAAAACAAGGCAATCTGTCTGTAAGTGATTACTACACAAAGTGCCGCACCATGTGGGAAGATATGAACAATTTGAGGCCTCTTCCCATGTGCAAGTGCAATCCAAGACACTCATGCAGTCTCATTGATGAGATCAGATCCGAAAGAGACACTGATCAGGTCATCCGTTTTCTTCAAGGCCTGAACGATGACTATAACAGTTTGAAGTCCAATGTCCTCGTTCTTGAACCTTTACCGGAAGTATACAAGGTCTACGTCATGGCGGAAAAAGTGGAGAGACAAAACATCTCTGCGAATCTGAATATGCATAGCATTGAGATCAACCATGCCAACGCTGTTCAAAATAGTCCAGTCCTTACAGAGGAATCAGTAGCTGCCGTTAACACATACAATAATCGGAGATATACGAACAGTGGAGGTAACAAACCTAAATGTATTTTCTGTGGTATGATTGGTCACACGATCGACAAATGTTATAAGAAGCACGGATACCCACCGGGTTGGGTGCCAGGCTACAAAACCAAAGGAAGGCAACAGAACAGTGGTGTAGCCTCTGTGATGAATGGAATGAATGATCTAGGAGTCTCTACTGATCAGTTTTAGAATATTATGTTGGCAGTTCAAAATCAGATAGGGCAGTCCTCTAACTCAAACACTGCAACAGCTGTCTCATTGATCCCAAATTTTGAAGAAGATCATAATGAAGGCAAGTGTTCTAAAACCTATATTAATTCATTCTCATTATGTACTACTGCTTGGATACTTGATTCTGGTGCTACAGATCATATTGCTTGCTCAATCGATTTGTTTGATGAGTTTCATTGTGTTGAGGGAGATGAGGTTAGCCTGCCTATTGGAAAACGAGTATCTGTTAAACACAGGGGAAATGTAAAGCTTGGAAACAATCTTTGGCTAAAGAATGTCATGCATATCCCTTCATTCCAATTCAACATAGTGTCTGTCAGTAAACTCCTTCAAGATACATCATATAATTTGATTTTTTCTTCTGAGCAGTGTTTGATCAAGGATCCACATGGGATGATGGTTGGTTTAGTTAAGCAAGAGAAAGGGTTGTATCTCATGACGAAGTCTCCTATGGCATCTGTTTTTAGTAGTCAGAAATTGGTTATGCAGTGTAATAAAGTAGAAGTTTGGCATCATCGCCTAGGGCATTTCCCTGTAAACAAACTACATTTACTCAAAGATGTACCAAAATTTTCTACTGCAACTAAAGCTTGTGACACTTGCCATTTAGCAAAACATAAACGTTCTCCTTTCCCCTTAAGTGTTTCGTCTTCGATTGCTTGTTTTGATCTTATACATGCAGATATATGGGGCCTCTTTCCGATAAGCTCGATGAAAGGGGAACGATACTGCCTAACTCTAGTAGATGACTGCTCTCGTTTCACTTGGCTCCATTTGATGAAGAGAAAATCAGAAGTTAGGGAGTTGGTTAAGAGGTTTCACAACTTCGTTTTCACTCAGTTTGGGGTTTTAATCAAGAAAATCCGAAGTGATAATGGTTTCGAATTTGACATGAAAGAGTTTTATGCTGATAAAGGGATCATACATCAAAAATATTGCATTAACACTCCACAGCAGAATGCAATAGTTGAAAGGAAGCATCGGCACATACTCAATGTTGCTCGATCCTTACGCTTCCAAGCCCATCTTCCATTGGAGTTTTGGGGACAATGCGTCATGCACGCTACCTTCTTGATTAACCGGTTACCATCACCAGTAATTGAGGGGTTAAGTCCTTACCGAAAGCTTTATGGAAATGATCCTGATCTCACAAGACTAAAGGTGTTTGGTTGTCTCTGCTCCGCTGCTACCCTACCTCACTTGCGAAATAAAATGGAGCCGAGAGGAAGAAAAATGTGTCTTCATAGGTATGCCAGCCAACGTCAAAGGTTATATGTTGTATAACTTCACTGACAAATCCTTTTTTGTTTCCCGAGATGTCACATTTTATGAGCAGCAATTTCCATTCTCTGAACAAGATGAACAACCGTCAATGATGAAACAGATATTTGATCCCCCCTTGCCAAACATCCCCGTGTCTACAGAATTGAATTATGAGGTGCCAATTCTGCATGAGGATATTCATTTGTCACATGATGAGAGTGCCACTGATGAGTCCATCAATTCTCCCATAAATGATGGACAACCGCAACAACTATCTAATGTAGAAGAAGGCACTGCTTCCAGCCAGTTACCACTGGAAGTTATTCTTAATGAAGAAGAGCAGATCATATCCTCCAATCAGACACCACAGTCTAACACCAATGAGGATGAATTAGTCCCCATTGAGCCTCCTCGACGATCAGGCAGGGATCGACGTGTGCCAACCAAGCTGCAAGATTATTATTGTGATTCAGTCATACGAAAAGGATCATCTCCACACAGACTATCCAGGGTAGTATCATATGATAACCTATCTGCCTCTCATAGAGCATTCACTATGGCTGTTACCTCCACAGCAAAGCCTCGCACATACAACTAGGCTATCAAACATTAGTGATGGTTAGATGCAATGAAAGCATAAATACTAGCTCTGCAAGAAAATAATACATGGCAATTAACAGAACTGCCTGCTGACAAAACTCCCATCGGTTGCAAATGGGTCTATAAAACCAAGCTTAGGGCAGATGGTACAGTGGAGCGTTATAAGGCGAGATTGGTCGCCAAGGGTTACACGCAGCAATTGGGAGTGGATTACATTGAAACATTTTCTCCGGTAGCTAGAATGACAACCATTCGGACCTTCCTTACTGTGGCAATGTCTAAGCAATGGATCATCCATCAAATGGACATCAACAATGCCTTTCTTCATGGCGATCTTGATCAAGAAGTATACATGGTCCTTCCCCCTGGGTTCCAAAGTGACAAACCAAACCAAGTATGTAAACTGTTGCGATCTCTCTATGGCCTCAAGCAGGCAAGTCGACAGTGGAATGCAAAGTTGACAACTGCCTTGTTACACGATGGTTTTAGTCAATCAAGTGTTGATCCCTCCTTATTCACAAAAGGTCGTGATGACAACTTCATTGCATTGTTAGTCTACATTGATGATATATTGGTAGCAAGCAGCAACATGGTTCTTATCCAGGGTCTGAAAGACTTACTAAATGCAGCTTTTAAGATCAAGGACCTAAGAGTTTTGTGCTACTTTCTTGGCATTGAGGCAAAGATCAGTAATGAGGGGCTCAACCTATGTCAACGGAAATATGCACTTGATATTCTTAATGATGCGGGGTTCATAGATTGCAAAC
The DNA here is from genome assembly GCA_003576665.1 of Ipomoea trifida. Classification (NCBI taxonomy): domain Eukaryota; kingdom Viridiplantae; phylum Streptophyta; class Magnoliopsida; order Solanales; family Convolvulaceae; genus Ipomoea; species Ipomoea trifida. Next base: position 22,598,123 of record CP025659.1, on the reverse strand, counting down.
CAGTACAGACTCCTATGGTGCCAGGTTCCATACTGACTCATGACACTGGTATACCTTTAGATGATCCAAGCAGCTACAGAAGGTTGATAGGGCGATTGTTATACCTTACGACAACCAGGCCTGACATCACTTTTGTTGTCATCACCTCAGCCAATTTGTTAGCACTCCCACGGATAAACACTTGATTGCTGCCCACCGAATCCTCCGTTACATAAAAGGTTCTCCAGGTCAAGGGTTGTTCTACCCTGCAGCTACCACAATCAAGCTTAAAACTTTTTCCGATAGTGATTGGGCGTCATGCACAGAAACACGAAAGTCAGTTACAGGGCTTTGCATCTTCCTTGGTGAATCTCTTGTTTCATGGCGATCAAAGAAACAAGCTACCGTCTCAAAATCATCCTCCGAGGCGGAATATAGAGCTCTAGCTGCGACGGCGTGTGAGGTCCAGTGGATTACCTCATTGCTCCATGATCTCTGTATTTAGAATGAAAGCCCTGCCATTGTTTTTTGCGACAATAAATCCGCCATAGCTATCGCTGAGAACTCCGTATTCCATGAACGGACCAAGCACATTGAAATAGATTGTCATATCGTAAGGGAAAGAGTTCTTCGTGGTCTGATCAAACTGCTGGTCGTAACCTCCCTTAATCAGATCGCAGATGGGTTTACCAAGCCACTGAGTTCACCTCTATTCTCCACCTTTGTATCTAAGCTGGGTGTTCAGAACTTGTACACTCCAGCTTACGGGGGGTATTAGAGGAAGAAGGAAAAATGTAGAGGGGTTGTTTCGTAATTCTCTTTTGCTAGGCAGTTATAACCGCTCTCTCTCTCTGTTGTAGCTATCACCAACATATATTAGAGCATGTGATCTTCTTCCCTTTCATACTGTAATATTCTCCCTTCCAGAATAATGAAGTAAACTGCTTTCTATTATTGAAATCATGATTCCCGTTACGGTTTGTTGTATACAAACGATGAATTATTAACTGAAGCAATACGGCAAAACAGGTAAACATATTGGCCTTGAAAATTATCATTTCTTCCTTAAAATTCTGATTTTCTTTTTAGTTTTTAATGCCACAGATACTCTTTTATGTTCAATTTTTTTTTTTGCACATTTTTTTTAGTTTTATATTTTATTTATGCTAAGGAATTATATATTTCTCAAGAAACCTAAGGGACAAACTTTTGTTGTTTAATTTGTTTAATTACTAAATAAAATAATAATAATAATAATAATAATAATAAAAACAATGCTTATGCGTTGTACTTTTGCTTGCGTAGGACGACTTGCGTAGACGTTTAGTTAATCGGCGTGAGCGGAAAAATTTGGTGCATAATTAAGAAAGCAATGGTGAAACACCGTCTAAGAGAGCGCGTGCTCAATCTGATGAGCTGGGTGTTGCGGACCTAGCTAGGGATCCGTACCTGCTAGCTACCCGGCGGAAGGGACTTTCTATGGTCGAGCCCCCGGCTCAGGTGTGGAAACATCAAACATCCCTAAGGGCCGGCAAAGTATCCGAACCCGCTAGCTACCCGACGGAAGAACATTTTGATGGTCTAGCCCCCAGCTCGGGTGTGGGAACGTTATGCCCCAAGGCCGGCACGAGATCCGAACTCGCTTGCTACCTTGCTGGAAGAGTCGACCTTTGGTCGAGCCCACGGCTTGGTGGAAGTAAGCTAACTATCGTAAAAAAAAATAACATAAAACAAAAAAAAAAACATTATGCGAGCAAAAATCTAAGCGACCCCACATCTCCTAGACGAAAAGGACTCGGATTGCAAATTAAATCACAAGGCTAGTGGTACTGGCTCAAAAGATGTTTGAGCAAACGACGTACTTCCATTCAAGTTGACGCAGAAGCATTCATTCAAGCATGGAACCTTGAGCAACTTCGATTGTGCTGGACGTTTACTCTCTCTCGTTGTCGAGTTCTCGCAACTCGAAGAGTGGGGGGCTGATGATGGATGTATTAGAAACGACCTAATAATAGGGACCTAGGATCCTGGAGCGCATAACCTAGGGTCCAAGAAGATAATCTGAGCGACCCTAAAAGGGTCCATGACCCGTAGCCCGCCTTCGGGCCCGAAATGGTGGGCCTTGACTTAGCCTCGCAGCCCACCATGTGAACCTTGATTTAATCTCATGGCCTGCCATATTTCTAGCTAGGTTGATTGGATTTCTTTCTTGTATAAATTAACGTTGCACAAGTATTATAGATCATACCGAATTCTCCTACAAACAACACATATTAAATTACTAAACAGTCTACTTGTATCTTCCTACATCAAGCAAAAGAGATATTATTGTAATTATATTATCCTTTTTGTTTTTATCCCGTTATATTTTATACGAGCTTTATTGATCTAAGTAACGCATACCCCGGGTCAATTAGTTCCATCAGTTACTTATTACAAAAATTCATACATCAATATGAAGAATATAATTAGATTTAAAAGATTTTCATATTTTTGCACTTAAAATGTGATAAGAAATATATATGTTGAATTTCTTTAATCTCGGGATTCGAATATTCTTTAGAGCATCTCCAATAGGCATAGATTTTGAGGAGTTTTTGCAGGTGTACTGTGACTAGAAAAGAGAAGATGGGAGGGAAAGAAAAAAAAAACAAGACAAAATTAAAAAAGAAAAAAAAGAAGAAGAAATATGCGGATGAGCGCGCCCATCGGAAGCGTGCACTACACATTCCCGACTAGGCGTTGGATGTACGCCAAACACGTACAAATGTAGTAGACTTTTGCCCTTTCTCTCTCCAACGAGACCCACAAAAAAAATTTACATTTGATATCCGAACCAAATTTATATATGTATATAACATAAATAAAAATATATTTGAACCAATAACCTATTAAATTCACAAAAAATTTAGTTTAGATAATATTAATATTTTTTGAGCTAATATTTAAAATATGTTTGGATATATTCATTTGAATGACATGTATGTAATATATACTTTTTATTTTGAATTCTAATATAGTAATATATGTGTGAAATTTCTATATATGATATCTGGACCAAAACGAATAATCAATTGAACTCAAACAAAATATAAAGCGTGGTATAGATTTCAATTTTTAATTTAGATAATGTGAATGATGTATAATTTTAAGCATAATCAAATAAATAATAAATGTAATCATAGTAATGAATAAATATGTAAGTAGATAATGGTAAGAATGTGGTTATAATGACATATAGTCTAATAGATGATAGCTGATTCTGTTTTCCATTTAGAAAACAGTTTTTTATAGTGTTTCAGTTTTCTAGAAAACTGAAAAATTATTTCCTGTTTTCAAAATGGAAAACTGTGCTAGTAAACATGTTTTCTGTTTTCTGTTTTCCAGTTTTCAAAATTTCCAGAAAATTAGAGAAAATTTCCAGTTAGTAAACGCACCCCAGGTCTTTAATTTGCAGGGCAACTCCAATCTCATTTCTCTTCTATATGACTAAAAAGACTGCAAAAACCTCCTCAAAAGTCACAAATAGAGATGCTTTTACTTAAATGGCAAAAATGTCTTTCTAAAATGCACAATCATATTGTTAGAGTGCCCAAATTAATAGTTTTTACACGGTTTTTTAGAGTGAATTTACCAACACGGAAGAGACAGAGGAAAGAAATAAAATGTGGGAGCTCCTCCTGTATGTAAGGAAGTGATTTTTCACAAAAATGTGGGACCCATTACCTACCATTGCTATCTGCGTCGCTCACGCGTTGATGCGTTATTTAGACCTTGCTTCTTTTTTTTTTTTTAAATCAATTTTATTTTATTTCTTTCTTTTTTATCTTTTCTCACATCTTCTCTTCCCTAATTATAGATTTACAGTTACAAAAACTTTTAAAAACCCAAAAAAATCCACTATGCCCTTAAATCCGCGGAGGAAAGCAGTACATTGACTATACTTTTTTTTTTTTTTTTGAATACTTTATTTGAATAGTATTTTGTGAAAGACTTGTTTTTTCTTGTAAAACTGAAGGCGGCGGAGCATACGCTAATCTCACTCAGCTCATGGAAGTGGATGCGAACAAATCAAAGGTGGCGATAATCTTCGCCGCCTCAGGCGGCGGAGCATACGCTAATCCTACTCATGGAAATGGATGTGGCAAATTATATCGTGGACCATGGTCCACAATGCATTGTGGACCATGATCATAACTGATACTGCAGTTGTGTTGAACGGATACTGCAGTTGTGTTGAAAAGATACTGCAGTTGTGTTGAAAGGAAACTGCTGTTGCACGGAACAGAGGCCGTTCATCCGTTCCACACAACTGCAATATCCGTTCAACACAACTGCAGTATCTTTTCAATACAACTGCAGTATCCGTTCAACACAACTGCAGTTCCAGATGAATGACACGGCCTCTGTTCCGCACAACTGCAGTTCTTTTTCAACACAACTACAATATCCTTTCAACACAACTGCAGTATCAACCATGACCCATGGTCCACAGTACTGAATGGATGCGAACAAATCCAAGGCGGCGATAATCTTCGCCGCCTCCTCCTCGTTCAGTATATTCTTTAAAGACCAAAAAAAAAAAAAAAAAAAAGTTCAGATTAGATAATTCATTACGTATCCTGTGTTGATTTAAATCTGTATATAAGTATATTTTATTGACCAAAAGCATTAAAATGGCATACGTTTTAGTGAAATTTCGTCAGATTTTGTTTTTGATACTACAATTTTAATTCAATTTTAAGTCAAGTTATGATTGAACTCTTAATTAGAGTTTAATTTTATTTTTGGTCGTAAATTTATAGGTGATAATTCATTTTTAGTCTTTTTCTATTAGAACGTCTTCATTTGGTCATATTATTATTGTGACATGACTATTTTTGGTCCTCCGTCAAAATTTTTTTTGAAATGTCGTTAATTATAAGGACATTTTGATCTTTTTTAATTTATTCAAAGTAAGTTGATCTGCTATATTTATTGTGTTTATTTTTTATAAAATAATCATAATTAAAAACCAAAATGTCATTGTATTTAACGATATTTAAACTGTTTTATTGATAAAGGATAAAAATTGATCATGTCACAATAATATTAGGACTAAAAGTGTATGTTCAAAAGAAAAAAAAAAAGATTAAAAGTGGACTGTCACCTATAGATCTAGGACCAAAAATAAAATTAACTCTTTCTCTAATCAATATTACTTACATTTACAAAATCTAAATAAAAATCTTATTTAAAAAAAAAATACTTTCACTTAAATTAAAAATCACCAAAGTTTTTGTTATAGAGTTCTTAACTTCTGGTTCTGTCGTTTTATTAATAGTTCAAATGAAATCAGTTCACAAGGTTCATATTTGTGTAAGACCATTTCACAAATCTTTATTCGTAAATCGTGTAGAATCGAATCAATATAAAAATGTACGTACTACTTATAAAGGACAGATACAATATTAATTAAGAATAAAGTGTTTATTACATATAATAAAAAGTGTAATATTTTTGATGAAAAATGTAATACTTCTACGAAAGTATTATATATTTTTCTCAAAAATATTACAATTTGTTGTATAAGTAATGTTAACAAGTGTCACTTACTTATAAAGAAAAATGTAATACTTTTTAAGATTTAAAAAGTATTACATTTTTCCTTAAAAGTATTATATTTTTATCATATAAGTAATAAACACTTTATTCTTGATTAGTATTACTTTTTTGAATATAAGTATTAAATTTTCATATTGATCTGACCTGTATGGACAAGGATCCATGAGACGATTTTACACAAATTTTTACTATATTTGGACAAAATAAAAATATCAAATTTCTTATAAAAATATTTAATAATTAAAAAAAAATCACCAAATTACCGTTGTATCCGGTTTGTTTCGTTGTTACTTCTGTTTGAATTTGGATAAGATCGACAAGCGGTGGTCAACTTGATTATCACCTACAACAGCTGTAAAAACTAAATTGGTTTTTGTTTATTATCACATTCTGACATTTGAAACATATATTTTGACCACTAGCTAACAAAGACACCTATCTCTGAATTCCATTTTTTGGATGAAATGGTTTCATTGACATTTTTAGCAACTTATATCCTTAGATTGGATTTGGTAAACAATTTAACAATATCATAGTTATCGCATTACAAAATAATATTTCTTTCTTTTTTGAGTTCTACTGACTCGGTTACAATGTCAACCTACTGAAGCACAAAGAGTCAATAAATACCTCCACTGAAGTTCAAACTCACTCCCTTCCACATGGGAGTGTACACCGGGTGCCGCTTGACCACAAGGTCTTTGGCAAACTAATATTTCTTATTATACAAGTTAGCGAGTAAAAATTGTAAGGGCAACAACATCAGTTTAGTTTTTTAATGAGTTTTTGTTAGGATTAAAAGATAAAAGAAAAAAAATTAAAAGATGGTCCATTTGACCATTGTTCCTTTTCTAAAAGTTTGCAATTAGTTAGCTACTTACATTTATGACTTAGGATTAAAATTTTGTTATTTCGTCATTTAATAAAGTGAGCTAATTTGTAATTTTATCAATCAAGCCTTCTTGTCCCAATGTAACATGTAATTTATCTCCTTCTCTTATAAACTCTTTTAATAGACTGATATAATTCAATATTAGACATATTTATTAAATGATAGAATAAAAAAATATTAAAAAGACTAATTGTGACAACCAAATGAAAGTCTAATAATGTAATGTGACAAAAAAAGTATAATTAAATGTGGCAACACGGTAATATTAAAAATTTAAAAATGAAATTTTCTCAAATTTAAATACAATAGTTGATAAAAATTTTGTAGAATGGTCAACAGTTTTTATAATATTAAATTTGCAGCACATGCTCCAAGACTGTTTAATTTATTGTTGTTTACACTACACGTAAGTACTAAAACCCCCCGTGCAATATATGCATGCAGTGGACCACTTCGTTTCACACTTCATGACTTCGAACAAATTTTTATTTATTTATTTATTTTGATACATTAAGGTTTACGATTTAGGCTAGATTAATCTTAAATCTCTATCCAATAACACTGGATGAATAAATTATGAGTCATCCAATCAGTTCTTAGTTTTCACCCTTGTTTGTACATATGCATAAGAAGTTTTCATATCAATTTTTTTGGACTTCGAGTGTCCTACCCTACCGCTAAAGCAAGACTTACATGATAACTCTTTAACCATTAAGCTAAGCCTAGCGGGACATTTATTTATTTATTCATTTTTGGATACATTAGGGATTAATAATCCTATATATAGTTGAGGTTGTGCCATAGGATAATGCACATACAAAATATCATCAAAATTATTGTTTCTAAAACTGACGATGGAAAAAGTAATTTTAATTTGCTTTCATTCCTCGTGGCCCTCTCCGTACAACTTTTGTGCATTGAAGCACAAATTATCTCTGACCCGGTGCTGGACAGCTCCGGCGAAGAAGTCCTCACCGGAACGGACTATAACATAGTACCGGCCGCCGGAGACACCGAAGGCGGCGGCGGCTTGACGCTAGCCAGCGGCCCAAACTCTACCTGCCCACACCTGGTAGTCCAATCTCCTGACGCTTCTTCCAACGGCTTCGCTGTCCAATTTTCATCCATTAATCCTGCCTTCAACAATGTCCAGGTATTGTTCATCATATGTAAACATTTTATTATTATTTGCTGCATATAATGTAAACATTAATCCAATTTTTTTTTTTAAAAAAATAAAATAAATAGCTAAACTTTAATTTATATGTGAAATCAAATAAAATCAATTAATCCATTGAATTTAAAAAGGTACAATTAAATGCATTAATATATTATTTTCTTGCATCGAAGTTTAAAAACAAATTATTGACCTATAATTAAATGCCACTACGGTTCAAAGGAGATTCCAGCGACCGACGAATGGTAGTAAATCACCTACGGAGAAGGCGGCTTGTTGGTCGTCTTCTTCAAAGGCGACCGGTGACAGTTTGTAAGTTGTCGGTAGGGATGACAATGGGTCGGGTGTGGGTCGGAAGGGCTACATTCATCACCTGACCCACCTTTCATTTTCTCCACCCACCCCCACCCCCAACCCGCATCGGGTGGACTTTTTTAGAATCCATCCCCACCCCCACCCCCACCAGGTGCGGGTGTCCACTACGGGTATCCACCACTTATCAATTTATTTTATTTTTTTTTTCAAAAAATAATACGGAGTATCAAAATTACTTAGAGATAATTAAACAATAAAATTCATTACTTATACTAAAACATAAAACAATAGAAATATTATAATATAATAACTAAGTTGTTAATTTAAAAAATAAATTTAGTAGTTTAGATATAAAAATACTAAAAAGTTACCTAAAATTATTGAAACTTTTATAATTAACTATATACTAGTACTACTTATTTTACTATTATATATATGTATACACACTACATGGTGGGTCGGGTGGGGTGCTAGGCGGGTTTTGTACATAAGATCCGAATCCAACCCGACCCACCGCGGGTTTACATTTTTAAGATCCACACCAGATCCACCACCCACTATCACCCAAAAAAACCCGATCCATGCGGGGTGGATTCGAGTGATTATCCGCGGGGCGGATTGAAATTGCCATCCCTAGTTGTCGGTTTTAGTCAAATTAGGTAACTGAAAAGTACATTTTGGTCAACGAACTAAAAAAAGTGCAATTAGGTTACTGAGCTGTCCCAAATTTTACAATTCGACCAATTTTGACATTTTCTAAGGTCATCGCTGACATGGCAATCATCATATAAATTTAAAATTTGATCAAATTGCATAGTTTTGAACCGTTCAAGAACTTAATTGTACTTTTTTTTGTGTGTAAGTTAGATGACCTAATTGTATGTATGTATGTATGTTGAATGGTGTGCAGGTATCAATAGATCACAACATCAAATTCTCGGCCGTGACCACTTGTGTTACGTCTACGGTATGGAGGCTAAACTCTGAAGAAATCAGTGGCGAATCTATTGTGACAATAGGCGGAGAAGAAGGCAACCCAGGACGTGATACAGCCAACAACTGGTTCAATGTTCGGAGAGATGGAAATGCGTACAAACTCAATTTCTGCCCAATCCTGTGTGATGATTGTAGCTGTGGGGACCTTGGAATTTTGGAGGTTGATGGAATAACAATTCTTGCAATCACTGATGACCCATTGAGGGTTGTGTTTAAGAAAGCCTAATATATGTGTATATGTATGTATGTGTGTATTAATTTGAAAATATAATCTTGTGATGTAATAAGCAAGACAAGATCTATCCTTGCCTTGTACTGATAAATAAATAAAGTTATGTCAAATAAAAATTACGAGTTTTAATTTGTACGTGTTCATTGTTAGAATATGTATCTATTGTCATAAAACCATAATTCTAAATTAATGTTTTTTTTTAAAAAAAAATTATTTTAATGGCTTAATCATTATTTTCGTATAAGTTGGAGTCGCTATTGTACACTTCGATCATTTAATTTAGTTATGGACTTATGGTTAGGCGATCATTTAATTTAGTTATGGACTTATGGTTAGGCTATGGATGAACATTAAACTTTGTTTGGCACATCTAGCTATGGGTTGAAAATGTTTGAGAAAATAAAAAACAGATACTAGCTTGTAAAGAATCATGAGTATTACAAAAAATAAAAACAACAAAAAATGGTACAAAAGTGGAAAATTAAAGATCATAAATTTAAGGATATAATATGAAATTAAGAAAATTTTAAGGACCACAACATAACCTAAGGTGATGTGAATATGTTATCCAGACTGAGGAAACATCACTAAACATGAATTATTTTTTTTTTTGAAATCCTAAACATGAATTATTTATTAAGCCTAAGTACTTTTTTTTTTTAATACAATCTTCAATGGCAGAACACGGTTGATGGATATATATATCAAGTGTGAGTCAAGAAGAGATGTCCAAGTATATGGGGTATGGAGAGCAAAGCATAAGGAGAGCAAAGCATAAGACTATAACATCACGTTTGGTTCACGGAATGAATTTTAAGGGAATAGGAATACTACTCCATAAGGAATGGAATAGGTAAGGAATAGAATATGAATTGTATTCCAGCGTTTGGTTCGCTGAAGGAATAGACTTGGGAATTGTATTCCAGTGTTGGTTGGTTAAAGGAATAGAAATAGAATATATATTTAAAAGACATAAATGCCCTTGTACAAAATTTATTATTATTATTATTATTATTATTATTATTATTAATAAGTGGTTCAAATTATTTAATTAAGTTTAAAATTCTTAGTCAATATCGCTAACTAGTTGCCTATATTGATGGAGTGTTGGGATAAGTAGTCATAAATCTTCTCAATGCTCAGTTTTTGCAGAGTGTCGAACAACTACCAGGGCCACCTCCGGCGACCCCGAGGCAGAGTACAGATTACGCGGTAGCTTATCTGTATCGACCGTCCGCGATTGGCCGTTTCAGAAACGCTTTTGCTTCCTCCGTTTTCTTCTTCTCCTCCATCATCCTCGCATTTTTCGTACACCGTTTCTCCGTTTCCGATCTCTACTTTCCGGTGGTGGTGGTGCCGGCCAGGAAAGGTACCGAGCTATTACTAGTGCTTACTACAGAGGAGCTGTCGGAGCACTGCTTGTATATGACATAACAAAGAAGCAAACCTTTGACAATGTCCAAAGGTGGCTCCGAGAACTGAAAGACCATGCAGACTCAAACATTGTCATTATGATGGCTGGGAACAAGTCTGATCTCAACCACCTCAGAGCAGTCTCCAAGCAGGATGGTCAAGCTTTGGCTGAGAAAGAGGATTGTCATTTCTGGAGACATCAGCATTGGAAGCGCTTAATGTAGAAAAGGCTTTTCAGACTATTTTGTCAGAAATCTACCATATTGTAAGCAAGAAGGCACTGTAGAATACTTTCTTTACCTTATTGGTACAAGAAAGTAAGATTGTGAATGTTAATTGTTTAGTGGTTTAGGTGAATCTACTCTCATATCGTACACTTATTTATGCTTTGATGCAGGCTGCTCGTATTATTGGTTGTCTTCTTTGCCTTCATGTATTGAACAATTGATTTAATAAAGTTATTTTGTTTTCAATATATATATATATATATAATTTGTAAAAAAAAAGAGAGAAGGTTAGATGAATACCTTGAAGAAAAATTCCAATTTGCAACGGAGGAAGGGTAAAAAAGAGAATATGATAAAATATCTATTCCTGAGAGGTCAGGAATGGACTAATACCAGGGGGTACTGGTAATAGCTATTACCCTTGCAAGGGTAATAGCTCATTCCCAGGAACAATGTTCCTGGGAATACAAATGCTTACGAAACAACGGAATATGCTATTACTAGGAATGTTCCCTGCCTATTCCGTGAACCAAACACCCCGTAAGAGTGGGGGTCGCTCGAACGGGATGCATAGGATTGGAGAACCATGTCCGGGCAGGGCACGAAATACTAGAGAGCAAGACATGGGCTAGATGCGAGGGCTTTCGGGCCGGTCGTGATCAGCTATCAAGATTGACATCCGAGGTCCATCTCAAGGCATGAGGGAGGACGGTTAAGCCTTGACCAATTCTCAAAGCTCACCCTATTTTTAGGGGGATTTGTTAGGGAGATTAGTTTGTATAATATGCCTTGTCTAGGCCAAGATACACTCATGTACTTTTCATTACACAATATAATCTTGTAATGCCCACAGCAAATCGAGAAATCTTCTTGCAAAATACTTGTCCTTATTATCACATTGTATTTATGGCTCATTCTTGTTTTCTATCCGGGGTTAAATTAATTTGAACCCGAATCAATTAATTTAACCATTGGTATTTTCATTGGGAGCTTGACATATAAGCTCGAGCGTGCTCCTTAATCGATACTTCCTACCAAACCAACACTTCAACAATGGAGAGATCCCATTCACGTAACTCCTGGGACTTTGACAACACTAGTGTCACCCCAACCGGCAATAACTTGAATGGGGCCGTAGGTCAACAAACTTTACCACTAGGTCAATGGCTAGACTTGAGGGGACACTTGAACAATAACCAGGGTGGAGAACCAACCCCAGGCCTACATTCTCCGTCACTCACTATAACCTTGCTGACCCCGGGTATCCAAGTTGGGGTGGTTGCCATCCAATGGGCCATGATTATGCTCAACGAGTGTGAATGCTGGGAATGCGGAACCAAGTGAACTTGCACTATACCAAACAATATCAATGTTGTGAATGCGGAACATCTGGATCAAGATATATTGGGAAATGATGATGATCTAGTTGAAGTAAATGTAAAAATTGTCATAAATTTTGTTGACACAGGAGAAACTTATAATAGAAAGATAATAGTACACTCATCAACAACATAATTTCCTACGCAGTTGCCCTTACTATTTCATATGATAACCTAAATCCAGAACTGAAATCAATAACAGAGTGTCGAAAGCTCCCTGACTGGTTAAAATAGAAAGAGGCAATTGAGGCATAGCTTAATTCGCTTAACAAAAGGAAAGGATTTGGTCCCACCATACTTACCCTGAGAGATGTGGTCCCAGTAGGATCTAAATGCATGGGTATTCATACGGAATATGAATGAAAATAATGAGGTGGTTAGATAAAAAGCGAGATTAGTAGCTCATGGGTTTACACAGAGACCCGAAATTGATTTTGAGAAGATATATATATTCTTCTGTTATTGATGGAACTCCATTTTGCTATTTGATATCGCTGCATTGAAATTAAATTTGGATATGCAGTTGATAGACGTCGTGACCACCTATCTATATGGGTCACTAGACACTAATAATATGTGTGTTTGTTTGTGTGTGTGTGTGTGAGAGAGAAAATACTCGAAGGTATTCAAAACTCTAAGACGTGGGAGAAGAATGTTTGGAACATGTATAGCATCAAACTACAAAGGTCATTATATGGTTTGAAGCATTCGGGTAGAATGTGATATAACCATCTAAGTGAATTCCTCTTGAAAGAATGATATGTAAATGATTAGATTCGTCCTTGCATCTTTATTAAGAAATCATCATTTGGTTTCTGCATTATATCTATTTATGTTGATGACATAAATTTTGTTGGGACACAAAAGGATCTTGTGGAAACCTAGCATGTTCATATTTCATATTTAACGCTTGGACAATGACTTTGTTTTTCATTTTTTTTACCTTTACTTTTTATTTCATTGTTCAAAAGTGGAAAAATAAAATGGTAATATGCTCTATAATTACTAAAGGATTTAATTTGAATCCAATAGTAGCATAACAAAAGTAGGAAAATAAACAGAGTAATGAATATCAAAACTCATAGAAGGATGCAAAAGTCACCAACCAAACACAACTTATGTTTTGAAGAGGTCAGTATAAATATTACATTTTCATATAGACTCAACTCAACCCAACCCGTCTCATAGATAAAAGATCCGTAAAACGATCTCACGCTATTGACTCAACTCAACCCAACCCGTCTCATAGATAAAAGATCCGTAAAATGATCTCACGCTAGTGTGACCCTTACCTACGTACCCTCTTGGTAGGTGTTACCAATCTCAACTAGTGCACCTATTATATTCTAGCTACTTGTCACAGATGAATTAATTACTTCAAATATATTATAGACAATTATTGTACAACATATTAAAGAAAAGACGAAA
>CP025659.1:22545651-22559603 GCA_003576665.1 Ipomoea trifida | reverse complement strand
TTCACCCCTGTGATTGGACTTCGGTCCCTGTGATTGGACTACGGTCCCTGTGATTGGGTTCATTACCCCTGTGATTGGGCTCATTACCCCTGTGAGTGAGCTTTGCCTTTGTGCATTCGGTTTGAGTTTGGGATTGGGTTTAGTATGATGCTTAGTGGTTGTTGTTGGGTTTCCTTTCGGTTCTTGAGATGTGAGTCCTTGTTTATTCTGTTGATATCTCGTTGCTCTTGTTTATGATTGGTTGTTCCTTATGGTTGTGTTCAGTTGGTATCTTGGTTATGGTTCGTTGTTGTCTTATGCTTTCCTTGTTAATCATTGGCTTTGGTTGGATGAGTCTTGGTTTATGATTCGTTCAGTTTATCCTTGTTGAGTATCCGATTTGAACTATTGAACAGTTCGTTGGTGTTTATATTCTATATGGGTGTGTAAACCTATTTACAAACTTATATGTATATCTATACTTCCTTGCGGGTGTGAATGGTGGTTACTTAGCAGTCTTTTGCTAATGGTTTCTTGTGTGTTTTCCAGGTTTGCCTTAAAGCCTATGCGCGAGCGCGATAGAGATACACCCGTACGAGGAGGCTTAGATAGTGGTTATGTTTTAGACTTTTGCTTTGGCCTGTGAGCCGTTTGAGACTTTATATACTCTAGATTAGTTTTTGGATATTGTTAAACATGCTTTAAGGATTATCGTTTATACAGTTCCGTTCTTATGGTTAGCCTGTGCATCTAGGTGGTGTTATCTTTCCTAGATGTGGCATGACGCCCCTTAGGTTTTAAATTCGCTTCCGCTATGTTCTGTTGTTAGTTGAGATAGGCAGCTGTTTTGTTGAGATTTTAGCTATCTCAGCTCGTGTAAGGTTGGGGTGTCACACGTTTGGGTTGTATTCCAACTTGTGTAAACCTTGGTGCATCTAGTGGATTGGGCAAAAAGCTGAGTAGCCCCGCAGATGTAGGAGTCATAGCTCCAAACTACGTGATCAATTCCTGTGTCCTGGTTCTCTTTCTTTACTTGCGTTTTTATTTATTGTTTTGGCTTTTAGTTTATATAATCTGGACTAAAACCTATACAAACGTTAAATAATCCCTAAAGTATTGCATTCAAGATCCACGAAGTTATTTCAATTGGTATCAAAGCCCGGGGACTTAATTTATTAGTCTACCGATCTGGCGATCTTGTGTTTCTTGAACTCAATTCTTTGTTGTCAGTTCGTTGCTTTATTTTCGGTTCTCGCTGTCTCTTGTTCTGTTTCACCGTGTGTTGAGTGTGTCAGGATGGATAGGATGAAAACTCCTCCCGAGTTAACAAGTGACAACTACCCATACTGGAAGGCTCGGACAAGAATGCATCTTAAAGCTTTAGGCGATCGCATATGGACAATTGTCCTAACTGGTTGGGAACATCCCAAAAAAAAGGGTGCAACAGAAAATGATCCCAAAGTGCTTAAACCAGAAATTGAATGGGATGCAGCTGAAAGGACCTCTGCGGGTTATAATCATAAAGCTTTAGATACTATTTATTCGCTAATGCATGAAAGTCAGTTTACTTTAGTTGCAGGTTGTGAATCTGCAAAAGAAGCGTGGGACATATTGGAAACTACCTATGAAGGTACTGACTCAGTAAGACAATCTAAGTTACAGCTGGTTCATTCAGATTTTGAAGATCTAAGGATGAATGAAAACGAAAATATTACGAGCTTCAACGAACGTGTTCAAGAATTGGCAAATCGAGCTGCTGTGTTAGGCGAACCATTTCCCCAACAAAAATTGGTCAAGAATGTCTTGCGGTCTCTACCACAGCGTTTTCAAATGAAGGTTACCGCTATCCAGGAAAACGCAGGTTGGGAAGATAAAACTCTTGCAGCGTTGATGGGAAGTCTTAAGACCTACGAAATGGAGATTCTGACCGATCATACAAAGAAGGAGAAATCCGTTGCTTTCAACGCTGAAGGACAAAACTTCGACTTGCCTGATACAGATGAGCTTTTTGATGATCCTGTTGGTTTATTATCTAAACATTTTTCTAAAATTTTGAAATAGGTCAAGCAAAAGAATTACACACAAAATAATAGGGTGCAAAATCAGAAAGGAATCAACTCGAATAGCTCAAAAGGTATGTCAAAATCTGGAGGATCAACATCAAAATCATCTGGCTCACGTTCTGGTAAATCTAAAGACAAAGTGAACAAGGGCATCCGATGCTATGAATGCGAAGGATTTGGACATGTTCAGGTCGAGTGTGCAACATACTTACGAAGAAAGAAGTCCATGACGGCCCTAACCTGGAGTGATGATGAACCTGAATCAGAAGCTACTGATTCAGACACTGACGAAATTTCTGGAAATTTTGTGGCCTTTACTACAATAGCTGACGTTGATCCTGACACAGAAGAGCTCGCTGGTTCAGACAGTGGAGAATATAATTCAGCTGAAGATCGAGAGTTACCTCCTGTGTCTTATGAATTAGAATACAAAAAGTGGTACTCCAAATGGGAGGCTTTATTTAAAGTGCATCATTCTTTGTCTAGTAAAATTGTTGTATTAGAAGATGCTAAGATGGTGTACAAAAACCAAGCTTCTGAAAAAGATATCCTATTGAAGGCTAGTCTTGAACGTGAGGAAAAGCTACAACAGGAGCTGGACACGCTCAAACGACGTATCAAGATGATGGACACCACATCTACCCTTGATGAAATACTTGATTCAGGAAGACAATCGTCTACAAAATTTGGGCTTGGTTTCTCCGGTGGGAAAAACAAAGATACTATGTTTGTGAGAAGTTCTAAACCAGTTCATAACACGCCAAAATCAAACCCAGCTCAACAAGGCGATATGACAGTGTCTAAACTAGTGTATGACATGCCTAAATCAAGCTCAGCTTCACAACGCCGTGTGACAGAATCTGGATCATATCGTGTCTTTTCCAAACCCAATATATGTAGACGTGGCTATGGTAATGTATGGTATCCAAATTTTCATCGCATGAGATATAATCCTGTTTGTCATTATTGCAGGATGCGCGGGCACACCAGACCAGAATGTTACTATTTCTACAAGGATCAAAGGGCTACAAAATACTCCAACAAGTTTATTGCTCCCTTTACCAAACAAATCTGGGTCAAGAAAGCTGACTTTGTTTGTCACGTTTCGTTTCACACTAAAAGTTCAGGACGAGAAGGAAGATGGTACTTCGACAACGGCTTTTCTCGTCATATGACAGGAAATTCAAACTACCTGACAGATGTTAAAGAAAGTCAAGGAGAAGTTACCTTCGGCGATGGAGTAAAGGGTAAAATTAAAGGAGTTGGCACACTAAATGTAGCTGGCTTACCGAAACTGAAACGTGTTCTTCTGGTTAATGGGTTGCACGCAAATCTCATAAGCATAAGCCAACTTTGTGATCAAAACTGGAATGTGTCCTTCACGAAAGATCTATGCAGTGTCCTGAACGATCAACAACAATGTGTTATGGAAGGTAAGCGTTCTTCAGACAACTGCTATATACTAACTAACGATACTCTTTGTTGCAGGACAAGTATAAATGAATCAGAATTGTGGCATCAAAAGTTGGGTCATCTAAACTATAGGTCCTTGGATCATCTCGTAAAGACTCAAGGTGTTCTCGGTCTACCCAAGGTAAAATTTGATTCAGCAGGGGTGTGCGGTGCATGTCAAGCCGGAAAGCAAACCAGATCGTCTCACTCTCCTCAAAAAGTAATCAACACAAAGCATTGCTTGGAGCTGATACATATGGATCTCAAGGTATATTTTAGTTTGTGTTGACGATTATTCGCGTTTTTCGTGGGTGAATTTTCTCAAGGAAAAGTCTGAAACTCTCGAAGCATTCAAAGCCTTAAGTCTGAAGCTTCAGAAGATGAAAAAAGAGCCAATCATCCGGATACGAAGCGATCATGGACGTGAGTTTGACAATAATCTGTTCGACGAGTTTTGCAACAATTCCGGTATCACACACGAATAATCGCACCATTCAGGAAATGGCTAGAGTGCTTCTAAACGCAAAAGCATTACCTCAAAAGTTCTGGGCTGAAGCAGTTAACACAGCCTGTCATATCATCAACAGAGTTTATCTTAGACCAGGCACAAATCAAACACCATATGAAATATGGAAAGGTAAGAAACTGAACCTAAAGTATTTTCACATTTTTGGCTCACGGTGCTTTATTTTGAAGGATAGAACTCCAACTGCGAAGTTTGAACCCAAAAGCGACGAAGGAATATTTCTTGGATATTCCTCAAATAGTAGAGCATACTGGGTCTACAACAAAGTTACAAAAACCATAATAAAGTCAACAAATGTGGTGGTAAATGATCAACCCGAAGATGTTGTTGAAATTCAGTCATCTGGATTTTCACCAGAAGATGAACCCAATAGTTCAGGCTCTCCTACAGCACATAATTCAGAATCTCCTAGTACGAGTCAAGAACCATCAACTTCAAACACGCCTGAAGATGAACCTGAAACTGATCAGTATGAAGTTGACATACCTACTCGTACACAAAAGAATCATCCTATTCAGAATGTTATTAGAGATCCAAGAGCTGGAATCCGAACCAGGGGAACACCTAGGAAGGACTATTCTCAACTCACTGGTTATGCATGCTACACATCGAAAATTGAGCCTAAGACAGTAAAAGAAGCTCTCACTAATGAGCATTGGATCAAGGCAATGCAAGAAGAACTAGCGCAATTCGAAAGAAACAAGGTATGGTCACTTGTCCCTAAACCTAATAATGTGAATGTTGTAGGTACAAAGTGGATCTTTCGAAACAAAACCGACTCAGATGGAAACATTGCACGCAACAAAGCAAGATTGGTAGCTCAAGGCTACTCACAAATCGAGGGGATTGACTACGATGAAACTTTTGCCCCTGTTGCTCGACTAGAGTCAATACGTCTTCTCCTGTCTATTGCATGTGCTTTAAAGATCAAACTATATCAGATGGACATTAAGACAGCTTTTCTAAATGGCTATCTGAATGAAGACATATACGTTGCTCAACCGAAAGGATTTGAAGATCCTCATCATCCGGATTATGTCTACAAGCTACAAAAGGCGTTGTATGAACTCAAACAGGCCCCGAGAGCCTGGTATGAGAGACTGACGCAGTACCTAGTTCAGCACGGCTTCAACCGAGGGGGAGTAGACAAAACCCTCTTTATCCAAAAGTCAGGTAAACATCTCACTATTGCACAAGTATATGTTGACGATATTGTCTTTGGATCTACTAAAGCAGGTGCAACTGATGAGCTCGTGAAAGTTATGCAACATGAGTTTGAAATGAGTATGATTGGGGAGCTGACCTACTTTCTAGGACTTTAGATAAAGCAAACTGATGAAGGCATATTTATTTCTCAAGAGAAATATGCCAAGAACATTCTGACAAAGTTTGGACTTGAATTTGCAAAAGACGCTAGAACCCCAATTTCTACATCAACGAAACTTTTCAAAGATGAAAATGGTGTTTCAGTTGACTCTACTCTCTATCGGAGTATGATAGGAAGTTTGTTATATCTGACAGCCAGCAAGCCAGATATTATGTTCAGTGTAGGAGCATGTGCGCGATATCAAGCTGATCCGAAAGAATCTCATGTTAAAGCAGTGAAACGTATTATAAAATACGTGAAAGGTACGCAAAACTACGGTATATGGTTTTCAAATGACACTAATCTGAGTTTGGTAGGTTTTAGCGATGCCGACTGGGCTGGAAATGCGGACGATAGAAAAAGCACATCAGGTGGCTGTTTCTTTATCGGCAAAGGCTAAGTAAAAAGCATAATTCGATCTCTCTTAGTACAGCTGAAGTAGAGTATATAGCTGCAGGGAGTGCTTGTACACAGTTACTTTGGATGCGACAAATGTTATCTGACTACGGGCTAAATCAGAATCTTATAATCTTGTACTGTGACAACACCAGCGCCATCAACATATCAAAAAACCCGGTGCAGCACTCAAGAACGAAACACATCGATATAAGGCATCACTTCATTCGTGAACTGGTAGAAGACAAGGAAATTGAATTGGATTATGTTACAACGGAGAAAAATTTGGCAGATCTTTTCACTAAACCTTTGGACAAATCTCGTTTTGAAATGTTACGATCAGCCCTGGGAATCTGCAGTTTTGCAAATTAATTTTTGGGTGATCGATATATAACAGGTATACTTTTTTTAAAAATATTATTTTATTACTAATATTTTTTTTCTCTTTTAGTGTTCTCTTTTCAGGAATAAATAATGGTTGATATGTTTTTTTTCCCTTGGCCGAAAAATATCCAAGAATCCTAAACCTTATGATATTCCTTTTATCCTAAATCTTCTACCTACTTATCCTAAAAGATCTCAAAATCTTGTTGGATTAACACTCAACTACTCTCACGCTTCCCAATACATATTAAAAGTCCATCTTTTACTCAAAGCCTCACTTTTTCCCTTTCTTCTTCGAGAACATACCCGATCGGCTTCCTCAAAGCTCCACACCGAAAAATCAAGCTCATCTCCCATGGCTTCAAGCTCCAATCCACAAATTGACACCAACCCGTTCCTAATCTTCAAAGCTACGGATGAAAGGAACACTCTATTTCGTTCAATCCTCACAAATTCCTCAAATCTCTCAACCTCTTTCAAAGAACGAGTCTTGGCAACACTTCTACAAAATCAAGAGCTTTTGGATGATCTTTCTACGAAGGAGTCCAGGAATCTCCTCACATTGGCTTAGGGAATCGGTGCTACGCCATGGCCGATTGAAGAAAGTGATGATGAAGTTGATGAGGCAGACCTTCAGGCAGCGTTGGAGGCTTCGAAAAAGGCTGACAATGTGGTATCTTTCTCTATTTCCTCTAATTCTGGCACTGTCTCGTTGCCTGTTTCAGTTTCGCCCTCTTTAGTTTCTTCGTTGCCTAGTGCTGTAGTCTGTTCTGATAAGCCTAGCTCTTCGTGTGTTACATCTGTGGCTGCTTCTATATGCCCTTTAAATGTGCCTTCTGCTATTAACTCTGATATAGTGCATATACCTGCTGCTTTACCATCTGTTTTACCTGCTTCTGTGCTATCTGCTGATTCGGTAGTGGCTACTGGCTCTGTTTCTGCCTCTGTTCCAGCATGCTCTGTTTCTGGCTCTGCTTCTGACTCTGTTTTAGGAAGGTCTAGGCCCGAGCAAGTCACAATTCTTGATGTTTCTACGTTTAATAAACGTGATATTGCATTATATGTTGACTTGCCTGCTGTATTTCCTGTCTCAAAATCTGATGATGTTTCGGTCACTGTTGCTACATGTCCTTTGCCTGTGTCTGAGTTAGTCACTGTTCCAGCTTCCTCTGGTTCAGTTCCTTTGTCTGCCAGCACTATCGAATTGTTATCTGATTTAATATCAAAATTGTCTGTACCTTGCTCTGCTTTGCCTGTGTCTGTGCCTCTTATACAGGTGCCTATTGAACAATCAACTCAAAAAGCCAAAAAGAAAGTTTCTGGGAAAAGGAAATTAGATGATACAAGTGATGTGATCATTGTTGGAGAAAAGCGAAAAGGGAAAAAGCCTATGACCACTCCTACTTCAAGAATGACTCGGTCCAAATCTGCCTTTGGATCTGCTGATGCTGCTGCCTCTGTTAGCCCTATCATCAACCCTGCCTCACCACCCGCAAGCATCAAGATTGAGAAGTTCAAGCCGATCTTGCGTGATTCATCCTTGATTAGAGAGTGGACTACTCATAGCTCTCGTGGTGTGTTGCTTCAGAAGGAGATTGATGTCGATGATATTATGCGCCACTGCAATATCATTCCTTTGTTGAAAGATCAAGATTTGCTTCAAACAGTTCAGAATGTGGGTCCTTGTTCTGAATGGTTGACTGCTGAGTTCTACTCCAATCTGTCTGCTGATTCCACGTCTCAAGAGTCTACTTTGTTTCACAAGGCATATGTTCATGGCAAGTGGTATGATTTCAGTCCAGAAATCATCAACAAGTTCTACAATCGGGCTGCTCTATCTGACAGGTGTAATCCAGGCTTAGACACTCTAGTTGCTGCCTTGACACACAACAAGCTTACTGCCTGGCCTAAAGGGAATTTGTCTTCTCAACAGCTGACTGTCGTATACTCTGTTTTGTTTCGTTTAGCCATGAGCAACTAGCTGCCTACAATGTCCAAGAGTTCTATTTCGACAAAGATGGCTCTCTTGCTCTACAAAGTTCGTCACATGGTCAAGTTTGATCTTGGTGAAATTATCTACGGCCACATCATGGAGTTTGTTCTTAAGAAGAAGGAGTCCAAAATTCATCTTCCCTTTCCGAATTTGATCTTTGGGATACTCAAGGCTCAAGGGTTTACTCCGTACAAGAATGAGCCATTGTTGAAAATTCCAAGCCAGTACACTGTTGATTCACGGCTTTGCTTGAAAAATCATCATGATGATCGTCCACAGCTTGCAACAGTTCCTGTTCCAGTACTCAGTCCAATCCGTGCTGCTACGCACTCTGGCTCATCCTCTGTTCCTCTATCTCGGGCTACCTCAGCGCTTGACACAACTGCCATTCCTATGCTTCAAGCTCGTGTTCAAGCTTCCCAATCCACACTTATGTATATCAAGAATGCTATTGCCTCTCTCCAAACTGCTGTCGCTGATCTTGAGAAGTCTCATCTTGCTAACATGCGGGAACTCACCCGGTTGGAGCTACTTCAAGCCTCACGTCAAGCTGCTCAAGACCAAGGTCCTGCTCAAGAAGTGTCGGGCTCGGGTGATGTTGACGATGAGTTTGATTCTGATTAGGTGGTCACCCTTTGTCAATTCTTTGACAAAAAGGGGGAGTAATAAGTTGAGGGGGAGAAAATAATCTACTGTTTTTTTATGCATGACAATCCACTTTTTGCTACAGGTCTATGGATAATGACTTTTTTTATGTGCTTTTGTTGAAATGGTTGAATGGTTGAACAATGGAATATTATGGTGATGAATGAATGATGATGAATGAGTTTTATCTCTCTTTGATGGTTGGTTAAGAACGTTGTTTGCGTGGAGTGTCTTGGTTCGTCTCGTGGACTATCTTGCGTTGGTATTTTCTCTAATCTTTTTCGTGCTTTGTAGTTATTCTCTTGGTCTTACTTGTTACCAAACTAACTTATGGCATGCTAAATAAAATGTTTTATGCTTTATTTTCTTAAAAATGCCTAAGTTTGTTTGAAGGTGATTTTTGTCAAATAATTGCCACGATCCTTATGTTATTGGCTACATTATTTGTCAAAAATACACTTAGCCTATATCTAGGTTTTATTAGTTTTTTGGACCGTAAGTCAGTGTGTCCACCAGTGCTGAAAGTGAAGCTGTGCCAGCAGATGCTGTCTCACACAGCAAGGAATTAGTCCACCAATTCAAATTGTGTGGCTAACAAAATTTTAATGGTTGTGGCTCTCTTTTATTCAAGGAGATTTTCAGATCTAAAATTGTGAAGGTTGTTAAAGGATGCTACACTATATAAAGGAAGGCACTTGAAGCTCTAATATTCACCTTTCTATACAATACAAGTTGAGAGCTTTCACACGTGAATATTAAGAAAATCATTTGAAGATTTAATGAAGTTTTACCACTGTCTTTGAAGCTGTCGTTGTTGCTGAGTCAAGATGAAGAATTGAAGAATTCTTGCCTTGCAGTTTTGTCAATTCGAAAGTAGATGTTGAAGGTTGTGTGTTGGTAGTGAACCTCTGTACGTTTAGGTTGTATTCCAACTTGTGTAAACCTTGGTGCATCTAGTGGATTGGGCAAAAAGCTCAGTAGCCCCGCAGATGTAGGAGTCATAGCTCCAAACTGCGTGATCAATTCATGTGTCCTGGTACTCTTTCTTTACTTGCGTTTTTATTTATTGTTTTGGCTTTTAGTTTATCTAATCTGGACAAAAACCTATACAAACGTTAAATAATCCCTAAAGTATTGCATTCAACATCCACGAAGTTATTTCATCCACTTTGTGGAGGCTAGATTTGGAAGAAATCACAGGCCAATATGTAGTGGAACAGGCGGAGAAGAAGGCAACCCAGGGCGGGACACAATAAGCAACTGGTTCAAAGTTCGAAGTGATGGAGATGCCTACAACCTCTATTACTGCCCAACAGTGTGCGATACTTGCAGGCCAGTGTGTGGAGACCTTGGAATTTTAGAGGTTGATGGAATAAGAATTCTTGCAATCACTGATAACCCATTGAGGGTTGTCTTTAAGAAGGCCTCCTAATACTATGTGTTATGTGTATATGTATGTGTTATGTAATAAGCAAGCAAGCTTTGTCCTTGCCTTGTATTGTTGAATAATTAAATAAAATTAAGACTACAACTAATTAAAGAATTATGAGCTAGCTAGTTGAGCTCTTTATGTTCATTGTAATAGATTGTATGCATTCATGTAATAAATTATGTGTATTAATATTTGTTCTCACATTTTCACCTAGGGGTGGTTCTCATTTCAATACAAATATATGTATATTAATGCCCAAAGAATTGAGGATCATGCATATTTCTAAAGTCAACACTGTACAAAAAAGTACATACGCTACACCTGTAAAAGTGTTTTCGCTACACCTGTACAGGTGTAGCGTATGGAGGTGACTCTAAAAGTCCTTAACTTTCCGCTACACCTGTAGAGGTGTAGCGTAAAGTATTTTTTTAATTAAAAAAATGACTTTACGCTACACTCGCTCTGAAGCAGGTGTAGCGTAAAGTAATTAAAAAAAAATGACTTTCCGCTACACCCGCTCGAGCTGGTGTAGCGGAAAGTCATACGTTTTTAAAATATATATATATATATATATATACTCTCTAATATACGAAAGAAAACTAAAATACGCAAATTATATCAAAATACACTACAATACAAAAAAAAAAATAATACATATAGCTATATAAATTATTGATTCTCACATTTTCTGTTCCTTGACAAAAGCAAAGTCAATCTACGGATGACACATCTAACACAAAAGCAAGAATTTTGAAAACACTATCTTAACATAAAGAGTATTCAAAAAAAAAAAAAAACATAAAAAGTAAATTATGAGTTTATTGTGCTCACGAATCATTAGCTTCATCCGGAGCATTTTGTGATTTGTATTATCCCAATGAAAGGCAAAAGCAGAGCACTATACCTAGGATCTCTTCCAACCATCTGCACAACCTCTTGATCACTCTCCCATTCCCATGGCCTTCATAACAATCATTATTGGAACCTACATACAAAAATCAAATTCACCTGTAAAGCTAACAATATCGGTAATAACATGAAATTACAAGACTAACACCTATAAATGCCTTTCCGCTATATATATATATATATTCTACATAATGGAGGCAAAAAAATACATTTAAAAGGATATCATTGAGGATTAACAAATATTTGGGGGCAAATGCAATATAAATCCTAAAGTACCTGTCATATATAATCACTGTACCAGCAGTAGCAAGGTTAATTCCTAAAACCCCCAGCCCTAGTTGACAGCAAGAAAACAGAATCTGGAAGAATTCTTAGCATTAAATCTATGAATTCGAATTTGTCTTTCAGCTCCACCAAATTTTCCACCGATGCATTCTTATTGCCTCTTCTGATCAGAGAAATAGACCATCACGTAAAATTAGCTCCTTTTTAGGAGGTAGTTCCTTCATGACATCTTGGTTGGCAGGAGAAATTGCAAGAATAATAGAATTAGGCTACAATGTCAGAGAGGAAAAGAAATTGAATATCCTACTAACATGTAGTAGTGTTTGTGTTTCCAAACAAATCAGAAGAAACCAAATAATAATAATTTCAGGAAAATATTTAAACAATATAAATATACCTTCTCAATGTAAGACTGTAAGAGCGAACCATGTTTTCAATGTCATGAACAATGCTTTCTGGTTGACCCTCTATAATAGTTCAATGAAAAAAGAAAGGCCAAATATTTAGAAAAAAAGAAATACAACTGAAAACACACTCCAATATTTGAAGCAAATAGGAGGAAAACTCTAAACTCACAGACAGCAATTTTAGTAAGTCCAGGAAGATCAATCAATGTCAAGTTCACAACTGCCAAAATAGAAAAGTAAGAATAACAAAACAGTAAGCTCATCACATCACATTATATATACTCCATAACAATTAAAACTTGATCAATTTCATTTCAAAGAGAGACAGAGGTAGAACTAAAACGCAGATTAGCCAACTCCGCAATCGATACATAAAAAATGAAGCCAAGAGTAAAGAAATTTGGTTAACTTGAATGCAAAGCATTAGATGGCAATTGAATTGCGCCAACTCAAAAATAGAGCAAATTAAAAGATCATACCATTAGGAGAATATATACTGAGATAAATAGGAACACTTGAGATTGCTTTAGTACGGCCTGTCTCACAATCAGTTTCATCTGAAATTTCCTTCCTCACAGCAGCTGAACAATTGTTAGATGATACTTAGCATTCAACAAAACTCTGCACCTGGCCAAGGACAAAAATGGACATGAAAGACACCTTACAACCATATCCAGCAACATATATAAAAATTGGATATGAAAGGCACCTTACTCTGTATCAATTTTCCAATAGGGTTTGAAAAAAAACTGAGCCTAAAAAAAAAAAAAAACAAAGCATCAAATTAATAACTAAACAAATCTACAAACACATAAAGCTGAAATCAGATATTAAGTAGACATAATTTACGTTTTCAAATAAAAAAAAAGTATACATAATTTACTTGGCGAAAGGCAAGGATCGCCTACGGTGGAGGCGAGCAAGAACGGAGAAAAGAGAGGCCGCCTTTGAGGCCAGCGCCGATGGTGAAGCCTTTGACGACGGAGGCAGTATACACTCTCCAGAGCTTATAATAGTCCTGGATGGGGTACGACTCCAAGCTGAGCAGAGAGCAAGAGGAAGCCGAGGATGGGAGGCTTGACCGCCGGCGATTGCAATGCGAGCAAGTGCGGTTGCGTTCTTCGCCCGCGAATGAGCTCGTGCATGTGCAGCGGCCTTGAGCTGAGTCCGCTGAATCTCCCAGAACATCGTCGTCCAGCGCCAAGTAGAGACATAGACATACTCTTGTGAGTTAATTCTATTTTTTCTCCTAAATTTATATGTGAGGACAATCCACTTTTAGTCATTTTTTATCGGAACATTCACATTTGGTCTTAGTATTATTGTATCATGACCATTTTGTGTCCTACCTCAACAAAATCGTTAAAATGTCATTAAATACAAAGACATTTTGATCATTTTTATACAAACTGAGTTGACCCCACTATATTTTTATGTTTATTTTTTTGAAAAAATCTATAATTGAATACCGAAGCACCTTTGTATTTAACGGCATTAAAACTGTTTTGTTGAAAGAGGACCAAAAATGGGTATGTCACAATAATAGTAGGACCAAATGTGGATGTTTTGATATATATATATATATATTCATTTCTATTTTTGGTCCTATTGTTATTGGGGCATTGTCAATTTTAGTCCACTTCATTAATTTTTACCACATTGCGGCCAGTCTTATTTAGTCCTTACCGCTTTTAGTCCACCGTTAAAATTTTTGTCTAATGACCGTCCTAAATATGGGTATTTTTGGTATTTTATGCTTTGGTCATCTGCTTGACCCTTTGCAGTGGTTTTCCTTACACATTTTCATCCAATGAAGAGGTCTAGCGAAAGCCATGTGAGCCACATTACAAAGCCATGGCTTTCGTCGGACCTCTTCATTGGATGAAAATGTGTAAGAAAAACTATTGCAAAGGATTAAGGAGATGATCAAAGCATGAAAAGACCAAATTATCCATGTTTTGGACGGTTATTTGACAAAAATTTTAACGGTGGACTAAAAGTGGCAAATACTAAATAAGACTGGCCGCAATGTGGCAAAAATTAATGAAGTGGACTAAAATTGGCAATACTCTAATAACAGTAGGACCAAAAATGGAAATATATATATATATATAT
>CP025659.1:22501967-22544651 GCA_003576665.1 Ipomoea trifida | reverse complement strand
GATTGGCAGCTTTTATGTTAAGATTCTAGCTATCTCAGCCTGTGTGAGGTTGGGGTGTCACAGTTCAGCCCCATGGAGAAGTATCGAGACCTGATTTGATGTCTCGTTTGATCGATGCTTCGAATCCATGTCTCGAACTGGATTGATGTCTCGAGAGACTCTATCTCTCGATCTCTGCTTATGTCTTGAGACTTAGTTGATGTCTCGCAGACCCTTATTCCTCCAGTGTAGTTTCGTGCCTTCTTCTAATCTAACTATAGACTTACAACACGAAAACATCTTAAAATGTTCAATCAAGTTTACCTTAAGCTTAAATATTTTCCGAGTTGAGCTCAAAGTTACTCGGTTATATTTTCGCTCTTAGTTTACTTGTCGAACTTACATAGATACCTATCTTTCGAGACTTAGGGGATTCTGATTTACATTTGGTATCATCAAAACCTATTACATTATGTTCCTAACAATTTCCCCCTTTTTGATGATGCCAACACTTATACTTACTTATATGGCTGATTTAGCAAGAAAAGAGCTTTGATTTTATTTTCAGCGCATATAGTAAGTTTGACAAGTGAGCTAGTATACTAATGCATACGATACGAACTCACGCAACACCCCCAGCAAAAGATATATATATTAAGCATAAAAGGGAAAGTTTTACAATGCATAAGAAGAAAAGATTACAGAAAGATAAAGAACAACACAAGGAAAGAATGCATTTAGACATCGAGAGCTTACTACTTGTTTTCTTTTCTCTTTTCGTTTATGGCTGCTCGTGTCTTGACGGGATCTTTAGAGTTCACCTTCCCTCGATACTCTTCTGAGACGTCAAGGTGAATGTAGTTGATGAAGGCTTCACCTATCAGGTTTCCTTCAATTACCCCATCTCTCCACCATTCGATGCATTCTGAAGGATTTAAGCCACTATGAAACGAGAAGTCAGTTTTGGCAATGAAGCTTACTATTATGTCGCTTAGGAACTTTGTGCTTTCTTCTTTTGCTCCTATTCTGTGACTTCTTATGAGTTTCTCATCTTCCTTCTCCTTGGCTGTCAGTTGTTCTTGTCTTTTCTTCTTTCTTTCTTCATCTTCTTCTCTCCTTCTTTCCATTTCAAGTGTGCGCTGGAGTCTTGCAGCTTCCGCCTTTTTGGCTTCCTCCATCTGTTGACTTGTTGTCTTTGGAATCTTCACAGGAGGTCCTCCAGCTGGTTCACTACTTGCTGCCCTTTTCTTGCCTCTTGCTCCTCCCCTTTGACTGCTATTTTCCCCCTTGTTGGCAGCATCACCACGGGAAAGGAGAGTAGACAGCCCTTCGAAAAGTGACTCAAGCTGGGCAGGCACCTGGTTCGACAGATCATCAAGCATGGCCTTCATTATATCCTGTCGAAGCTCACTGGAATTCTGATAGGCTCTAAATTCTGCTCGTAGCTCAGCTAGTTCATCTCTCGTTCGTTCAGCCTCTGAGCGAGCCACAACAGCTTCATCAGTAGCCTTTCGCGCTGCATCTTCAGCCCATACTGCCTGTTCGAGGAGTTCCTCGTGGCGAGCTTGAGAAGCACTTGTGCCAGCCACGGGCATTGCATGGTTTCGAACTACAGCCAGTATGCGCTCGACTTGAGCCAACTTCTGAGCTTGGTCAGCCATGAATTGACGCACCTCGCCAATGAAAGCTCTCTCGGCCTGTGTACCAAAGTCAGAAGAAGAAGGAGAATCATAAGTACCTTTCAGTGGAGGGGACTTGGGTGCTTCCAGATTTCCACCCATGACTTGCATCTGCGAGTCCACCTCTCGAACTTGTCTCTGAGGTTCAGTAGGAGCACTGGGATCAAAGCTTGAAGGTAACTCCATGTCAGGCGCTTCCTGGTTTCCACCTGAGGGATGGATCACTTCTCGCTCTTCACCTCTCGAACCTGGAGCCTCAGCTTCAACAACTGATGGGATCGGATCAGCAAGAGAGGGTACTTCTGTGTTGGATGCTTCCCGATTTCCATCTAAAGGAACTTCCCTCTCAGCTTCACCTCTCGAACCAGTACTGGGAACTTGGTCATCTGCTGGTGGATTTGGAGATGAAGGGTCGATAGGTGCTTCCTGGTTTCCACCTTCGACAGTCACATCAGTCTCCTCAGCACTTCTCGAACCAGCAGGACTTGTGTCATTCTGCTCTTGTTGCTCGTTTTGCACATCAGCTTGCTCAGATGAGTCAGAGATCTCAATCAGTTCAGGAGCAACTAGTGCACTCCATCTTTCTCTATCAACCATCCTGGCTGCAAAGGTTGTTGCATCGTCGTCAGGCAGCAGGAATGGTGATGGCAGTTCCATATCAATGGGAAAGTCGGGGAGTTGGAGCAACAAAATTTCACCCTCTCGAGCAGTCTGTGCTTCATCTTCATCTGTCGAGGGTGTGGACTCATGTGGTGGCAGTGGTAGATCTGAACTTGGTGCCACGTCTTGTGCTTCAGAGATCTCAACACCATCTCTCGAAGCATTTCCATGAGAGCCCAGAGCAGAATCAGCAACTTGGGACAAAGGTATTGCGGCTATGGCGATGGGATTTTCAGTGCTATCTTTCGCAACACCAGAGGTTTCTCCTGGACCTCTTGTCATCTCTACTTGCTGTCCCAAGGATAGAGTAGTGGCAAGTCTGAGTTCCTCCCGAAATTGAACCTCAGCTGCAGGATCCAATTCAGACTCAGCTTCCTTTTCTTGTACATCATCAGCTATGCCCTTTCCTTTGTCAGATCGACCAAGAGTACGCCTGGTCACATTCATTTCATGGGCAATGTTTACCAATTCAGTGCCTGGGATTTCTGTGAGATTTAACCAATTTAGAGCAAAGTCTTCCTCAGCCACCATGCTTGCTGCTCTCAAGATCAGTTGATCAATTGGACCCGTTCTCCATTCAATCCATCGAAGTACTCTGGAGAAATCATCCAAGGTATGTATCTCATCAGCACTTTGACTCAACTGAGAGCAAACTTCAGCATCTATTCTCTCCAACACGATCTCTGTTGGTGATGCACAACTCACTGCTTGTTCACTTATCTCCCGATGACCATCCGAGAGATCACTAATCAGCCCAACATCTGCTAACGCTTGTGTGATAGCTCTCTCAACTTGAGCAGACTCCATGGGCGTTAGAATCACATTTTCAGCACTTTGCACTGGGTTCCTGACCACAGTGCCCTGATCATCAGCAGCCTCTTGAACTGAACCATTTGCACCTGCTGCTGGAATATCCATCTCTCGAACCACCTCTCGTGGTTCCTCTGTTTCTGCCCGCACTGGATCACTGATCCTAGTGCCTACAACTTCTCGAACCTCCTCTCGAGGTCCAACCTCAGATTGAGCAGCCCCCTCAGCACCATCAACAGCAACATTCAAATCAACAAATAATGCTCCAGATAGAGACCTGGTAGGGGGCACTCTCTCAATCTCAGCGGCCAGAGTAGCCTGAGATTCCCCCTGGGCTTCTGCCCTGTTCTCAAACGGTACTTGAATCATAACAGGTGCTACCTCTCGAATCTGACTGACAGAAACCTTCTTGGCCCTCTTGGCCCTCTTTGGCAGTTGAACCCTTTTAATCAAGTTACCTAAGGGTTCATCATCAGAGTTAACACTCTCTGGCTGGGCTTTCCTTTTGCCCTTAGCTCTCGGCTTAGAAGGAGATGGTGCGTCCTTAGCACTTTTACCCTTCGGAGCTTGAGATTTCGTCCTACCCATATAGGTATTTCGATGAATCTCTCGCCCTTCCCTCAATTTTAAGCCCTTTAAACGTAAAAGATGCTGAACAACAAAACCAAAACCAACCTTTTTACTGATCAGCTGGTTGGCACTTGACACTGAGCCTAGGACTTGTTGGAGTAGAGAGTTGAAGATGATCTGTGCCCAGTCCACTTTGGTGTTGTTCCAGATGGCATGGAGGATTTTGAGAATGTCCAGATTGATTTCGTCGGTTCCGGACACCTTGCCGAGGATAAACTTCATTATTAGATCGGCAGCCAGAGCAAACCTCTCCTTAAGATGGAATTTTCGGAGGGCAGAGGATGCTCGTTGTGGTGCAGTCTCCAATCGGATTTTGTCCCAGAAAGTCTACTTGTCCAACTCATAATCCGAGAGGTGTTGGACTGCATCCTCCGTTGCCTGAAAGTCGAATGCCGCTCTTAGGTCACCCACGGATGTTGTGATGTGGATTTCACTGACGCTGCTCTCGATTGCGCCCTTTGTGACCTTGGCATTTGCGAACCATTCAGTGAAGTCCAAGTCGTGGATGGTTCGATAGTCATGCACCATGTATTTGAGAAGCCCTGCCTTCTCGAACTTCCTCAGGACCTTCTCTGTTTTCTTTGGGTTCTCCGAGTGCTTAATAAACCCGTTCTTGTCAAGGATGCTCCCCGCCTTGACTTGCTTGATCTGGGTGCGAATGTGTCGCACATTCTTCTGGTATGCGTCGGTAGATGAGGTTGAAGATGATGATTCAGACGCCATTGTTGAAGGATGAATGTTTTGGAGGGAATGTGTACAATATGTCGATTTTGGGAAATTTTGGGTATTCGGTTTGAGCTTGAATCCGGGTAAAGATGATGGGTACAACTTATATAGTGCCCGAATTTGGGTCGGATATATGGGTAGGGTTGAGGATTTTGGGTCACGGTTGAGATCCGGCTTATTTAAAAATAAGCAAAAGGTCAAGAATGCCCTATTATAACGGTTATGCGTATAAGATATAGTAAGGGTAATTTTGGGATTACAAGTGACGGTTTTGGGTGGGTGTTTAAAAAGATAAAACAATTAAACATACGCCCTTTATCCGAGATAGTGACCTTAAAACAATGAAACCGTCAGTAACTGATGACCACGTGGTTGTCATTAAAAACCAAAGATAGTCGTTCCGCTTATATCCGTTGGTGCATCAGTTTTACCTCTCGAAGGTAGACTGCTCGAGTTGTAAGTTTAAGGATCTTCCCCCTGAGTGATTGATCTCTAAACCTCCTTATACCTCCATTTAAGCCTTTCTGTGGTTAAGGATCTTCCCCTTGAGTGATTGATCCCTAACCCTCCTTATTCCTCCATTTAAGAGACATACAAAAATTCAGTTTGTTATCTTTCAAAGTGAGCTCTCGAACTACCCTTCTTCGAGACATAACATTTTAACTTAAACTAACATGGTAGATCTCGAATAACCTTTCGGACACAGATTGCGATAGAGGACACAAGATTGATTCATTCAAAAGATGTCACTTAGAACATTTCCTTAAGTTCATTTAGTGATTCCAGAAACATTACATAAGAATCAATATCCTATTAGATTCCGTAGAAACTTTTGTTTGGCCTTGGATAGCCAAATGGGAATCTATTTTAGAATAAGAACTAGCCATCTACATCCTATTCTGACTGAGTAACAGAACTAGAGGTGGCTGGTTCTCATTGTTCCTCTCTACCTCTCCGCTGCTGCACTCCTCAGAGGCTCCTTCTCCCTTTCCCTGGGTTCTCCATTTGGTTGGGAGGAAGTCCTTTTCCAGAATGTGCAGCGGTGGGAGTCCTGCTTGTGTAAGCATGTGACACCCCAACCTCACACAGGCTGAGATAGCTAAACACTTAACATAAAAGCTGCCAATCTCAACCAACAAACCAAACATAGCGGAAGCAATTTAAACTTAAGGGCGTCATGCCACACCTAGGTATTAACAAAGCCTAGATGCACAGGCTAAACATAAAACGAACTAAACTGTCATATCATATAACTGAATCAAAGTATACAACATCTCAAGTGGCACACAGGCCAAGGCATAAATCTACAGACATAACCACTATCTAAGCCTCCTCATACGGGTGTATCTCTATCGCGCTCGCGCAAAGGCTTTAAGGCAACCTGGAAAACACACGAAGAACCATTAGCAAAAGACTGCTAAGTAACCACCATTCACACCCGCAAGGAAGTATAGATATACATAAGCTTAGAAATAGGTTTACACACCCATATAGAATATAAACACCAACGAACTGTACACAGTGCAAATCGATACTCAACAAGGATAAACTGAACGAATCATAAACCAAGACTCAATCCAATAAATCCAACAACCAATACGAAAGCATAATGCATAACGAATCATAAATGAGATACCAACTGAACACAATCCAAAAGGGAACATCCCAACTCAAAGAGAACGACAAGGTATCAACCGAACAATCCAAAGAACTCATAAGAACCAACAGAGAGAGACATCCCAACATCAACCTCCCAACCAACCGAACCAACCATCAACCGAGTCACACCATAAGTCAGAAGTCAATAGTCACGAGTCAGACGGGGTGATGAGTCCCACTCACAGGGACCGAAGTCCAATAGTAACCAATAGTAACCACAGGGGTAATCAACCCAAAGCACAGGGGTAGCGAACCCAATAGTAACACAATAGTAGCACAACCAATAGTAACCCAATAGTCCACAATAAGAGCACCATAGTAACACAATAGTCCACAACCAATAGTAACCAATAGTAACCAATAGTCCACAACCAATAGTAACCACAATAAGAGCACAATAGTCCACCATAGTAACACAATGGTCCATCACCACAACCATACTCCAACACCAACTCAACCAACCAAGACGTGGGTTCATCTCAAATATGAACACCAACCAACTCCCAGATTGTAACTCAAAAGATCAAGAGACCAAGGACACCAAAATGGAAACCAAAAGCATGAATCAATACTCCAAACTAAGGCATCAAATGCTCAATGAAAGACATGAATAAATACTCCAAATACATGGTGAAATACTCAACAAAACAATCCAACAATGATCTGAAACAAGGGACCAACAACAGACAACAATAGCAGAAACTGCTCTCTGGAAACAGTTTCCCAGAGAACTAACGGAGCTCACTCACGGACCACAGTCCTCCGCCGAACTGCTCCGCAAGAAGCAGCCGGACTCCCTCAGCGGGCCACACTCCTCCGCCCGTGTCATCCGTTGCCACCTTGCGGATCGCCCTAGCGGGTTACATTATGCCGTTCGGGTCTTCCGCAAGGCCAACCCCAATCCCAGATTTCCAGAACCAAAACAGACATGAACAAATCCAATTTCCAGAACACAAGATCAGACCAAAGACACTCACATTTCATACCATTTAGAGTCCAAGAATAAGGAAATCCATAACATCATTGATCATACAACACAAGACAAAGATCAAGATGAAATCCAACAAGAAACATCCAAGAAATAGGCTATCCAACAATAATTTTCAGGATTTCCAATCACCAAATCGATATATATAGAATAAGGGAATAAAATAGTTTTGATGGACATGGATGGTTACCTTTGAAGCGTAATTAATTCCAAAAGCGTACTTAATCCAAAGCAACACCAACTCAAGCTTGGTTCATAACCACGGACCTGAAGAATTAATATAACCTAATGTCGTCACTAAAACTATTAACAACAAGGATACTAATAATCCTAATCGGTCCATATAATAATAATAACCTATACTCCAAGGGCTACTATGATATGATCACTATTATGTACCAACTACAACTAATGCACCACTAAACCATAAAAGCCTAATTCATTAAAATCCTTAATAAAACTACTTATAAAGCTAAAGAGATATTACCTCAACATTCTGCTAGCCCCAGGGTTCGAACCCACGCCCTCTAGCTCACCACCCGAACTCCACACCACTACGCCACCGTGTTTCTTGTGTTGTGATCCGCGACTGAAGCTTAACATCCGTTGTTGCGAGCCTTCAGCCACCATGAACGGATGAGAGAAAGCCGCTCACGTACTCCGCCATCGCCGATGGGTTAAAGGCACGGCACGGTTTCGCGGGAGTGCCATCCCCGTTACCTGCCTCCGCAAGGTCATCGCCATGTCCGTTGCCGCCGCGAAGCCTCTGCTTGGTCGCCATTACTGATATCGCTTACAGTCCTTGTCGCCGCTGCACACCACCGATGGAGAAGGAACGATCGCCGTCGCCGCCCGGTTGAGCCCACCGCGCCTGCCGGAGTTCCGTCACGGCGGAAGGGAACGATTCAGGGGTTCTTCGCCGCTCAAGCTTACTGCTGCTGTCGTGGAGTACTGTCGGTCATGATCCAACGCTCCTTCGCCGCTGCAATGCCGGAGACGGGGAACGCCAAGCTGCCACCCGGCCTCGCATATCCGCAAGCTTAGCTACGTTGCACCCGTCGGGAAGGGAGTTGTTGGCTGGAGGTCCTCACGCCGCCTGCTGGATTGCCGAGCTCACCATCGGAGAGGGGGAGAGAAATGGCCACCGGAGGCCACCCTTGCATGTTGCTTCCGGCTTCTGCTTCGACGTTGGGAGGGGGGGAGATAACGCGAGAAGAGAGGATGAAGAATAGGGCTCCTCATTGCTGCTGTGAATCACCGTTGCTGTTGTTGTTGTGAATGGCCGAGAGAAAGAAAAATGAGAAGGGAGAGACGAGAGAGAGACACGAGAGTTCTGATGGTTTTTTGCTAGGTTACCAAAAGGGGAAAGTGGGTTAGGCTACAAATGGTAAGTGGGTCAAGTAACATTTGGGCTCCTAGAACTTGGACTCTAATCTAATCATAGCCTATAAAGATAAATGATAATTATGGGCTTAGTATGGTCTTGAGTAACTATAAATTGTGTGGGCTTTATAATAATGTTTATGTAGTGATTATATATACATATATGATTAGAGAAATATTGGGCCATAGCATATTATTAATAATCATAACAATAGGTTATATATATATATACGAGAGTATATAATCCAAGCCCATAGGAAATAATTATATTTATAATTATTTAAATATTTATTTAATAGGAAAATAACCCCTTATAATATTCAAAAGAGCAGTAGGAATTTTCGGGGCGTTACAAAGCATCTCCTCCTGACTCCAATTTCCCATCATTTTGGATCTCCACGCATTTGGGGATCCATTCATCTTGGATGGGAATAGGATGCTTGCATATGACTTTGCTTGGATTATCAGGAAGCTCCGCAATCTGTTCACCCGTCGATAGATCTGGATAGTTCTCTCCTTGGAAGTCTTTGGACTTTGTTGCTGATTTCCTTCCTCTATATAAGAATGGTACATTGTCTTTTCCTTTCTTCTTCTCCATGAAGAAGTTGATGACATAAACTGATGAGAGAACCCCTCTATTTATAGCCCAAAAAGTAGAAACTGTAGATTCACGGGAGGCCATATTGAATGACCATTCAATGCTGTGTAACTTCAAAGCTGCCATAAAGTTGATGAAAACGCTCCTCACATGTGAAACAGTGCATGGCACTTAATACAAGGAGATAAGATTTGACCGTTCAACCCAATTCTATCATTCCCAATTCTAACCTTAGTTGAGAGAATCTAGTTTCACATAAAGCTTTTGTAAAATATCTGCTAGTTGCTCCTCCGTTGCAACATATTCCAACGTGATATCCTTTTTCTCAACATGATCCCGGATAAAGTGATACTTTATATCAATGTGCTTTGTCCTTGAGTGTAACACTGGATTCTGAGTAATAGCAATAGCACTTGTGTTGTCACACATAATTTTCACCTCTTTACATTCAACCCCATAATCTAATAGTTGTTGCTTCATCCATAAAATCTGAGCACAACAACTTCCAGCTGCTACATATTCTGCCTCAGCGGTGCTTGTAGCTATCGAATGCTGTTTCTTGCTGAACCATGAGACAAGTCTCCCTCCTAGAAACTGACATGTCCCTGATGTGCTCTTTCGATCTATTTTACAACCGGCAAAGTCCGCATCTGAATATCCCATAAGTTCAAAAAATCCACCTCTCGGATACCAAAGCCCAACACTTTGCGTACCCTTGAGATATCTAAAGATCTTTTTCGATGCATTCAAGTGACTTTCCTTAGGACTTGCCTGAAATCTAGCACATACACCTACTGCAAAGGATATATTTGGTCTACTAGCAGTTAAATAGAGAAGGGATCCGATAATACCTCGATAAGTAGTTTGATCAACATCTCGACCTTCACTGTCAACATCGATACGTAGAGAGGTTCCCATTGGTACTTTGACTGAAGATTTCCCTTCTATGTTGTATTTCCTGAGCAGATCCTTGGTGTATTTCTCTTGGTTGATGAAGATACCTTCCTTAAGCTGTCTGACTTGAAGCCCAAGGAAGTAATTGAGCTCTCCCATCATGCTCATCTCGAACTTCCCTTTCATCAAACTGGAGAACTTCTCGCATAGGTCTGGATTGGTGCTCCCAAAGATAATATCATCCACATAGATTTGCACCAATAAGATATGATCCCTATCCTTAATTCTGAACAATGTTTTGTCCACTAGGCCTTTGGTGAACCCACATTGAAGTAGAAGACAGGATAGTGTATCATACCAAGCTCTCGGAGCTTGCTTTAAGCCGTAAAGTGCCTTCTTCAACTTGTATACTTTGTCAGCTCCCACGTCCTTCAAGAAACCCGGAGGTTGTTCAACGTACACCTCTTCTTCGAGAAGTCCGTTCAGAAAAGCGCTCTTGACATCCATTTGATACACTTTGAAATCTTTGAAGGCTGCATGTGCGAGAAAGATGCGTATAGCTTCGAGACGTGCCACGGGAGCGAAGGTTTCATCAAAATCTATTCCTTCCTCCTGGCAGTAACCCTTAGCAACAAGTCTGGCCTTGTTCCTAACAATAACTCCATCCTCATTCATCTTGTTTCTGAAAATCCATTTTGTACCGATGATGTTCTGATGATGAGGTCTCGGAACCAGTTCCCAAACACCGTTCCTCTCGAACTGATGGAGTTCCTCTTGCATAGCTTGCACCCAATCTGGATCACTTAGAGCCTCATCGATCACCTTAGGCTCTATTTGAGATAGAAAGCAGGCTAGCATGCTTTCCCGATAGGCTGATCTGGTCCGAACTTTGTCACGTATATCTCCAATCACTTGATCAGCGGGGTGACCTCTCAACCATCTTAAATATGGTTGAGGTTCCTTAGTTGATGCTTCCGTTGTAGATTGAGGTGGGGGTTGATCAGTTGTAATCTGGATTGGTTCAACTGATCTAGGTGCTTTCTCCTTGGTGATTTCTTCGTCGTCTGATTCTGACTGGAGTTCTGCTGCATCTCGATCTATCAAACTATCGAGAGGTAGATCTGATCTCTCGATAGATTCTGGCTGAATTTCCTCTGAACTTTCAGCTACTTCTATAATATTTGATGGTTGATCTGCTGATGCTCTATCATCAAAAGAGACATGTATGGATTCTTCAACCACCAACCTCCGTTTGTTGAAGACTCTGAATGCTTTACTTATCGATGAGTATCCCAGAAATACTCCTTCATCCGCCTTTTCATCAAAAGTTCTTAGTTGAGTCTTCCCATTGTTGTGGACATAGCATTTGCACCCAAATGTATGGAAGTAACTTACATTCGGCTTCCTTCCATTCCACAACTCGTATGGAGTCTTTCCAGCTCCTTTCACGATCAAGGACCGATTTTGGGTGTAGCAAGCTGTGTTGACTGCTTCTGCCCAAAATCTCTGAGATATGTTGGCTTGTGAGATCATGGTCCTTGCAGCTTCCTTGAGAGTTCTGTTTCTTCTTTCAGCAACTCCGTTCTGTTGAGGAGTTCGAGCAGCTGATAGTTGATGATGAATCCCATTCTCGTTGCAGTAGCTCTCGATCACTTGATTCACGAACTCTCCACCTTGGTCTGACCGGATCTTTAATATCGAGACGTCTTTTTCAACTTGCATTTGTTTCAACAGATTTGGCAAAGCAACTTTTGTCTCGCTTTTCTTGGTTAAGAACACGGTCCAGGTGAATCTTGTGTAGTCATCTATTACCACAAGAGTGTACTTCCTTCCTCTTACGCTGGGTGGATCCACTGGTCCAAACAAGTCCATGTGAAGGAGACTTAATGGTCTGGTGGATGATGTCTCGGCTTTGCTTTTGAAAGAGGATTTTATCTGTTTACAGCGTTGACATGCCTCACAAATCTTATCCTTTCGAAACGTCACATTTGGCAGTCCTTCCACAAGATTCCTCTTTGTAAGCTTGTTGATGGTTTTGAAGTTTAGATGGCTAAGCTTACTATGCCAATCCCAGCATAAGTCTTCCTTGCTTCTTGCTAGCATACATAGGGATGGTTTGGCAGATCTCCAGTCCACTATGTACATGTTTCCTTTCCTTGCTGCTTCCAGGACGACTTCGAGAGATTTTTCTTGTATGATTTGACATTTGCTCTTGGTGAAGATCACTTTGTAGCCCTTGTCACAGAATTGGCTAGTGCTAAGGAGGTTGAACTTAAGCCCTTCAACATAGGATACCCCCTTGATCACCAATCCATTCTTATGGATTTCACCAACAGCCTTTGTACGTCCTTTCTTCTCGTTGTCTCCAAATGTCACCAAGGGACCTTCGATAGGTTGGATGTTCTCGAGCTGCGTTAAGTTTCCCGTCATATGTCTCGAACATCCACTGTCAATGAACCATGTGTCCCTGGTGTCCTGCAAGCATATCAAGCAGATTTAGGTACCCAAACTTTGGGTCCTAATTGGTTAGTCAGTTTAGGCATCCATTTATACCTTGGACCCACTACTCCAGGTCTAGGTGCAATGTAGCCGTTACTTGTTCGATAATCATAAGGAATGCTAGCAAAGACTCGGGGCCTTTTGGGTACGTAAGTCAGTTTTGGTTGAGGCTTGACCTCGAGTTTGAGCACCATGCCCTTCATTGCCTGTTTGGTCAAGTGGTACCGTAGAAACTGAAGTTTATCACACTGTTTTTGTTCATTTGACCAATCATCACTAGATGGGAAGTGTCTGCCTTCCTCCATCCGTGATATCCTACCCTTCTAGATCTCAGACCTTCCATATTTACCCTGAGGTGCATTATATGGAATGTAGCTTTTCTTGTACTTGGAATGGCCTTGCGAGAGATAGCCAGATGACCTCTCGATATTGTTTACCCGGCCATTCTTTGTAGCTTTCCTATACTTTCCATTTCTGGTGTATAGGGACGGTTTATGAATAGCTACTCTGGTTCTTTCTGTTGGTCCTTTATGACCCTTGTTTGGTTTGGGTTGAGATCCTCCATTATTTGAAGTTCCCAAACCAGTGGTATGTTTATCTCTCGAGAGATTGTTCTGACGGAACCCAAGTCCGGTTCTATCATTGGTGGGTCTATGATCATTTACCATTTTCTCCATAGCCTTGGAGGAATTAGTATATGATGCAATGACCTCTTTAAGGTTATGTTCTTTAACCTCTCGAGCTTTGCACTCCTCCTTAAGTTGGATTATTTCAGCTTCTAAGTTGATTACTTTGAGAATTAACTCTGAATTCTCTTTCGAGACATTCTTAAGTGTTTCTCTTTCAGCAATTAGCCTGCTGTTTTCTTCCATAACTTTAGCATGAGTGCTATTAGCGATTTTGAGGTTCCTTCTGAGCAATTCCATAGTCTCGAAGGGATCCTCATCGCTTCTAAACGAAGAACATTGTGAAGTAGAGATAGAGCAGCGAGAAGTAGAAGTGGAGGTTACCTCATTATTGATAGCCATCAAACATTGATCCTCTTCTTCTGTAGTGTATAAGCAGATGAGCCCCCTCTCATCCTCTGAGCTGCTGCTGCTATCGCTGGAGCTCGACGTCTCGGACTCCTCGATTGCCTTCTCGAGTTCTTCAGCAACAAGCGCCTTCCTGCGCGGGTGTGACTTTGTTTCTCCCTTGAAGCCACCTTGTGCTGGCTTCTCTCTGGATTCCTCTTTCCTTCTGGAATCCCTACCTTCTTGACCTTGATACTTACTTACCATAGGGTAAGGGCATTCGGCCTTGAAGTGTCCAGGTCTTCTACAGTTGTAGCAAAGACCTTGATTTTCTTCCTCCGTCCTTCTGGGTGTAAATCTTTCATTTTTCCTTTTTGAGGAGGAAGGTGAACTTGTATTGCTCTCCGGTGTTCTCTTCATGTATTTCCTGAATTTTCTCATAAAGAGAGCAAACTGTTCATCAGATAAAAGATTTGTGGGATTAGAATCTGACCTTGAAGATGTAGTTGGTTGGTCAGCAACCAGTGCCACATTTCGTCTGTCCACCACGTCCTCATCTTTCGGGAACATCTCGAACTCGAAAGCTTTGAAATCTCTGAATAGTTGATCGGTTGTGGTGTTCTTTAGATCTCGATGATCTCTCATTGTGATCACCTTCATTTCCCACTCCTTGGTAAGACCTCGTAAGATCTTCAGATTCTGCTCCTTTTGTGGAATCTCCTTCTCAAAATCACTTATCTCGATTGATAGCTTCACGAACCGAGATTCCATGCTGTCGATGCTCTCACCCGGTTTCATCTTGAAGTCCTCAAACTTCTTCATTGCCACTGTGAGCTTGTTCTCTTTTTCCTGTTCGTCACCTTCACCAATTAACACCAAGGTATCCCATACCTCTTTTGCCGTTGTGCATTTTCTCTTTTGGGAAGATGGTCTCGTCTATGGCTCTGAAGAGAATGTACTTGGCAATGTTGTCCAAGTTATTTCTCTTCCTATCATCGCTTGTCCATTCTTCCTTAGGCTTTGGGATATACTTTGGTGCATCTTTGGTTTGTGCAGCAGCAGTGTTGACCATCACAATTTTGACTGGTCCGGTTTTTATAACTTCGGCCATCTCATCGTGGAGGGCTGATAGGTACGCAAGCATGCGTGTTTTCCAGTCATCGAACCTGCTAAGATCAAAGAGAAGATGTCTCGACAACATGCTGTCCATATTGAAAAATTATCTCGTGCTTTGAAAAGATTTTAAAGATTTTCAAAGAAGGATCTCTAGGCAATTTAAACCAAGGTTTATATCGATCAGAGAACTTGCTCTGATACCAATTGTTGGTCCCAAGGGGATGGGGGTACAAGTCTAGAGGGGGGGTGAATAGACTTGTATAAGATTTTGCAAATCTTTTCGACCTCTCGTGTGTATTGAACTTAGGATGTTTAGGTTCAATGCTTCACGTGATGAAGACAAAGTTTTATGCGCAGCGGAAAAAGTTATCCCCTTTTAATTTGCACGAGTTTGAGTTAGTTCGAGAAGTGTGATTGTATGCAGTGCAGTCCGAGAGTTAGATAGCGAGAGATAAAAGCAGAAAGTAAATGCGAGAGAGAGATTTTTAAGTGGTTCGGCCAACCCGCCTACGTCCACTCTTCTTCTAGAAACTCCCTAGAAGGATTGCACTAAAACTTCCCTTTTTAGTACAATATCGAGCGCTTGAGCTTTGATCACGAAGCCCGCCTCAAGCCTCAGGTTTTTCGCCCTGCTTCTTGTTACTCCACCTCTCGAGCACTTGAGCTTTGATCACCAAGCCCGCCTCAAGCCTCAGGATCTTCACAAGACAGCTCCCACGTTACTCCGCCTCTCCTCAGGTTTTTCTCCCCGCTTCCAGCTACTCCACCTCTCGAGCACTTGAGCTTTGATCACCAAGCCCGCCTCAAGCCTCAGGATCTTCACTAGACAGCTGCCAGGGTACTCCGCCTCTTCTTGCTTAATCCAAATCAAGGACCTTTGGTTGTCACAGTTTAATGTAACAAACTCCAATCTGACCACAAGCTATCGTTGAAATAAAGTCGATGTAGAGCTGCTTTGGTCACCTTCTGGATATGTGTATGTTTAAGCTTTGTAACTCTCTCAAACACTAAGATGTGTTTGTCTCGCTGTGTTGAATATCAAGGATGATATTCCAGATTTAGCACTTGCACTTGAACGTTTAGATTAGACACTTCTTGCACTTAGTTTGCTTAACTTCGTAACTTTTTTTTTTCAGCTTGTGTCTTCACGTCCTTATATATGAGAGTTTGAGGAATAATTCCGTTGGAGGGAAAATTATTCCGTTTGAATTTGTCTCCCATGCTGATCATGGGACTTGAGTATTTTCAGCATGTTCCATGGAGTGGTGGTCTTGTAACTTGAGCCTTTTGTCTTGTAGTGAATATTCTTTAATTCACTTTCTAGAGTCCATACTCCACTTACTCTTTTTGGCAAAAGTTACTCTTTTTATATTCCCATGATCCTTGATTTAGGGAATAAGACCAACTTTGGATTGGTGCACTTTCTATCTGTTTGATGTGCAATTCTGACGTGGCATCCACTTCCGGTAGATCCCATAACGTTCTGTAGGCACCTTTCTTTATCTCCATGATATTCTTCTTCTCCAAACTTAGATTAATTTAATTCAAGCTACCTTTACTGACGTTCAGCCCTATGGAGAAGTATCGAGACCTGATTTGATGTCTCGTTTGATCGATGCTTCGAATCCATGTCTCGAACTGGATTGATGTCTCGAGAGACTCTATCTCTCGATCTCTGCTTATGTCTTGAGACTTAGTTGATGTCTCGCATACCCTTATTCCTCCAGTGTAGTTTCGTGCCTTCTTCTAATCTAACTATAGACTTACAACATGAAAACATCTTAAAATGTTCAATCAAGTTTACCTTAAGCTTAAATATTTTCCGAGTTGAGCTCAAAGTTACCCGGTTATATTTTCGCTCTTAGTTTACTTGTCGAACTTACATAGATACCTATCTTTCGAGACTTAGGGGATTCTGATTTACATTTGGTATCATCAAAACCTATTACATTATGTTGCTAACACCTTTTAGCCACTTCTGTTAATAGCATCCGCTCCAAGATTGACAGGATTCAGAATGATTATGGAGTTTGGCTGACTGATGGATCTGAGATAAGGAATCACATCCGAGATTACTTCATTAACTTGTTTTCCGAGGATCGTATTACCAGCACACAATCTTTTGTTCATGGTTTCTTCCCTAAAATTTCAGAGAACAAGTGGCGAGAAACCAATCGACCCTTTGAACCAGAAGAGATTAAGCAAGCCCTCTTCGATATGGAGCCGTGCAAAGCCCCTGGTCCGGATGGCTTCACCGCGGGCTTCTACCAGAAAGCATGGAATGTAGTGGGAAAAGATCTGGTATCATTTGTACAAGACA
Organism: Ipomoea trifida; assembly: GCA_003576665.1. Classification (NCBI taxonomy): domain Eukaryota; kingdom Viridiplantae; phylum Streptophyta; class Magnoliopsida; order Solanales; family Convolvulaceae; genus Ipomoea; species Ipomoea trifida. The sequence goes on along the minus strand of CP025659.1, from coordinate 22,527,697 downwards.
TCCTAGCAACAGGCAAGTTCCCCCAAGGAACCAATGATACAATCCTACATCTCATACCGAAGGTCACAACTCCAGAGTCTGTCAAACATCTTCGGCCAATTGGGCTCTACAATGTGTCTTACAAAGTAGTAACGAAAGTAATGGCGAACCGGCTAAGAGACATTTCCAAAGAATTAGTGGGACAACATCAAACAAGTTTCGTACCAGGAAGGCAGATTGGGGATAACATCATAGTATGTCAAGAAATCCTAAACCCAATGCAAGCTAAAAAAGGCCCAGTCGGGTGGATGCTAATGAAGATCGACTTGGAAAAGGCATACGACAAACTATCTTGGAATTTCATTGAAGACACACTCTCAGATATCGGGCTGAACATGGTTTGGAGAAGAAACATCATGGAATGCATCACAACTTCCAGACTGGCAATTAACTGGGATGGTCAACACTCAGACTGGTTCAAACCTAAGAAAGGAATAAGACAGGGAGACCCCATCTCACCTTTACTCTTTGTCTTTTGCGTTGAAAGACTTAGCCATTTAATATCTGATTCTGTTATTACAGGGAGATGGAAAGGAATAAAAATAACAAGACAAGGGCCTAAACTTTCTCATCTATTTTTTGCAGACGACATGGTGTTGTTCGGGGAAGCTACCAAAGAGCAAGCCGGAGAAATGATGAACTGCCTCACGAGATTCTGTGAATTCTCAGGCCAAAGTATCAATATTCAGAAGTCATCCCTGTTCTTTTCCAAGAATACGCAAGCGGATCTACAGCAAAAACTGTCACAGTTTACAGGAATCCCGAAGGTAGACGATATGGGGAAGTACTTGGGCATCCCCTCAATTCATGGCAGACTAAAGAAGGAATCCCTGGCGGGTCTTATTGAAAGAATGCAGAACAGGCTCGCAGGTTGGAAAGCGAAAACACTCCCGTTAGCGGGAAGACTGGTCCTCGCCCAAGCAGTGTTGTCTGCCATTCCTTACTATTCAATGCAGACGACCCTTTTACCATCTGGAGTAACCAAAGCAATGGAGCAACAGATAAGAAGCTTTTTGTGGGGTAGCTCACCTGGTGCAAGAAAGACTCACCTAATAAACTGGGATACAGTAACCAGAAATAAGTCAGAGGGAGGTCTTGGGCTCCGAAGATTAGACAAGATGAACGAGGCCTTCTTAGCCAAATTAGGGTGGCGCCTTCTACAGAATGAGGAAGCTCTCTGGGTCCAGGTATTAAAATCCAAGTATTCTATTCCTTCGACAAACCTCGATACTTGGAGACCAAAGGCAGGCATGTCCAATGTATGGAAAGGAATTCTAAGGTCAATTCCAATCTTAAAGAGAGGAAGCGCAAGGATGATAAGGAACGGATCGAACACCCTATTCTGGGGAGACAGATGGGTAGGGAATTGCCCACTGATAGAAAAAGCTAACTCAATCGTCTATCTCCCAGATCGTTATAGAACAGTCGACTCCTATTGGAATACGAACTCGGGTTGGAACTGGGAGCAATTTCATCATCTCCTCCCGACTGAAATCCTAGATGAAATTGCAGCTATTATAGTTGACAGTGAAGCAGCAACAGAAGATACGATTGTCTGGAGATACGAAGCTGCGGATGCATTTTCAGTAAGTTCAGCCTACGACATAGCTTGTGAGCACCCCCACACATCTGACTCAGCCAAATGGAATGCTATTTGGAAATTAAGACTACCCAGCAGAATTAAAACCTTCCTATGGTTAGCTCGTCATGAGAAGATCCTCACAAATAGCGCAAGGGCAAGGAGAGGAATGACAACAAACAGTAACTGTAACATATGCAGAGACAAAATAGAGGATATTGATCATGTATTACGCAAATGCCCTATGTCTGAAGGAGTATGGTCCAGGTTATTACCCTCATTCCATGTGAATACAAAGGACTTAACCTTCAAGGATTGGCTGGACCAAGGAATCACTAGCAGATGCAATCGCCATAGACGAGAGAATGACAGTACCCTTTTCTCCCTGACTATATGGTGGATCTGGAAGTGGAGGAACGAGCTTATCTTCAAGAATTCCTCCAAATCGATACATTCCAAGATTGAATGGATTAGATCCCAAGCAGAAGAGATAACCACAACATTTCAGAAAGGTCCTAATCATCTGACTCAAATTCACTCATACAAGTGGGAGTCGATTAGCTGGTCCAAACCGGAAATAGACACAATCAAAATTAACTTTGATGGATCAGTAAACCCAATATCAGGCAAAGCGACCTGTGGAGGTGTCGTCAGAGACCATCATGGAAGCTAGAAAGGGGGATTCACATGCAATATTGGAGCATGCCCTCCACTGCAAGCGGAGGCTTGGGCATTACTCAAGAGCATACAACTAGCATCGCATATGGGACTCAAAAGAGTTTGCCTAGAAGGTGATTCTAAGGAACTTGCTGACATAATGAATGGAGCATAACCTTCAGAGAGGGTAGTCTGCAACATTGTAAGGGCTTGCAGAAAAGAGTTAAGAAAACTAGAGAATTGGAGCATCAGCGCCGTACCACGAGAATCAAATGCTCCAGCAGACTATATGGCCAGCTTGGCCCGAACCTACCCGAAAGGAATGTATATCCTCTGGAACCCCCCTGACGAAATCATCAGCTTATTAGAGTTCGACTTCGCAGGATTTCCTTATTGGAGACTAATGTATAATCCTTGCTAGTACATTGTAGATCATTTGGGTTCCCCCCTTCAAATTTAAATAAAAAATAAATAAATGTACATGTTCAATATTACAATTTTTTATAATTTTATCTTTATTCTTATTATCTAAATATATAATAAAAAATTTATCTTTGCATTGCACCGGTAATTGGACAATTATTTGCTCTAATTCAAGTAAGGAAAACATTAGAAAACGTAATCGGTCCAACAAATTTCATCAATTGCGCTATATAATATTTGATGTTATAATTTATATAATTGTATATCGATCCAAATATTCTTAAAATATTTTAGCAAATCCATTCCGTGCAACGCACGGGCGAAAATACTAGTCACTATAAAAATCTTTGTCTCTCTTTTTACATTCTAGCACTTTATATTTATGATGGTTACTGAAATAAACCAGCTGATTGAATAGACATACATATACACATTTTCAGTTGGCGTTAGCTTACCAAAACATGCTACAAATCATTTTTAAGACTTTCGCTGCCTGTAAACTTGCAATCCACTAGCTAACAAGCTTTAATTTATAAAACGATATGTTTTGATTTATAAAACGGGCAACATGTTCTCCTTGTGTGTCTGGGGCGCCCACCTCGACATCAAAGTACTTCTAACTCCTTCCTCATCACCGAAGGTTTTATCGGTACTTTTGTTTCACCTAGACGTGCGCAATTGTGTCTTGGATCAAGCTAAGTGGTTTTGTTCTCCACTGAAAGAATATAATAATATTAAATATTAATTCATAGGTTTGTGCACATACATTAATATTTAATCACAGTACCTCATCTTAAAATCACCAAATTTTGAAATAAAATAAGAATAAGAAATTAAATCAAATGTCATGGACATGCACACATTAACATTATATTGACGACTTAGTTTCGAAACTATTTTTTACCGTTTAATTATGAGCAAAATGGCGCGTATAGTCCCCGACTTTAAGTTTCCATATCAACCTGACTGAAAACTCAAAAACCCTCTAATATTTGAATGATAAAATAAGAATTTAACATACTATTTTTTTTTTTATATTGAAACCACTTTTGCAGCATTATTTTTCCACTTTCTATCTTTTTATTTCAACGTTTTTAAACTCCAACAACATTTCAAATAACTCTAGTAAGATTTGTTAGGGAACGTGGGTCCTATGTAAATTGATTATAAAGAAACATCATCAGTCATCTCTTCCCCAGTCCTCTTACGATCCACATACACACCCAGAGAAATTGAGCAAGCTAGAAGTATATAATACTAGGCCGGCGTCGTGAATCCACTACTGATCATCTAACTTAATTGTTTAATTAGTCAAAAACAGTTAATGATGAAATCAATCCACTGATATTATTATACGTAACCATTTCAAACTCACAAAATAAAGCTTAATTAATATCCATCCTCTGTAATAACTCTACCAATGTGCTCTCAATGCCTATAAATACCATATATGCCTCTTCCCTCACCTCACACCAATATATACCATACACATTTCCACAAATATAATATAATATATAATCAATCTTCACAATGAAGACACCATTCTGCTTATTACTCTCTCTCCTTCTCATGACCATCTCCCTTTCCCTTTCCGAAGCAAGAGTGCTACAACCAAATAACACACAAACCTCACTCAACACAAAAACCACACAAAACACACAAAGCCCCGTACTTGATATGTACGGAAAGATTGTTCGTGTTGGTGTCAAGTACTACGTTGTACCACTTCTCCAGGACCAGGGCGGTGGGTTGGACCTAGCTTCCACTGGTACTCAGAGTTGCCCGGCAAGTGTGGTTCAAGATGATGCTTACTGGTGGGGAAACACAATGCAGTTCTACCCAGTTGATCCGAAGAAAGGTGTGGTTCGTGAATGGAGTGACCTCAACATTGAATTCCCAGACGCATACACAGGATGTCCAGAAAATAATGTTTGGACGATAGTTGGGGATCTGTCGGTGTATGATGATTCTCATTACATAACAGCAGGTGGAGAAAAAGGAAATCCTGGTTCACAAACTCTAAACAACTGGTTCAAGATTGTAAAAACAACAAACGCATACAAGCTCATGTCTTGTCCAGATGTGTGCTATTACTGCTCATACTATTGCCGTGATGTTGGCATTTCGGTGGAAGCTGGACAGAGGCGTTTGGTTCTTAGCGATACCCCTCTTGAAATCAACTTTAGGAAGGCCTAATGGTTACCTTTCTCTAGTTGATAGCAGAGCTATATATAACTAAAGTGGATTTACACAAATAAATCAATAAATAATGTACTTCCTCTCACCCGGGAGTGGATCATGAAATCAAATAAAAATACTGTACTTAACGTCACTGCGTGCTTTTAATTTTCATTTAATTATAATTAATGATCTCGAAGACTAAGTTGTGAAAAAATAAGCACATATATATTCTTCATTTGACACTTGTTGAAAATCATTTTTGATTAGTCCGTACCTTCCTAGTATCATTTTGAGGATTACGAATGAAATGCCAGGCTTCATGCTCGTATCATGACTCATGAGGAGCATTTTGAGGATCTAGAACATTATATTGAACTTCTGTTTTTTTTTTGGAGTATCACGAGTAGTACCTTGGCTTATATTATGATCTATGATCTATGCATATATGCATATATGGCTACCCTTTTTTTTGTTGAAAAATGACACTATGCTCCCTTCTCCTTTGGTTGACTCCTCAGCTTTAATTTCCAAGTCAAGTGATTGTAAGCATCAAACCCTCTGTCCCTCCTTCCCCCCGCCCCTTGGACCTTGTGTGCATATAAGTTAAAGAATGTCCCTTCAAGCAAATCAAATGAATGCACAAGTAAGAAAAAGGAAACTAAAAATAAATAAAAGAAAAAAAAAACTTTATATACTCTCTTATTATAATCATTTACCAATGTTAAGTACCACAAAACATTCAAAATCAAGCCTTACCTGACAATATAGCTCCAAATTTGATTCCAAAGATATTTATCATGTATCAAGTATCAAATTATTGTATACGGTTTGATGCAAATCACAAGTTTGTTAGCTTTTCACAAGTGTCAACCCACTTGTTATGTGAGCTTTTTCTACTTATTACCTCAAAGTAGAGTTTTCCTTCTAAATACAACTGATTGTTGTTCAATTCTTGAACTACTTGACTCAAAGATAGATAAGTGTGGATCGAGTAAAAGGAGTTCAAGCACATGATTGCGTTAAACTAGACCTGGTTTAGAGCAGTAAATGTTGTATAGCAGCATATGCAATTTTTTTTTTTTGCATACACATTAAAATGCACAGTACACTTGAAATTAAAGTACTTCAAATTTATTTCATAATCTCCCCTAGGAGGAAGTACAGTCATTTATTGAATTATAGCTGCATATGCAATTTTTTTTTTTTTTTGCTATTTGCTTTGCTATAAAGTTGGAAATTAAAACCTTTAAGCCTTCTTAAAGTTGATTTCCAGAGGGGTATTGCTGAGAACCAAACGCCTTTGTCCTCCTTCTATCGAGATGCCAACATCTTGGCACACATATGAGCAGTAATTACACACACTTGGACAAAACATAAACTTATAGGCGTTTGCTGTTTTGACAATCTGGAACCAGTTGCTTAGAGTTTGTTGACCAGGATTGCCTTTGTTGCCGCCATCTGTAATGTAATGAGTAATGTCATATGATGAGGGATCTCCAGTAATCGTCCACACCTTAGACTCGGGGCATCCTGTGTATACATCTGGAAACTCGATGTTGAGATCAGTCCACTCACGAATCACGCCTTTCTGTGAATTAACAGGGTAGAATTGTATAGTATTGCCCCACCAGTAAACATCATCTTGGACCACACTTTGCGGGCAACTCTGGCTTCCGGTGGAAGCTAGGTCAAGCCCACCACCCTGATCTGGAGAAGAGGTACAACATAGTACTTGACACCAGCTCGAACAATCTTGCCGCGGGTATCAAGCACCTGTGCTTCTATAACTTGAAAAAGCAAGATGGAGAAGAGGAAGAGAGAAAGGAGGAAGAATGGTGTCTTCATTGTGGAGATTGGTTTATGGAAATGTGTATTGTATGCGAGGAAGAGGCATATATGCATTATATTTATAGGTAAGTGAGGGCACATTGGTAGGATTGTTACAGAGAAAAAAATTTGTTGTGTACGTGAAAGATCAGTTGGTGTTTGATGCCAACTGATTGATTTCATCAACGGGTTTTGACATTCAATTATATTGGATTTAATAATCCAATTATTGAAGCTAAAAATTAAATAATACATTTTGGGAATGTATGTGTACAAACTGTGCTTCGTTAATATTGATAGTGTGTGAGAACATTTAATAATATAGACTGGGGGTTGGGGGTGAGGGAGGAAAGTTCAAATAAGAACATAGTTCTTTAAAAGTGAGAAATGGTTAGAGAATTAAAGGTTAACTATCAGTTTATCAATGATTGAGAATTTTACTAATAAAGAAAAAGCATTGTCAATTTTATAACTATTGCAAAATTTTAAATTTGTAATATTTATTAAACTAACCCCACTCATTTTCACCTTATATTTTAGTGTTTTACCAACCTTCAACCATTGATCTACTCAAATGCATGAATTAGATCATTCATGACTTTTTACGTAGGAGCAGGTTCTCACCTAAACCTTGTTGTATATGTGTATATATATATATATATATATATATATATATATATATATATCTTAATCAGGTGAGAACCATGTCCTAGGTGAGAACGTAAGGACGAATCCAAACAATTGATCTAGTAGATCTAACGGTTGAAATAAACAAAATTTTATAATATTTATGAAAATGACCCCGCTCATTTTTTACTTGATTTGTCATCCGTCAGATCTTGCAGATCAATGGATTGGATTTGTCCTCACGTTCACACTTGGGGGTATAGTTCTCATATGATTAGGATTCTATATATATATACTAGTGTTTTACTTGTGCGATGCACGGAATTTTTTTTTATATTATGAATTTAAATAAAAAAATTTAAAAATATAAATATATTAAAATGTACAATATAATAATATAGTTGAATTTTCATATATTTGGTCAAGTATCTATTATCAGTCATGACTTTTTACCTAGGAGCAAGTAACTGAATATTGTTAGAGCATCCTATCAATGTATGTTTAAGGGATATTGGAACAGTAATAACATCCCATGTGGAGGGAAGAGAAAGGTGGAGAGATAAGAAATGGGATTCATCTGCAAATCATGGGATATTGAAACAGTAATTTTGCAAGAGGAAAAGAAGGCCTTGTTGCGCCTGACAAAAGCCTTTAATCAATTTTGATTTAAATTTTTTTCTCCCCTCTCATTTTCTCTTTTCTAATCACAGTTACAAAAATTATTCAAAAATCGCAAAATATCTCCACTACTAAAGATGCTCTTATATATATATATATATATAGTAAAGCTTAGGTATTGCGGCGTCTACCAGTGTGGTTTACACCACTAATATTAACAAAATACACCACTCAATGTTAGAAAATGCACAACACAATTTTACACAATTAGGTATGCATCACCAAAAATCAAATATGAGAGTTTGAAATGGTTACGTACGTGAATGAATATAATATTAGGAGTTTGGCACTAACGGATTCATTTCATTAATTGTTTTTGACTAAACAGAAAACAGTTATTAGATTATCATCAGTTGATTTTGGACTTAATTTAATCTAATGTAATAATATATTACATATGCCCTCGTAATTTTGGATTTAATTAAAGTAAATTATATATATATAATTCATTTTTAATTTATACCTTTTTGAAAAATAAAAAATCGTTGATTAGTGATTGTACAGACATTTTAATTTATTTTTAGACAAATAAAGTAGCACCCATTTGCTGAGTCCATGGCTGTGAAGGAAGCACTTACCTGGATTAAGAGTCGTTATTTAAATAATGTGATTGTTGAGTCTGATTGTTTAAATTTTTGCTCTAGTTTTAATTCTGTTAGTCAGGACTATTCCTATGTTGGTCTTATCGTAAAGCAATGTCGGTTAATTGCTAATGACATCGGGAACATTGTTGTTCGCCACGTCAAGAGGTCAGCGAATCATGTAGCTCATGTGCTTGCACGGGCGACTGATTCTTCTTCTGTCCTTGGTTTTTGGGATGTTATCCCTCCTGATTGTATTTCGATTTATTTTGATGATTTAATATAAGTCGTGATTGTTTGGTTTTCAAAAAAAAAAAGTAGCACCCATTTAGTTTCATCAAACTTTTCTTCATCTTTGTTGATCATCTCTAATCAATTACTATAAAATTAAGAATCTAGAAAAACCAAAAGATGGATGTGTATTAAAATACCAACTGGCTTTGTGTGAGATTCTGTAAGTTTGATCTTAAAAATGAGTTTGATGATTTCTTTTAGCTAATTAAAAGATGAATTTAAAAGTATTTATTTTTTTAATTTTACAAGTCATTTTCGATTACAATTTCGTTAACATGTTAATTTCTTGCAAAACCTATTATTATTTAGCTAAAAGATAACACTTTTGAGGCCATAATTATTTTTTGAATAGAAGACTTAATACTTGTTAAGAAGCAATATAATCCACAGATACTTGTAGTTTGCTTGACCTTTGAGTTGGTTCTGTCATTCTGGGGTCACACTTGTGTGAGACCATCTGACTGATCCTTATTCGTGAGACGGGTCGGATTGGGTCGAAGCACCATGCAAATGTCACACTTATATGTGCAAATGTTATACTTATATGCTCAAATATATAATACTAAATAGGAATACAATTTTTGTTACTTATAAGAGAAAAAGTGTTACATTTTTCATAATAAGTAATGTGGACAATTTTTCCTTACTTATAAGGGAAAATATAATACTTTTGAGGAAAAATGTAATACTTTTAAATCGAAATGTAAAAGTATTATATTTTCCCATAAAAGTATTACATTTACCCTTATAAGTAACAAAATTTTTATTCCTAATTAGTATTACATTTGAGCATATAAGTATGACATTTGTGCGTATAAGTGTTACATTTACCTCATGACCCGACCCGTCTCACGGTGAGACGGTCTCACACAAGTTTTTGCCGTCATTCTGACATACTTCCAGAGCAGCCGTTTTGACAAAATTGGGGCTACTCCAAGAGTTGTGGTTTTGAAAAAATTGGGGCATTCTTGGTTAAGGGCTATTTTGTGGTATGGCTTAGACAAGGTCCTTTTCTTGTTTAGACTAGGTTTAGTTTTCTTTAAGCCTAGTTTGTCTAAGTGCAGTTAAAACTGTGCCTTTATTACTTAGACATTTGTTAATTTTGGTGGGTTTCTCTTGAACTTGTGGTCTACTCTTCCTGACTTGTACATATTGATTTTGCTTTAATAAATTGAAGGTTTAAAAAATAAAATCATTCCACAACCCAAGATCTATGAGACCATCTTACACAGAATTTTGTAATTAAAAATCATTAAAAATGTATAACTAAGTGCAACAATAATTTTGTTCTCAAAAAAAAAAAAGAGCGACAATAATTTCATATAGGTGGAGGAGAGCGGTAAGAAAACCGAGAGAGGGACAACCAAAAGAGGAGACCAACCACGAAGGGAATATGAGGAAAGAAGAATGCCTTCGATCAATTTGTGTCAAAGTTTGCATGCTACGTATGCAAGGGGCTGCATCGAATGAGGGATTGTCCAAAGCTTTAGTTCACTCTCGGTAATAGTTTAACAACATGAGGCTAAGTCTCACAAGAAAGAGGAGACAAGCAAGATGGGGTTGCCCCAATTCCTCACTACCCTTAATGCCAAAACAACATTGACGACATCGAGTAAGGGTCTGATATACGCCAAAGCATGGTAAATGGTAAGCTGACACAAGCATTGGTAGATACTAGCGCTACCCACAATTTTGTGACCGAGGATAAGGCGAAAAGACTCGGTCTACAATGGGCCAAAGGAGAGGGTTGGCTCAAAATAGTGAATGCCAAGGCCCAACCACTTAATGGTGTAACCAGAGGCGTGGAGCTACACCTAGGGACTTGAAAGGGCCATGTGAACTTTTTGATAGTGTCCATAGATGATTAAAGAAGAGACTCATGCTCAGTGGTGGAGATCTCGAAATTGACTCTTTGTGCTTCAACAGGTTGAGAAAAGTATAGATGAACAGATACTACAATGTAATAGGGTCAGTTGTATTCAAAAAAAAGAAGAGACTCATGGATTGGCCGGGATACGTAATAATCGAAGAAAAGAGTCATCAATTGGTTGGTGTGTTGTGATCGAATCGTTAAACTGAAGATACCACTTGAAGTCGAGAGCCCTTGTTTTCTCTTGAAGTTGAATCCCTCTCCCTTCCTTAAAGAACCAAATACCGTTTTGTTGAGAAATCATTTTTATCTTTTCAAACCTCGAAAGGATTTTCCAAATATTAAATCTTGAGGTGAAGGACCAAGGTCAGGTTGATGCGGAGAATAGACTATATGGCATGAGGATTATGCCATGCATCTAGGTTTGGTGAAATAAGGAGTGGACAATCTAAAGATGTAGACCTTGAGTTACTTACAAGGGACGATGGTGTGTGCCTAGGTCATGTTAGCAAGTCAAAAAGCGAATCTTGCAACTGACAAATTAAAGCAAATTAAATTTTGGTCACTACAAAAATAGAGTATATTATAAATTTAATGGTAATATTAATTTCAAGGTATGTATTAAAACAATGATATTTCTAATATAATTATCCTTTATAGACCTTGCTTTTATTGATTTCTATTAATACATATTATTTATGTTATATTTTCTTTAAAGAACATTTATGATATATATATATATATATATATATATATATATATATGTTTTTTATGGATCTTATATAAATTTATGTGTTGTAATTGATAAAATAAATCAAATTTGATTGTTACTAATGTATTATAAATTTAAAAACTAACCAATATATTATTATAAGTAAAATGGTATTACATAACACAATAAAAAAGAAAAAAGAAAAAAAAAAGAAAAAAGAAAAAAAAAGACATTTTTGAATTTTGTAGCTAATTAATTAATTCAAACGAAGGTCATTTCCTATTAATGTCCTTTGCTTAGAAGATTTAAATGTTATTGAAGAAAAAACATAATTTGTAGAATTTAGGAGTAGAACAAGTTTAGAGAATTTAGGTATAATAATGAAAATGTATGATAATAAAGAAAAATAATTGGTACAATATTTGGCAAGATTGTATTTTCTTGTATTAGCATTGTATTTTTGGTGGGATTGTGTATTTCAAATTCCATATATGTGCACTTCATATTTCATTAGTGTGCACTTTAGCATAGATTTGTGTGCATTTGTAAATGTGTGCGTTTAGAGGCTAAGATATGTGGTGTGTATGTACTACATTGTAGTGTTATGTGCATTCTAATGTTGTGTGTGAGGTTATATTTTAGTGATCACATTTTATCCAAGTATGTTGGTTGTAGTGTGCATTAAATCGGGCATCTTATGCACTGTTCATTTGGACGCATACACAGGTGGTTCGTGAATGGAGTGACCTCAACATTGAATTCCCAGACGCATACACAGGATGTCCAGAGAATAATGTTTGGACGATAGCTGGGGATCTGTCGGCGTATGATGATTCTCATTACATAACAGCAGGTGGAGAAAAAGGAAATCTTGGTTCACAGACTCTAAACAATTGTACAAGATAGTAAAAACAACAAACGCATACAAGCTCATGTCTTGTCCAGATGTGTGCTATTATTGCTCATATTACTGCCGTGATGTTGGCATTTCGGTGGAAGCTGGACAGAGGCGTTTGGATCTTAGCGATACCCCTCTTGAAATCAACTTTAGGAAGGCCTAATGGTTACCTTTCTCTAGTTGATAGCAGAGCTATATATAACTAAAGTGGATTTACACAAATAAATCAATAAATAACTATGTACTTCCTCCCACCCAGGAGTACGTGGATCATGAAATCAAATAAAACTACTGTACTTAATGTCACTATGTGCCTTTAATTTTCATTTAATTATAATTAATAATCTTGAGGACTAAGTTGAGAAAAAATAAGCACATATATATTCTTCATTTGACACTTGTTGAAAATCATTTTTGAGTAGTCTGTACCTTCCTAGTATCATTTTGAGGATTTAGAACATAATATTGAACGTCTGTTTTTTTTTTTTTTTTTTCGAGTATCACGAGTAGTACCTTGGCTTATATTATGATCTATGATCTACGCATATATGGCTACCCTATTTTTTTGTTGAAAAATGACACTATATTCCCTTCTCCTTTGGTTGACCTCTCAGCTTTCCAAGTTAAGTGATTGTAAGCATCCAACCCCCCTCCCCTCCCACCCCCATGGACCTTAGCTTGTGTGCATATAAGTTAAAGAATGCCCCTTCAAGCAAATCAAATGAATGGACAACGAAGACAAAGGAAAGTAAAAATAAATAAATTAAAAGAAAAAAAATGTTATATACTCTCTTATAATAATCATTCACCAATGTTAAGCACCACAAAACATCCCAAATCAAGCCTTGCCTGACAATATAGCTCCAAATTTGATTCGAAAGATTTTTATCATGTATCAAGTATCAAATTATTGTATACGGTTTGATGCAATCACAAGTTTGTTAGCTTTTCACAGCTGTCAACCCACTTGTTATGTGAGCTTTTTCTACTTAATTACCTCAAAGTAGAGTTTTCCTTCTAAATACAACTGATGGTTACGTTGTTCAATTCTTGAACTACTTGACTCAAAGATAGATAAGTCTTTGATGCTTTTCTTGAGTCATAGAACTTGTGGATCGAGTAAAAGGAGTTCAAGCACATGATTGCTTTAAACTAGACCTGTTTTAGAGCAGTAAATGTTGTATAGCAGCATATGCAATTTTTTTTTTCATACGCATTAAAATGCACAGCACACTTGAAATTAAAGTACTTCAAATTTATTTCATAATCTCCCCTAGGAGGAAGTACAGTCATTTATTGAATTATAGCTGCATATGCAATTTTTTTTTTTTTTTTGCTATTTGCTTTGCTATAAAGTTGGAAATTAAAACCTTTAAGCCTTCTTAAAGTTGATTTCCAGAGGGGTATTGCTGAGAACCAAACGCCTTTGTCCTCCTTCTATCGAGATGCCAACATCTTGGCACACATATGAGCAGTAATTACACACACTTGGAAAACATAAACTTATAGGCGTTTGCTGTTTTGACAATCTGGAACCAGTTGCTTAGAGTTTGTTGACCAGGATTGCCTTTGTTGCCGCCATCTGTAATGTAATGAGTAATGTCATATGATGAGGGATCTCAGTAATCGTCCACACCTTAGACTCGGGGCATCCTGTGTATACATCTGGAAACTCGATGTTGAGATCAGTCCACTCACGGAATCACGCCTTTCTGTGAATTAACAGGGTAGAATTGTATAGTATTGCCCCACCAGTAAACATCATCTTGGACCACACTTTGCGGGCAACTCTGGCTTCCGGTGGAAGCTAGGTCAAGCCCACCACACCTGATCCTGGAGAAGAGGTACAACATAGTACTTGACACCAGCTCGAACAATCTTGCCGCGGGTATCAAGCACCTGTGCTTCTATAACTTGAAAAAGCAAGATGGAGAAGAGGAAGAGAGAAAGGAGGAAGAATGGTGTCTTCATTTGGAGATTGGTTTATGGAAATGTGTATTGTATGCGAGGAAGAGGCATATATGCATTATATTTATAGGTAAGTGAGGGCACATTGGTAGGATTGTTACAGAGAAAAAAATTTGTTGTGTACGTGAAAGATCAGTTGGTGTTTGATGCCAACTGATTGATTTCATCAACGGGTTTTGACATTCAATTATATTGGATTTAATATCCAATTATTGAAGCTAAAAATTAAATAATACATTTTGGGAATGTATGTGTACAAACTGTGCTTCGTTAATATTGATAGTGTGTGAGAACATTTAATAATATAGACTGGGGTTGGGGGTGAGGGAGGAAAGTTCAAATAAGAACATAGTTCTTTAAAAGTGAGAAATGGTTAGAGAATTAAAGGTTAACTATCAGTTTATCAATGATTGAGAATTTTACTAATAAAGAAAAAGCATTGTCAATTTTATAACTATTGCAAAATTTTAAATTTGTAATATTTATTAAACTAACCCCACTCATTTTCACCTTATATTTTAGTGTTTTACCAACCTTCAACCATTGATCTACTCAAATGCATGAATTAGATCATTCATGACTTTTTACGTAGGAGCAGGTTCTCACCTAAACCTTGTTGTATATGTGATATATATATATATATATATATATATATATCTTAATCAGGTGAGAACCATGTCCTAGGTGAGAACGTAAGGACGAATCCAAACAATTGATCTAGTAGATCTAACGGTTGAAATAAACAAAATTTTATAATATTTATGAAAATGACCCCGCTCATTTTTTACTTGATTTGTCATCCGTCAGATCTTGCAGATCAATGGATTGGATTTGTCCTCACGTTCACACTTGGGGTATAGTTCTCATATGATTAGGATTCTATATATATATACTAGTGTTTTACTTGTGCGATGCACGGAATTTTTTTTATATTATGAATTTAAATAAAAAAATTTAAAAAATAAATATATTAAAATGTACAATATAATAATATAGTTGAATTTTCATATATTTGTCAAGTATCTATTATCAGTCATGACTTTTTACCTAGGAGCAAGTAACTGAATATTGTTAGAGCATCCTATCAATGTATGTTTAAGGATATTGGAACAGTAATAACATCCCATGTGGAGGGAGAGAAAGGTGGAGAGATAAGAAATGGGATTCATCTGCAAATCATGGGATATTGAAACAGTAATTTTGCAAGAGGAAAAGAAGGCCTTGTTGCGCCTGACAAAAGCCTTTAATCAATTTTGATTTAAATTTTTTCTCCCCTCTCATTTTCTCTTTTCTAATCACAGTTACAAAAATTATTCAAAATCGCAAAATATCTCCACTACTAAAGATGCTCTTATATATATATATATATATATAAAGCTTAGGTATTGCGGCGTCTACCAGTGTGGTTTACACCACTAATATTAACAAAATACACCACTCAATGTTAGAAAATGCACAACACAATTTTACACAATTAGGTATGCATCACCAAAAATCAAATATGAGAGTTTGAAATGGTTACGTACGTGAATGAATATAATATTAGGAGTTTGGCACTAACGGATTCATTTCATTAATTGTTTTTGACTAAACAGAAACAGTTATTAGATTATCATCAGTTGATTTTGGACTTAATTTAATCTAATGTAATAATATATTACATATGCCTCGTAATTTTGGATTTAATTAAAGTAAATTATATATATATAATTCATTTTTAATTTATACCTTTTTGAAAAATAAAAATCGTTGATTAGTGATTGTACAGACATTTTAATTTATTTTTAGACAAATAAAGTAGCACCCATTTGCTGAGTCCATGGCTGTGAAGGAAGCACTTACCTGGATTAAGAGTCGTTATTTAAATAATGTGATTGTTGAGTCTGATTGTTTAAATTTTGCTCTAGTTTTAATTCTGTTAGTCAGGACTATTCCTATGTTGGTCTTATCGTAAAGCAATGTCGGTTAATTGCTAATGACATCGGGAACATTGTTGTTCGCCACGTCAAGAGGTCAGCGAATCATGTAGCTCATGTGCTTGCACGGGCGACTGATTCTTCTTCTGTCCTTGGTTTTTGGGATGTTATCCCTCCTGATTGTATTTCGATTTATTTTGATGATTTAATATAAGTCGTGATTGTTTGGTTTTCAAAAAAAAAAGTAGCACCCATTTAGTTTCATCAAACTTTTCTTCATCTTTGTTGATCATCTCTAATCAATTACTATAAAATTAAGAATCTAGAAAAACCAAAAGATGGATGTGTATTAAAATACCAACTGGCTTTGTGTGAGATTCTGTAAGTTTGATCTTAAAAATGAGTTTGATGATTTCTTTTAGCTAATTAAAAGATGAATTTAAAAGTATTTATTTTTTAATTTTACAAGTCATTTTCGATTACAATTTCGTTAACATGTTAATTTCTGCAAAACCTATTATTATTTAGCTAAAAGATAACACTTTTGAGGCCATAATTATTTTTTGAATAGAAGACTTAATACTTGTTAAGAAGCAATATAATCCACAGATACTTGTAGTTTGCTTGACCTTTGAGTTGGTTCTGTCTGTCATTCTGGGTCACACTTGTGTGAGACCATCTCACTGATCCTTATTCGTGAGACGGGTCGGATTGGGTCGAAGCACCATGCAAATGTCACACTTATATGTGCAAATGTTATACTTATATGCTCAAATATATAATACTAAATAGGAATACAATTTTTGTTACTTATAAGAGAAAAAGTGTTACATTTTTCATAATAAGTAATGTGGACAATTTTTCCTTACTTATAAGGGAAAATATAATACTTTTGAGGAAAATGTAATACTTTTAAATCGAAATGTAAAAGTATTATATTTTCCCATAAAAGTATTACATTTACCCTTATAAGTAACAAAATTTTTATTCCTAATTAGTATTACATTTGAGCATATAAGTATGACATTTGTGCGTATAAGTGTTACATTTACCTCATGACCCGACCCGTCTCACGGTGAGACGGTCTCACACAAGTTTTTGCCGTCATTCTGACATACTTCCATAGCAGCCGTTTTGACAAAATTGGGGCTACTCCAAGAGTTGTGGTTTTGAAAAAATTGGGGCATTCTTGGTTAAGGGCTATTTTGTGGTATGGCTTAGACAAGGTCCTTTTCTTGTTTAGACTAGGTTTAGTTTTCTTTAAGCCTAGTTTGTCTAAGTGCAGTTAAAACTGTGCCTTTATTACTTAGACATTTGTTAATTTTGGTGGGTTTCTCTTGAACTTGTGGTCTACTCTTCCTGACTTGTACATATTGATTTTGCTTTAATAAATTGAAGGTTTAAAAAATAAAATCATTCCACAACCCAAGATCTATGAGACCATCTTACACAGAATTTTGTAATTAAAAATCATTAAAAATGTATAACTAAGTGCAACAATAATTTTGTTCTCAAAAAAAAAAAGAGCGACAATAATTTCATATAGGTGGAGGAGAGCGGTAAGAAAACCGAGAGAGGGACAACCAAAAGAGGAGACCAACCACGAAGGGAATATGAGGAAAGAAGAATGCCTTCGATCAATTTGTGTCAAAGTTTGCATGCTACGTATGCAAGGGGCTGCATCGAATGAGGGATTGTCCAAAGCTTTAGTTCACTCTCGGTAATAGTTTAACAACATGAGGCTAAGTCTCACAAGAAAGAGGAGACAAGCAAGATGGGGTTGCCCCAATTCCTCACTACCCTTAATGCCAAAACAACATTGACGACATCGAGTAAGGGTCTGATATACGCCAAAGCATGGTAAATGGTAAGCTGACACAAGCATTGGTAGATACTAGCGCTACCCACAATTTTGTGACCGAGGATAAGGCGAAAAGACTCGGTCTACAATGGGCCAAAGGAGAGGGTTGGCTCAAAATAGTGAATGCCAAGGCCCAACCACTTAATGGTGTAACCAGAGGCGTGGAGCTACACCTAGGGACTTGAAAGGGCCATGTGAACTTTTGATAGTGTCCATAGATGATTAAAGAAGAGACTCATGCTCAGTGGTGGAGATCTCGAAATTGACTCTTTGTGCTTCAACAGGTTGAGAAAAGTATAGATGAACAGATACTACAATGTAATAGGGTCAGTTGTATTCAAAAAAAGAAGAGACTCATGGATTGGCCGGGATACGTAATAATCGAAGAAAAGAGTCATCAATTGGTTGGTGTGTTGTGATCGAATCGTTAAACTGAAGATACCACTTGAAGTCGAGAGCCCTTGTTTTCTCTTGAAGTTGAATCCCTCTCCCTTCCTTAAAGAACCAAATACCGTTTTGTTGAGAAATCATTTTTATCTTTTCAAACCTCGAAAGGATTTTCCAAAGATTAAATCTTGAGGTGAAGGACCAAGGTCAGGTTGATGCGGAGAATAGACTATATGGCATGAGGATTATGCCATGCATCTAGTATAGGTTTGGTGAAATAAGGAGTGGACAATCTAAAGATGTAGACCTTGAGTTACTTACAAGGGACGATGGTGTGTGCCTAGGTCATGTTAGCAAGTCAAAAAGCGAATCTTGCAACTGACAAATTAAAGCAAATTAAATTTTGGTCACTACAAAAATAGAGTATATTATAAATTTAATGGTAATATTAATTTCAAGGTATGTATTAAAACAATGATATTTCTAATATAATTATCCTTTATAGACCTTGCTTTTATTGATTTCTATTAATACATATTATTTATGTTATATTTTCTTTAAATAACATTTATGATATATATAATATATATATATATATATATATATATATATATATATATATATATATATATATATATATATGTTTTTTATGGATCTTATATAAATTTATGTGTTGTAATTGATAAAATAAATCAAATTTGATTGTTACTAATGTATTATAAATTTAAAAACTAACCAATATATTATTATAAGTAAAATGGTATTACATAACACAATAAAAAAGAAAAGAAAAAAAAAGAAAAAAGAAAAAAAAAGACATTTTTGAATTTTGTAGCTAATTAATTAATTCAAACGAAGGTCATTTCCTATTAATGTCCTTTGCTTAGAAGATTTAAATGTTATTGAAGAAAAAAATAATTTGTAGAATTTAGGAGTAGAACAAGTTTAGAGAATTTAGGTATAATAATGAAAATGTATGATAATAAAGAAAAATAATTGGTACAATATTTGGCAAGATTGTATTTTCTTGTATTAGCATTGTATTTTTGGTGGGATTGTGTATTTCAAATTCCATATATGTGCACTTCATATTTCATTAGTGTGCACTTTAGTATAGATTTGTGTACATCTATAAATGTGTGCGTTTAGAGGCTAAGATATGTGGTGTGTATGTACTACATTGTAGTGTTATGTGCATTCTAATGTTGTGTGTGAGGTTATATTTTAGTGATCACATTTTATCCAAGTATGTTGGTTGTAGTGTGCATTAAATCGGGCATCTTATGCACTGTTCATTTGGACGCATACACAGGTGGTTCGTGAATGGAGTGACCTCAACATTGAATTCCCAGACGCATACACAGGATGTCCAGAGAATAATGTTTGGACGATAGCTGGGGATCTGTCGGTGTATGATGATTCTCATTACATAACAGCAGGTGGAGAAAAAGGAAATCTTGGTTCACAGACTCTAAACAATTGTACAAGATAGTAAAAACAACAAACGCATACAAGCTCATGTCTTGTCCAGATGTGTGCTATTATTGCTCATATTACTGCCGTGATGTTGGCATTTCGGTGGAAGCTGGACAGAGGCGTTTGGATCTTAGTGATACCCCTCTTGAAATCAACTTTAGGAAGGCCTAATGGTTACGCATATGCAATTTTTTTTTTCATACGCATTAAAATGCACAGCACACTTGAAATTAAAGTACTTCAAATTTATTTCATAATCTCCCCTAGGAGGAAGTACATGCAGTCATTTATTGAATTATAGCTGCATATGCATTTTTTTTTTTTTTTTGCTATTTGCTTTGCATGCTATAAAGTGGGAAATTAAAACCTTTAAGCCTTCTTAAAGCTAAAAATTAAATAATACATTTTTGGGAATGTATGTGTACAAACTGTGCTTGGTTGCCATTATCCTTGTGCTCAAATGGCATGTAGTGGCTCTCCCATATGGGATTGACTTAAAAGTTAACTATGTTTATTAATGATTGAGAATTTTACTAATAAAGAAAAACATTGTGAATTTTATAATTATTGTAAAATTTTAAATTTTAAATTTGTAATATTTATTAAATTAACCCTGCTCATTTTCACCTTATATTTCAGTGTTTTACCAACCCTCAACCATTGATCTACTCAAATAAATGAATTAGATCACTCATGACTTTTTACCTAGGAGCAGGTTCTCACCTGAACCTTGTTGTGTGTGTATATATATATACTAGTGTTTTACCCGTGCAATGCACGAATTTTTTTTTGTTATTATGAATTTAAATAAAAAAATTTAAAAATATAAATATATTAAAATGTACAATATAATAATATAGTTGAATTTTTCATATATTTGGTCAAGTATCTATTATCATAACATACAAAACTAAAATTTTGTATGATTAATATAATCTCTAATCATGTACATATTTATATAAATTTATAGAGAAAAATTTACATAATTAAATTGAATTATTCCCAATCGTATTTCATATATATATATATATATATATATATATATATATATATATATATATATATATATATATATATATATATATATATATATATATATCAGTAGCATTTTAATTTTGTATGATTAATATATTGCATAAGTATATGTATGTATGCATTTTTAAAAATATAAATATTTATGAATACACAATTTTGTTAATTTTATAATTTTATTTTTAATTATATTTTATATTTTGTTAATTATAATTAAGAAAATTAAATTTACAAATTATGAGAATTTAATTTTTAAATTTATATGGATTAATGTAGTTCCTAACTATATTACATATTTAGACAACTTTTTAAATATTTTTAAATTTTTAATTATGAGTATGAGTTTAGATATATTTTAAAATAATTATTAATAAGTAATCATTGTAGTAATTAACGTGTATAATTACGCTAGCAATCACAATTCTATAAAAAAAAATGTGTATATATTTTCATATTGTACAATATACTATAAATATAATATATGTTTACATAAATGGATAAAAAGAGAAATTGATATTTTTTTATTATATAGATATTGATTAATATTATATAATTTTTTTCATCGCATGATAAAACATTCTTATTTTAAAATTTTACATTGATATCTGCGTTTTGTTTCAGAATCAACTTTGGTGATATTTTAAACTTTGAGTAACACTTGTATGAGACCGTCTCACAGGTCTCAATCCGTAAGGCGGATAAAATCTTTGATTAATGGACCAAATATTTGATTAATGGGTCAGATCTTTGACATCGTTAATTAAAGATCCGACCCGCTCACGGATTGAAACCATGAGGCGGTCACACACAAGTGTTTCCCAACTTTTGTTTGCTATCATAAATAGTAATAGATGTCTATAAACCATTTAGTTTTTTGTTTCTAAATATTTTCCAACCATAAATGTAGCACAATCAAAACATCTCTAGATCATCATTTAAATATGAAGTCCATAATAGACTTGGTTCAATATTTGTGATGAGTGTAGTTTTCATGGTGGATGGAAAGGAATATGTGTTAAAACGGAAGGATTTCCGAGTATCGTTCTCTAAGGATGGCAAGGAGGGAATTTGAGCGGTAAGGGGATTAAGCACAAGAGTGTTTAGTGTTTAAAAGCTAACCCAAACATAGTAAGAAAGGTGCATGAGACATCATTAAAATAAGGAACAAACAATAGAGACAATCAATTGGAAAGGAGGATTTGGATCTTGCAACTCATATAGGTATCCTTGATTTCCTAAGATATTAGGCTAGCAACACTTAGATTATGAAAATGAGACAAGGTCACCAACACCACCGCCACTCTCGTGGTCAATGGACTCACTTCTTAGACCGTAATGTCATTCTTGTGATCATTAGGCTAGAAGGGGCATTTTGACAAACACGTTATGTGCCTCTTGCCTTCCCTCTCCCTTTTCTCAAAGGTGAGAGGGAAATGTGCTAGGCTAGGCTAAGGAGTAACTCTACTCTCGTAGATGAGACTCATTCTCCAAACACCTCTCATATAGGTTGATCACCCCTACACAAGAGTCAAAGTGGATCACCACTCACACAATCAAACTCATAATCAAGCAATTGCAAAACCTAATTGAACAATTCAATGCTCAAGATTATCCATACAAAATTGCTCAATCCAAATCCACAAAGATCTACCTAATCATACTTGGAATTGAAAAAGCAAAAGATAAAAGTAATGACAACAAATTAAAAGGAAGACTTAGCTAGGAATTGAACTTTGAATTTGAACTTGAACTTGAAATTGAACTTTAATCTTGAACTTGAATGTAGATCACAATCTTGCAACAATGGAATTCTTCTCTAGTTCAAATCTAAGCTTAAGAATTGCAATGTGGAGTGAATTGGGAGAGATCTCTCTAGGCTAATCCTAGAGAGAGAAATATTCTAAAGTGATCTAAAATTGAAGTGTGAAGGATCTAGAGATCCCCCCTGAAAAATTAGCTCAATTCCCCTTTTAAACATTGCAAAAACCTCCCACTTTCGCGATGGACGCCCTGGTGGACGCGCGTCCACGGGCGCGTCCAGCGTGCCTGCGGCTTCGGCTTGCATTTGGACGCGGGGTGGACGCGGGTGTCCGCCCCGGCGTCCGATTTCACGCTCTCTGAACTTTGGTTCGGCCTCTGATGGACACCCGGGTGGACGCTCACACTCTCTGAACTTTGGTTCGGCCTCTGATGGACGCGGGGTGGACGCGGGCGTCCACCCGGGCGTCCGTCAGAGAGCTCTCTGATTCTGCTCTGTTTATGCTGTTTTGGGATGTTGGACGCGGGTTGGACGCACGCTGGACGTATATCTATGATATGTTTTTAACTAATCTATTGAAAGTTTATTTCTTTAAGTTCTATTATCTCTTATTCTTCTCCATTTTAAATTGATAGATCTCGAGATGATGAATCATTCTTAAATATGTGAATTTCAATTAATTTAATAACATTATATTTAAATGTGAAACAATTACCCAATAACATATATTATATTTTTTTCAAACTTCGCAAATGTAAGTTAGTTCAATTCACTACAAGAAAAATCACGAATTGCGGCGACGGAAACATTGCGATAGAACATAATCCGTTGTCAATTCGCAACGGTTTCTGCGATGAAACGTGTTCCGTCACGATTTTGCGTCGGAAATGGTGACATAATTTAATTCCGTAGCGATTTTTGGCGAAAAGTCAGAAAAAAACTTGGGAAATTTTGGCGCCACATTTTGGTGACGGATTTTGCGATGAAATTAAGTTCTGTCACCACAATAGCGACGGATAAGACAACGACAGAAGGTTTCGTCGCGGTTTTGCGACAGAATCGACAACGGGAATAAATTTCGTTGCAATATTTGGCGCAAAGTGGAAAATATTCCCACATAATCTTTGCGCCAAGGAATTGACGACGGAGGCTAACGACGGAAATTGCGATGTGTATTTTTTCCGTCACGAAAATATTTAAATTTTGAAGTAATGTTTAGTTTTACTACAGAATGGGACAATGGAATCAATTCCGTCGCCAATATATTGATATGTTGGCGACAGAAAATGCGATGCCCTACATGTCTACTGTGCTATAGCGATGGAATCGGCAACAAAAATTAATTTTGTTGCAATTTTTTAAGCAAAGATAGATTTGGCGTTTGAGGTTGGTGACAGACCTTGCGACGATCGTTCTTTCCGTTACTAAAATAACATAATTTTTATAATCTATGCAATAAACAAAAGTAAAATCATTTTCTTCAAGTTTCCCGCCCAAACTATTATTATTAATTAATTGGTAATAAAATTTTATTTACCAAATTTTGAGAATAATTAAATCATCATTATAATTGTGAGAATAATGGAAACAAGTTTTGCGTAATAAATGAGAAAATTCATTGGAAATTTTGTGTAATTTTATAAATAAATAATAATTTATTAATTATTATTTACAAAAATAATAATAATTTGAATAAATATTATTAGCACAAAATAAATTATACTTACATTTGTTTTTGGAAATACTTACCTTAATAATTAATTATTAATATAATTACCTAATTTTAATTTATAGTAATGATTTATACTCATAATATCATAAAATATTTAAAATTATATTAAAGAATGATGTGTACTCAAAATAATGGTAATGATTCACAGTTTTAATAATTTATGCTCAATATAATTACGGACTATATTAATTCAACAAATTTAATAATTAAATTCTTTTAATTAAAATTATTCATTATCAAAAAAATTAAAAAAGAAATATAATTTCAATAGTTATATAGTCTTTATTTTCTACAATAAAAATTATACATTATAAAAAAAATTTAAAAAGAGATATAATTTCATTACTTATATTGTCTTCATTTTCTACAATGCAAAAATTCATTACTTTCAAATTCATTAATTAATTATATTCACTAAATTATTCATTGTTTTCTTTTACACTATCTTGGAATTAAATATTCTGTATAATGTTATAAAATTATTTACCAAGTATTCTATTAATAACATAGAAATTTTTTTTTTTTTAAAAATAGTTTGAAACCAATCATATTAACTACTTAGGGAGGATTTGTTGACAAAGAAGATATTAAAATAACCAAAAAAATTGAACCGAGAAACTACCCCGTAATAGTTTTTGGACTACATCACGTACCGTTGTTTACTTTAAAGGTAAATCGTATTTCTTTATTAATATGATTTAAAATGTATAAATTTTTATAACCAAAAGTAGTATTTATTTATACTATCATTTTTAGACCAAATATTTTGACTATCATTTTTTACAAAATTGCAAACATTTATTTTAGTAACAATTATAATCAATCTCTCATATATTATCTTGCATTCATATACTTTGAATTACCGATTTAAATAAACAAATTCAACATTCAATTACATATGCATGAACATCTCACATATAATCTTGTATTGATATACTTTGAAGTACTTATTTAAAAATAAATATTGGGCATTATCCTATTCAGCTATTCGCACAACGAGCGTTAAAAAACTAGTTTAATGTATAAAAGTATAACTACACGTATATTAGTGTAATTGACTAATAATAATTTCTAATAATTAGTATGGTAATTAAGTTAAATATTGGTCATTGGATTTATTTTTATAATAATTACAAATTAAATTATTTCTCATTTTCCAATATTTATTTTAATAATAAAATAATTACATAAGTCATATTACATCTAGATCTTTTTAAGATAATTGTAAAAAAA
>CP025659.1:22460760-22476527 GCA_003576665.1 Ipomoea trifida | reverse complement strand
ACTATCGTTGAGTAAATTTCCTTGTAGAGCAGCTTTGGTCACCCTCTGGATATGTATATCTTTGAAGCTATGAAACTCTCAAACACTAAGAAGTGTTTTCTCGCACTAGTGAATATCAAAATGATATTTCAGATTTAGCACTTGCACTTTTGAACGTTTGAAATCAGACACCTCTTAAGAATTTTGAATTCTCGAACTTCCTCTTTTTTTTGGACACTTTTCTTACTTGTGTCTTCACGTCCTTATATATGAGAGTTGAGGAATAATTCCGTTGGAGGGAAAATTATTCCGTTTGAAATCTGTCTCCCTTGCTGATCATGGGACTTGCATAAATTTAGCATGTTTAATGGAGTGGTGGTCTTGTAACTTGAACCTTTTGTCTTGTAGTGAATATCCCATAATCCACTTTCTTGAGTCCATGCTCCACTTGCTACTTTTGGTAAAAGTTACTCTTTCTATGTTCCCATTGATCCTCGTTTTAGGGAATAAGACCGACCTTGGATTGGTACACCTTTTATCCGTTTGTTGTGGAATTCTGACGTGGCATCCACTTCCGGTAGTTTCCATAATGTTCTTTCAGCACATCCTTAGTATTTTATCTCCATGATATTATTCTTCTCCAAACTTAGATTACTTTATCCATGCTTTCTGACCGCCATTCAGTCCTTTGGAAAGTGTCAGTTCATCGAGACCAAGGTTGATGTCTCGATCCCATGTCTTGAACTAGATTGATGTCTCGAGAGATTCCATCTCTCAAATTCTGCTGATGTCTCGAGACTTAGTTGATGTCTCGCAGACCCTTATTCCTCCAGTGTTGTCTCGTGCCTTCTTCTGATCTAACTGTAAGCTCACAACACGACAATTCTAAGATGTTCAATCAAGTTTACCTTGAACTTAAATATTTTTCGAGTTGAGCTCAAATTACCCGGTTGTATTTTTGCTTTCAGTTTACTTGTCGAACTTACAAGAATATCCTAACTTTCGAGACTTAGGGGATTCTGAATTACATTTGGTATCATCAAAACCTATTACATTATGTTCCTAACAATTTCCCCCTTTTTGATGATTTGTAAGAAAAACAAATAACTTGATTTTATTTTCAGCGCAAAGTTAATCTGCTAAAGCATGAAATAAAGACTCACGCAGCACCCCCAACAAAAGATATATATAATAAGATAAGGGGAATGTTTTACAAAACTTAGCAGAAAAGATAGAGAAGAAGATAAATATAAGAATAATCAAGAACAACATGAAACAGTTAAGAGTTGACAACGAGAGCTTACTGCTTGTCTTCTGTTCTTTTCTTATTGATGGCTGCTCGTGTCTTGATGGGGTCTTTCGTGTCTACTAGACTTAGATAGTCATCAGTGACAAGAAAGTATAGGTAGTTCCTGAAAGCCTCCCCAACGAACTCTCCTCCGATCACTCCATCTTTCCACCATGTAACACATTCTTCTGGAGACATATTGCTGTGAAGTGATGTCTTTGTATGTGCCAACATATTGAAGATGAGATGAACTAGACTTCGCATTTCTGATTCTTTACTTCCAAATTTGATGTGGATCATATATAGTTCATCCTTCCTTTCCTTTTCTATTTGTTATTCTTGTATCTTTTTCCTTCTTTGTCGATCTTCTTCTCTCCTTCTTTCCATTTCTAGTGTACGTTGGACCCTTAAGTTTTCTGCTCGTTTAGCTTCTTCCATTGATTTGCTTGTTGTCCATGGAGCTGTTGGAGGAGGTCCAACGGCTGTTAATGGTTCACTTGCTGCCCTTTTCTTGCTAGTTGATGTCCCCCTTTGATTTCCCTGAGTATTTTCCCCCTTGGTGGCATCATCTACTCGGGAAAGAAGGGTGGACATACCTTCGAAGAGTGATTGGAGCTGGGCAGGCACTTGGTTCGACAGTTCATCGAGTGTAGCTTTGATTGTGTCCTGTCGAAGTTCACTGGAATTTTGGAACGCTCGAAGCTCTGCACGTAACTCGGCTAATTCAGCTTTCGCACTTTCAGCCTCTGCTCGAGCTATTGCAGCCTCATCTGCAGCTCTCCGTGCTGCATCCTCAGCCCATATTGCCTGTTCGTGAAGTTCTTCATGACTGGCTTGAGATTCACTTGTGCTAGTCGCAAGCATTGCAGCGTTCCGAACAATGGTCAGTATGTGCTCAAGTTGAGCCATCCTCTTAGATTGATCAACTATGAATTGGCGCACCTCGCCAATTAAAGCTTGTTCAGCCTGTTGATCATAATCAGAAGAAGGAGAGTTAGAAGTACCTTTTATCGGAGGGGACTTGGGTGCTTCCAGATTTCCACTCATGATTTGCAATTGCGAGTCCACCTCTCGAGTGTGTGTCTGAGGATCAGCAGGGACACTAGGGCAGAGCGCGAAGGTAGCTCCATGTCAGGCGCTTCCCGGTTTCCACCTGAGGGATGGATCACTTCTTGCTCTTCACCTCTCGAACCTGGAACCTCAGCTTCAGCAACTAGTGGGATTGGGTTAGCCAGGGAAGGAGCTTCTGTATTGGACGCTTCCCGTGTTCCATCCAATGGAAGTTCCCCTGAGCTTCACCTCTCGAACTAGTGCTGGGAACTTGAGCATCTGCTGGTCGGGCTGGATTGGAAGGATGTGATGCATCGACAAGTGCTTTCCTGTTTCCATTGTTGATGGCTACATCTTCCCCCTCAGTACTTCTCGAACCAGCAGGACTTGGGACATTCTGCTCACGTTGCTCATCAGATTGCAATTCAGACTGCTCAGGTGAATCTGGAATCACTATTGTTTCAGGAGCAGCTGGTGCACTCCATCTTTCTCTATCAACCATCCTAGCTGCAAAGGTTGATGCTGTGTCATCTGGTAGTAGGAATGGTGAAGGCAGTTCCATATCGATGGGAAAACCGAGGAGTTGTAGCAACGGTATGTCACCCTCTCGAACTGTCTGTGCTACATCGGTATCATTCGAGGGTGTGGACTCAGGTGATGGCAGAAGTAGAACTGTGTTGGGTGCCACCTCAAGTGCTTCAAAGGTCTCGGATTCACCTCTCGAAGAAGCTACCTGTGCGTCCAGAGTAGAGTCACTAACATGAGACAGAGGGATTGCGGCTGTTGCAATGGGATTTTCATGATTATCTCTCGCAACACCTGAGGTTTCTCCCGGACCTCTCGTATCCTCTACCTGATGTCCCAAGGATAAAGCAGTGGCGAGCCTGATATCTTCTTGAAATTGAGCTTCAACTTCAGGATCCGCTTCAGGCTCGGCTTCAACTTCTTGTGCATCAACAGCTATGCCCTTTCTTTTGTCGGCTCGACCAAGATTCTTCCTGGTCACATGCATCTCATGGGCAAGATTCAGAAGTTCATTGGCCGGGATTTCAGTGAGATCTAACCAATTTAAAGCAAAGTCCTCCTCAGCCAGCATATCTGCTGCTCTCGAAACCAATTGATCAATCGGAGTACTCTGGAGAAGTCATCCAAGCTAGGCACATCTTCAACACTTTGATTCAACTAAGAAGTGACTTCAGCATTCAACTCATCAGAGTCAGCAGATAGGAGTTCTGTTGGCGATGCACATTCTACTATGTTTTCATTTATCTCTCGATGATCACCCTAGAGATCACGAGTCAACCCAAGATCTGCTATTGTTCTTGCAATTGACCCTTCGATCTGAGCAGATTCATTGGGTGTCAAAACTACATTTTGAGCACATTGCACTGGGTCCCTGACCACAGTGCCCTGATCATCAGCAGCTGCTTTAACTGAGATTTGAGCTTTTGCTGCTGGAACTGTTATCTTTCGAACCACCTCCCGTGGTTCCTCAGCATCGGCCTACACTAGATCACTGATCCCAGTACCTTCAACCTCTCGAACCTCCTCTCGGGGCTCAACCACAGAGTCATCAGCACCCTCAGCACCATCATCAACATGCAGATCAACACATAAAGTTCCTGACAGAGACCTGGTAGGGGGCACTCTCTCAACCTCAGCGGCCAGTGTAGCCTGAGGTTCCCCCTGGGCTTGTGCCCTGTCCTCGAATGGTACTTGGATTACAGAGGGTGTCACCTCTCAAACCTGAGTGATGGTGACGGTTTTGGCTTTTTTAGCCCTCTTTGGCAAGGCGACCCTCTTGATCAGGGTATCCAGAGGCTCATCATCAGATTCCTTCTCCTGGGTTTGGGCTTTCCTTTTGCCCTTCCTTTTGGCTTTGAGGGAGAAGGTGCAACTTTTATACCTTTAGGTTTCGGAGCTTGAGATTTCGTCCTACCCATATAGGTATTCCAATGAACCTCTCGCCCTTCCCTCAGTTGTAAGCCCTTCAAACTCAATAAGTATTGAACAACAAAACCGAAACCAACCTTTTTACTGATCGTCAGGTTGGTGTTGGAAACTGCGCTCTACACTTGTTGTTGGAGGAAGTTGAAGATGATATGTGCCCAGTCCATTTGATTGTTATTCCAGATGGCATGGAGGATTTTGAGGATGTCCAGATTAATCTCGTCAGTTCCGGACACCTTGCCGAGCACGAATTTCATGATTAGGTCGGCTGCCATCGCAAATCTCTCCTTCAAGTGGAACTTGCGGAGGGCAGAGGATGTTCTGGGCGGTGCAGTCTCCAATCGGATTTTGTCCCAAAAGGCTTGTTTATCCAGATTGTAATCCGAGAGATTCTTGAATGCCTCCTCTGACTCGACGAAGTCGAACGCTGTCCTCAGGTCACTAACAGAGGTCTTGATATGGATTTCATTGAAACGACTTTCAATTTCGCCCTTCGTGACCTTCGCATTCGCGAACCATTCGGTGAAGTCGAGGTCATGGATGGTTTGGTAGTCGTACGTCATATACTTCATTAGTCCTGCCTTCTCGAACTTCTTCAGGACCTTCTCCGCCATCTGTGGGTTCGTCGAGAGGGTGACGAAGCCATTTCTGTCAAGGATACTCCCCGCCTTGACTTGTTTGATCTGAGCTCGAATGTGGTTCAGCTCCCTCTGGTATGCGTCGGAAGATGAGGTTGATATTGAAGATTTGGACGCCATTGTTGAAAGCTTGATGTTTTGGAGGGAATGTGTACAATGTACGTAACTTGGGGATTTTGGGTATACGGTTTGAGCTTGAATCCGGGTAAGGATGATGGATATTGCTTTTATATCTTGCGGATTTGGGTCGGATATGTGGGTAGGGTTGAGAGTTTGACCCGATTGGTGATCCCGGTTATTTTAAAATAAGTATAAGGTCAGAATTGTCCCTATATAACGGTTATGTGTGTATAATATCGTGAGGGTAAATTTGGAAGAGTATGGGACGGTTGTAAAGGTGGGATTTATGATAAGATAAATTGATGAGCATGCTCCCACTACCCAAGATAGAGACCTTAAAACATGGAAAACCGTTAGTAACCGAAGACCACGTGGCTAATATTAATTTTCAAAATGGTTGTTCCACTTATGTTCGTTAAGCTCATTCGTTTTACCTCTCGAAGGTAAACTCTCGACTGTGCTAGTTTAAGGATCGTCCTCCTGAGTGATTGATCCCTAAACCTCCCTATTCCTCCATCTAAGCATTTCTGTAGTCAAGGATCTTCCCCCTGAGTGATTGATCCCTAACCCTCCTTATCCCTCCATTTAGAGATACGTAGCCAATCAGTTTGTTATCTTTCGAAGTGATTTCTTGAACTACCTTACTTCGAGACATATCGTTTATGGCCAAACAGAAAAGGTATCTCTCGAACTATCTTTCGAACACAGATTGCGATAAAAAGAACAAGATTGATTCATCCAAAAGATATCACTTGGAACATTTCCTTAAGTTCATTTAGTGATTTCCAGATACATTACATATGAATCAATATCCTATTAGATTCCATAGAAACTTTCGTTTGGCCTTGGAGAGCCATATAGGAATCTATTATTAGAACAAAAACTAGCCATCTAAATCCTATTTGGCTGAGTAACAGAACTAGAGGTGGCTAATTCTTCTTGTTCTTCTCTACCTCTCCGCTGTTGCCTTCCTCACAGGCTTGATCTCCCCTTCCCTTGGTTCTCCATTTGGTTGAGGGAGATCCTTTTCTGGAATGCGCAGCTGAAGGAGTCCCACTTATACGAGACTCTTCTCCTGATTCCAGTATCCCATCATTGTGGATCTCCACGCATTTGGAGATCCATTCACCTTGGATGGGAATAAGATGCTTGCTTGGATTATCAGGAAACTCCACAATCTGTTCACCTTTCGTTGATTCTGGATAGTTTTCTCCTTGAAAGTCTTTGGACTTAGTTGCTGATTTCCTTCCTCTATACCAGAATGGTACATCGTCTTTTCCTTTCTTCTTCTCCATGAAGAAGTCGATGACATAAACTGATAAGAGACTCCCTCTATTTATAGCCCAAAAAAAATTCAGTACTGTAGAGTCACGGGATGCTAAGTGAATGACCATTCAATGCTGTGTAACTCTAAAGCTGTCATAAAGTTGATGAAACCACTCCTCACATGCGAAACAGTTTATGGCACTTAATACAAGAAGATAAGATTTGACCATTCAACCCAATTCTATCATTCCAAATTCTAACCTTAGTTGAGAGAACCTATTTTCACATAATGCTTTTTTGAAAATATCTGCTAGTTGCTCCTCCGTTGCATCATATTCCAAAGTTATGTCCTTTTTCTCAACATGATCTCGGATGAAGTGATACTTTATATCAATGTGCTTTGTCCTTGAATGTAACACTGGATTGTGTGTAATAGCTATAGCACTAGTATTGTCACACATAATCTTCACTTCCTGACATTCAACCCCAAAATCCAGTAGTTGTTGCTTCATCCATAAAATCTGAGCACAACAACTTCCAGCTGCTACATATTCTGCCTTAGCGGTGCTTGTAGCTATCGAATGCTGTTTCTTGCTAAACCATGAGACAAGTCTTCCACCTAGAAACTGACATGTCCCTGAAGTGCTCTTTCGATCTATTTTACAGTCGGCAAAGTCCGCATCTGAATAACCCATAAGTTCGAAAGATCCACCTTTCGAATACCAAAATCCAACACTTTGCGTACCCTTAAGATATCTAAGGATCTTTTTGGATGCATCCAAGTGACTCTCCTTAGGACTTGCCTGAAATATAGCACATACACCTACTGCAAAGGATATATCTGGTCTACTAGCAGTTAAATAGAGAAGAG
The DNA here is from genome assembly GCA_003576665.1 of Ipomoea trifida. Classification (NCBI taxonomy): domain Eukaryota; kingdom Viridiplantae; phylum Streptophyta; class Magnoliopsida; order Solanales; family Convolvulaceae; genus Ipomoea; species Ipomoea trifida. The sequence goes on along the minus strand of CP025659.1, from coordinate 22,469,365 downwards.
ATCCGATGATACCTCGATAAGTAGTCTGATCGACCTCTCGACCTTCACTATCAACGTCGATGCGTAGGGAGGTTTCCATAGGTACTTTGATTGAAGATTTCCCTTCTATATTGTATTTCCTGAGCAGATCCTTGGTGTATTTTTCTTGGTTGATGAAGATACCTTCCTTAAGTTGTCTGACTTGAAGCCCAAGAAAGTAGTTGAGCTCTCCCATCATGCTCATTTCGAACTTTCCTTTCATCAAACTAGAGAACTTCTCGCATAATTCTGGATTGGTGCTCCCAAAGATAATATCGTCCACATAGATTTGCACCAATAATATATGATCCCTATCCTTAATTCTAAACAATGTTTTGTCCACTAGGCCTTTGGTGAACCCACATTGAAGTAGAAAAGAGGATAACGTATCATACCAAGCTCTCAGAGTTTGTTTTAAGCCGTAAAGTGCCTTCTTCAACTTGTATACTTTGTCAGCTCCCACGTCCTTCAAGAAACCCAGAGGTTGTTCAACGTACACCTCTTCTTCAAAAAGTCCGTTCAGAAAAGCGCTCTTGACATCCATTTGATACACTTTGAAGTCTTTGAAGGCGGCATATGCGAGAAAGATTCGTATGGCTTCGAGACGTGCCACCGGAGCGAAGGTTTCATCAAAATCTATTCCTTCTTCCTGGCAGTATCCTTTAGCAACAAGCCTGGCCTTGTTCCTAACAATGACTCCATCCTCATTCATCTTGTTCCTGAAAACCCACTTTGTGCCAATGACGTTTTGATGATGAGGTCTCGGAACTAGTTCCCAAATGTCGTTCCTCTCAAACTGATGAAGTTCCTCTTGCATGGCTTGCACCCAATCTGGATCACTCAGAGCCTCGTCAATCACCTTGGGCTCTATTTGAGGTAGAAAACAAGCTAGCATGCTTTCTCGATATGCTGATCTGGTCCGAACTTTGTCACGTACATTTCCAATCACTTGATCAGCGGGGTGACTTCTCAGCCATTTCAGATCTGGCTGTGACGCTTCAGTTGATGCTTCCATTGTGGGTTGATGTGAGGGTTGATCATCTATGATCTGGATTGGATCAACTGATCTAGGTGCCTTTTCCTTGGTAGTTTCTTCATCATCTGATTCTGACTGGAGTTCTGCTACGTCTCGAACTATCGACTGTTTCTCATCGAGAGGTAAGTTTGATCTCTCGATAAACTTTGGTTGAACTTCCTCTGAGTGTTCAGCTACTTCTATTAACTTTGATGGTTGATTTGTTGATGCTCTACCATCAAAAGAGACATGTATGGATTCTTCAACCACCAATCTCCGCTTGTTGAAGACTCTAGACGCCTTACTTGTCGATGAGTATCCCAAAAATACTCCTTCATCCGCATTTTCATCAAAGGCTTTTAGTTGAGTCTTTCCATTGTTATGAATGTAACATTTGCATCCGAATGTGTGGAAGTAGCTTATATTCGGTTTCTTCCTTTCCACAACTCATATGGGGTCTTTCCAGCTCCTTTCACGATCAAGGACCGATTTTGAGTATAGCATGCTGTGTTGATTGCTTCTGCCCAAAATCCTTGAGATATACTGGCTTGTGAGATCATATATGGTCCTTGCTGCTTCCTTGAGAGTTCTATTTCTTCTTTCAGCAACCCCGTTCTGTTGAGGTGTTCGAGCAGCTGACAGATGATGATGAATGCCGTTCTCGTTGCAGTAGCTCTCGATCACTTGATTAACGAACTCTCCACCTTGATCTAATCGTATCTTTAGTATCGAGACATTCCTTTTGACTTGAACTTGCTTTAGTAGATTTGGTAGGGCAACTTTTGTCTCGCTTTTCTTGGTTAAAAACACGGTCCAGGTGAATCTTGTGTAGTCATCTACTACCACAAGAGTGTACTTCCTTCCTCTCATGTTGGGTGGATCCACTGGTCCAAATAAGTCCATGTGAAGGAGACTTAATGGTCTAGTGGATGATGTCTCGGCTTTGCTCTTGAAAGAGGATTTGATCTGTTTGCAACGTTGACAAGCCTCACATATCTTATCCTTCCGAAACGTAACTTTGGGCAGTCCTTCCACAAGCTTCCTCTTAGTAAGCTTGTTGATGGTTTTGAAGTTTAGGTGACTCAGCTTACTATGCCAATCCCAGCATAAGTCCTCTTTGCTCCTTGCCAGCATACATAGGGATGTTCTCTAGCAGTGTTAGATTTCCCGTCATATGTCTCGAACATCCACTGTCAATGAACCATATGTCCCTAGCGTCCTACATGCAGATCAAGCAGATTTAGGTACCCAAATTTTGGGTCCTGGTTGGTTAGTAAGTTTAGGCATCCATTTATACCTTGGGCCCACTACTCCAGGCCTAGGTGCAATGTAGTCATTATACGTTTGATAATCATAAGGAATGCTAGCAAAGACTCTGGGCCTCTTAGGTGCATAAATCAGTTTAGGTTGAGGCATGACCTCGAACTTACGCAACATGCCCTTCATAGCCTGTTTGGACATGTAGTACCGTTGAAACTGGGGTTTGTTCCACGGTTCATATATTTCTGACCAATCCTCACTAGATGGGTAGTGTCTGCCTTCCTCCATCCGTGATGTCCTAACTCTATGGATCTTAGACCTTCCATATTTGCCTTGAGGCGCATTATATGGAGTGTAGCTTTTCTTGTACTCGGAATGGCCTTGCGAGAGATAGCTAGATGATCTCTCGATATTATTTACCCGGCCATTCTTTGTAGCTTTCCTATACTTTCCATTGCTGGTGTATAGGGACGGTTTATGAATAGCTACTCTGGTCTTTTCTGTTGGTCCTTTATGACCCTTATTTAGTTTGGGTTGAGATCCTCCATTACTTGAAGTTCCCAAACCATAGGTCTGTTTATCTCGAGAGAGACTGTTCTGACGGAACCCAAGTCCGGTTCTATCATTTGTGGGTCTATGATCATTTATCATTTTCTCCATTGTTCTGGAGGAATTAGTATATGATGCAATGACCTCTCTAAGGTTAAGCTCTTTAGCCTCTCGAGCTTTGCACTCTTCTTTAAGCTGGATTATTTCAGCTTCTACGTTGCTTACTTTGAGAGTTAACTCTGAATTCTCTTTCAAGACATTCTTAAGTGTTTCTCTTTCAGCAATTAGCCTGCTGTTTTTTTCCAGTACTTTGGCATGAGTGCTATTAGCGATCTTGAGGTCCCTTTTGAGCAATTCTATGGTCTCAAAGGGATCCTCATTGCTTCTAAAAGAAGAGCATTGTGAAGTAGCGATAGAGCAGCGAGAGGTAGAAGTAGAGGTTACCCCATTATTGATAGCCATCAAGCATTGGTCGTCATTTTCTGTAGTGTATAAGCAGATGAGCCCCCTCTCATCCTCTGAGCTGCTGCTGCTTTCGCTGGAGCTTGATGTCTCGGACTCCTCGATTTCCTTCTCAAGTTCCTCGGCCATAAGCGCCTTCCTACGCGAATGTGTTTTTGATGAACTCTTGAAGCCTCCTTGTGTTGGCTTCTCCCTGGATTCCTCTTTCCTTCGGGGATCCTTTCCTTCTTGACCTTGATATTTGCTTACCGGTGGGTAAGGGCATTCGGCCTTGAAGTGTCTTGGTCTTCTACAGTTGTAGCAGAGACCTTGATTTTCTTCCTCCGTCCTTCTAGATGTAAATCTTTCATTTTTCCTTCTTGAGGAGGAAGGTGAACTTGTATTGCTCTCCGGTGTTTTCTTCATGAACTTCCTGAATTTTCTCATGAAAAGAGAAAACTGTTCATCAGATAAAAGATTAGTGGGATTAGGGTCTGACCTTAAGGAATTGGATGGTTGGTCTGCAACCAAGGCCACATTCCGTCTATCCACCACGTCCTCATCTCTCGGGAACATCTCGAACTCGAAAGCTTTGAGATCTCTGAACAGTTGATCAGTTGTGGTGTTTTTTAAGTCCCTGTGATCACGCATTGTGATCACCTTCATTTCCCACTCCTTGGTAAGGCCTCGCAAAACCTTCAGGTTTAGCTCCTTTTGTGGGATCTCCTTCTCAAGATCACTAATCTCGGTTGACAGCTTCATGAACCGAGATTCCATGCTGTTGATGCTCTCTCCTGGCTTCATCTTGAAGTCCTCGAACTTTTTCATTGCCACGGTGAGCTTGTTCTCCTTTTCCTGTTCGTCACCTTCACCAATTATCATCAAGGTGTCCCATACCTGTTTTGCCGTGGTGCACTTTCTTACTCGTGTGAAGATGGTTTCGTCTATAGCTCTGAAGAGAATATCCTTCGCTATGTTGTCCAGGTTGTTTCTCTTCCTATCATCACTTGTCCATTCTTCCTTAGGCTTTGGGACATACTTTGGTGTGTCTTTGGTTTGTTCTGCGGCAGTGTTGACCATTAGGATTTTGACTGGTCCAGTCGATATAACTTCGGTCATCTCATCGTGGAGGGCTGATAAGTACGCAAGCATGTGTGTTTTCCAGTCATCGAATCTGCTAAGATCAAAGAGAAGATGTTTCGACAACATGCTGTCCATATTTGAAAATTATCTCGTGCTTTGAAAAACGTTTTACAAAATTTTCAAAGAATGATCTCTAGGCAATATAAACAAAGGTTTATATCGATCAGAGAACTTGCTCTGATACGAATTGTTGGTCCCAAGGGAATGGGGTACAAGTCTAGAGGGGGGGGGGGGTGAATAGACTTGTATAAGATTTTGCAAATCTTTTTCAACCTCTCGTGTGTATTAGACTTAAGATGTTTAAGTCCGATACCTCACAAGATGAAGACAAAGTTTTATGCGCAACGGAAATGTTATCCCCTTTTAATTTGCACGAGTTTGAGTTAGTTCGAGAGGTGTGTTAATATGCAGTGCAGTTCGAGAGATAGTTAGCGAGAGATAAAAGCAGAAAGTAAATGCGAGAGAGATTTTTAAGTGGTTCGGCCAACCCGCCTACGTCCACTCTTCTTCCAGAAACTCCCTGGAAGGATTGCACTAAAACTTCCCTTTTTAGTACAATATCGAGCGCTTGAGCTTTGATCACGAAGCCCGCCTCAAGCCTCAGGTTTTTCGCCCCGCTTCTTGTTACTCCACCTATCGAGCACTTGAGCTTTGATCACCATGCCCGCCTCAAGCCTCAGGATCTTCACAAGACAGCTCCCAGGTTATTCCGCCTCTCCTCAGGTTTTTCTCCCCGCTTCTAGTTACTCCACCTCTCGAGCACTTGAGCTTTGATCACCAAGCCCGCCTCAAGCCTTAGGATCTTCGCTAGACAGCTGCCAGGTTACTCCGCCTCTTCTTGCTTAATCCAAAGCAAGGACCTTTAGTTGTCACGGTTGTGTGTAACAAACTCCAATCTGACCGAAAACTATCGTTGAGTAAATTTCCTTGTAGAGCAGCTTTGGTCACCCTCTGGATATGTATATCTTTGAAGCTATGAAACTCTCAAACACTAAGAAGTGTTTTCTCGCACTAGTGAATATCAAAATGATATTCCAGATTTAGCACTTGCACTTTTGAACGTTTGAAATCAGACACCTCTTAAGAATTTTGAATTCTCAAACTTCCTCTTTTTTTTGGACACTTTTCTTACTTGTGTCTTCACGTCCTTATATATGAGAGTTGAGGAATAATTCCGTTGGAGAGAAAATTATTCCGTTTCAAATCTGTCTCCCTTGCTGATCATGGGACTTGCATAAATTTAGCATGTTTAATGGAGTGGTGGTCTTGTAACTTGAACCTTTTGTCTTGTAGTGAATATCCCATAATCCACTTTCTTGATTTCATGTTCCACTTGCTACTTTTGGTAAAAGTTACTCTTTCTATGCTCCCATTGATCCTCGTTTTAGGGAATAAGACCGACCTTGGATTGGTGCACCTTTTATCCGTTTGTTGTGGAATTCTGACGTGGCATCCACTTCTGGTAGTTCCCATAATGTTCTTTCGGCACCTCCTTAATATTTTATCTCCATGATATTCTTCTTCTCCAAACTTAGATTACTTTATCCATGCTTCCTGACCGCCATTCAGTCCTTTGGAAAGTGTCAGTTCATCGAGACCAAGGTTGATGTCTCGACTACTTGATGTCTCGATCCCATGTCTCGAACTGGATTGATGTCTCGAGAGATTCCATCTCTCGAATTCTGCTGATGTCTCGCAGACCCTTATTCCTCCAGTGTTGTCTCGTGCCTTGTTCTGATCTAACTGTATGCTTACAACACGACAATTCTAAGATGTTCAATCAAGTTTACCTTGAGCTTAAATATTTTCCGAGTTGAGCTCAAATTACCCGGTTGTATTTTTGCTTTCAGTTTACTTGTCGAACTTACAAGAATTTCCTAACTTTCGAGACTTAGGGGATTCTGAATTACATTTGGTATCATCAAAACCTATTAAATTATGTTCCTAACAAATACAACAATTAGACTTCATCTGAGAAGTCTAAGTGTTGTAGATCTAAACATCCACGCAACAGATCAAGGTGATGAAGGTGGCGGTGGCGAAGGACAATGGCGGTAAAAAGCAACAGGCGGAGGAAGTAGGTAGATCTGAAGGCGGGCATAACCATTTCGAGTAACGGGCCACCGGCGCTGCTTCGATATGAGAAACGGACATGCTGAACTTTTTGTGAAACACAGTGTCAACAGATTTGATGACGCTTCGACAGTCAGCGAAACGGACCACTGACTTCGACAGATCTGAAAACGCTTCGACAGTTGGCGAAACGGAGCACCGACTTCGACAGATCTAAAGACACTTGCGACAGGAGGCGGGCAGCTGGCAGATATTTGCGAACAGAATTTCTAATTCGACGAGAGATCTAGTCGAATATCTTTTGATTTAAGGTCTGATTTCTGTTTCTCTAAGCTGCTTCTATATCCTTGAAATTATATATGCTTCAATATGTAATTAAAATTTGTAGAATAAAAATGATTAAGTAATAAATATATAATTAACATATAAAATGAATTGTTTATTACTGAATGGATTCTTCCTTATTTATTTATATTACGAGTCATTCCTTGACAATTGATTTAACTAGGACATTTTTTTTTTAAGAAAATGAATCATTGTGTAATCAGAATAATAAACAGGAATCGATGCTCCAACCAAATAGGTTGTTTGGTAATGCTCAGCTGTTGTTAGAACTAGCTATTGGTACATCAACATTTAGTTCAACTAATATCGTTGTAATTGTAAGAAAATTTATAAGGCATAAACCATAAACCAAAAATCATAAGGCATAAGTCATAAACCAAAAACCATGAGGCATAAACCATAAACCATAAACTAAAATCCAAAAATCATAGTTCGTCAATCAAAATCCTTAGCCATAAACCAAAAACCATAAGGCATAAGCCATAAACCAAAAACCAAAAACCATAAGCTATCAACCAAAATTCAAAGACTCCTTCGGACCCTGACGTGAACGGACGTGGTCATCGGTTTTATCAGACCAGAGAAAGTTGAATCTTCAATGAGTGGAAACAAGCAACCTTACTAATATAGGTTCTTGTTGAGTAAGGCCGGCTTTCGAGCACAACCCCCTTGTATTGAATAAGGCATTAACCATTAACCAAAAACCATAAGCCATAAACCAAAAACCATAGTCCATTACCAACATATGCCATTGCCAAACAAAAAACTAATTTCATTTGCATTACAATTCAATTTTATGGGAGCATATACACATTCTTGCCTACCTCTAAGCTCCCAATGTCCCCTACCGTACATCTAAAATAAGCGATTAAGACTGCAATCATGCCAACTACAAGAATCATCCTCATGGATATACATTTTTCACTCTTACGCATATCTTTGATTTCAGTATCTTCCCCTCTTGGTAGACTTCTTGCCTTAGATTTGAACTTTAAACTTTATTTCTTCATTTTTGTTAATTCTCCTCAAAAGCCCGGTATAATCCCCTTTGACCTAGGACACAGTGGTGGATCATACCACTTCATGAATCCATATTGAAAATATTGCAAAAATAATAATAATAATAATAAATCCCTCAGTGCAGTGCAACATAGACCACTTCTGATCCATCCCCTAACCCATACAATATATCATAAATTAACCTCAATTACAAAAATAAAAATTAATTACTAACCTTATGTCTAGAACATTTCTAGTACCTCCTACCCAGACTCTCATTTCTCCCGGATGTTCTCAAAACCATTTCTTGACCACATTCACATACTTCAAACGCAATCCATTCCCCATACAAATAGCATTGTCTCCTTGTTGTTGAAGATCTCGAACAGTTTGTGCTTTTTCCTTTAATTTAGAACCTTCAATTGAATCTTTGAAAGAACTAACAAAATTAGATCTTTGCTCTGTGTGGTAGTGTTTCGTATTTGGGTTTGCAAATGGTGAAGAACATCGCTGGAGACCAAGAAAATATAAGGCTGATGAAGAATTGGATATGAAAGGACGGAAATGCCCTTCTAGTTCACGGCAGACTAACGCTAAATGTGACGTTGGACGAAAAGTGTCCAACTTTTTAAAAGTTTAGGTAAAACGTGACAAAATTAATAGAAGTAAATTAAATGTGTCTAACACGCAATAAATATAGGACCATAAATGGATTTAACTCTATGTCATATTTATATTCTCAAATCTCTCAAAAACCTCTCT
>CP025659.1:22443678-22455833 GCA_003576665.1 Ipomoea trifida | reverse complement strand
CAACGTTGAGAGGTTGGAAGTGATTTTTTGCAATAAAAGGGATGTCAAGTTCTTTGAAGGGAAGAGAGAGCTCTGCTTTGAAAGAAGATAAGAATAACTAGGTTCAAGAGGCTAAAAGAATTTCTTACTTTAAGGGAGTGGCGAGTTCTCTCAACGGAAGAGAATGACGAAAGACTTGGCTTCGAGAGCAAATAAGGCGAGATTGAAAACACAGGAGAAGTTTTCCAACTATAGAGGATTTATCTTACTTAAAGAAGATGGAAGGATTTAGATGGGGTCCCGAGAGACGGAACGATTTGTCAATGATAAGGTATTCAGCTCTTCAAGGTAAGAAAAGATTCAACTTGAAAGAAGATAAGAATGAGATTGAAAACACAGGACGAGTTTCTCAACGGTAGGATATTCAACTTACTCAAGGAAAGGGAGGAATCAGGGTCCTAGAGAAGTTACGAACGAGGTCTTAGAAAGGCAGAAACGCTTTCTCTATGATAGAGTATTCAATTTCTCAAAGGAAGGAGAGGAGTTTATTTCCCAACGAAGGTGAGAAGGAGATTTAAAATGGATAGAAAGGGATGCCTTAATAAAAAGCGTGCAATCCCCAAGGGAATGAGAGAGATTCGGTTCCAAGAGTCGATAGTAATGAGGTCTGGGAAGTAGAAAGGATTCTTTAACGATAGGGTATCTATCTTACTCCGAGAGGTGAAAGAAATTAGGTTTCGAGAGGAATTAAGAACGGGATTTTGGGAAGGCGAAATGATTTGTTAACGGTAGGGTATTCAACTCGTCAAGGGGAGAAGAAATTCAATCTTAAAATGAGAAGAATGAAATAAACCGAAAGGTTGTCTGAACGGAAGGATATATAATTTCCAAGGGAGTGAGAGGAATTTGAATGTAAGGGACGATAGCAAGGAGATCTAATAAGATAGAAAGGATTCCTTAGCAATAGGGTATGCACTTTCTCAAGGGAAAAGAGAAATTCAGTGTCGAGCGAAAATGAGAAAGAGATTTAGGATAGGTAGACGGGATGTTCGATATGAGGGTATTTAGAGTTTTAAGAATCAAGGAGAATTTAGTTTCCAAGAATAGATAGGAATACTGATTGGAATAAAGAGTGAAGGGATTTCCTAATGGAAGGGTAATTAGGGTTTCAAGGAACGAGGAGAATTCGGTTTCCACAAGGATATAGGAATGAAGATTACAACAGATAGAAGGGATTTCTCAACGAGTATGATACTTAGGATTTGCGAAGAACTGTGAAGGATTTGGTTTTAAGAAGGATAAGGAAGTCTCTCTATCCTAAGCGATTTCTTTGGGTGACGATTGATTACGACACTCTGACTGATTGAATCTTGCCTTGCTTCCCACGAACATGGATCTGAGATCCGAATAAGCTCCGCTACGGTTCGCCTAACCTTATTACTCCAAAAGAGGCTGAAGTGGTGAAACTGATGACTGGTTGGTGCAGAACGAGAGAATTCTGAGGGAGCTTTATGAAAAGATAGGTTCAATTGGAAAGGTATCGCCCGATTTGAGAGGAGATTCGCTTATGGTCACTAGTGATCTTTAGAAACCGAGGTTACTTCCTTAAAGCTCTGGCACAAGAAACTACGTTCAAGGTGCACCGAAAAGATTACACGAGGTCCACTTCACGGAGCCATACACCACTTGCTTACGGCGTTTCTTCTTATCTTCGGGATCTTAAGCGTTCAGTGCCCTTTCTACTTGACTTGATCTTCTTTGTCTGAGGTTGCAACTTCTAACTTGTTCCTTCGTAGCCGCTTCGGAGGTAGGTGAGACTACCTTAAGGTCCGCGAATCCCGACCTCGGATTGTATTCTTCATGTAACGTTATCCGAGTTAGCTCGCACGAGATCTCTTCATGGCCGATCCGGAAGCTTCTACTTGGCGTGCTTTAACTCTTTACTTGACGCGCCAGCACCGCTATTGTCGTTCCTCAAGACGAGGGTCTTCGAGTCTTCAGTCTTCGAGCTCCAGTTGCTTTCTTCTCCGTGTCGAACTTCAGCTGCACGAATCGTTCTTCAAGTCTTGAGGTTAACGAAGATCTTGCCAACGAGCTTACGCGCGAAGACGCCATTCCCGAAGAACGTAGACCGTTGTCGTTGACTCCAGGTTGCGAGTAGATTAATCTTCTTTGACGAGACGCCCGATCTTCTGATTGCTTCGACGCACACGGTGCTATCCCGTCTCGTACCAACTAACTACTCATTCCTAATCTAAAGCAGGCTCCTAAGCAAAACTAAAACGAAGCAACGTAACTAAAAGCGATTAAGACTTACCCGAGAAGACGAGCCGCAAGCTGCAAAACAACGAGGTTAACAAAGCACAAATATAAACAGATAAGGCGTGTCCTCACCGCGATTCCTAGAATTCACACATCCTAGGATTCTCAAACTCCTTAATTCTACTAGTCAAGTCCTAGAGTCTCAAAAGTTAACCCTAGGATCTCTATTCAGACCTCAACACAGGCTCTGATACCAACTGTGACACCCCAACCTCACACAGGCTGAGATAGCTAAAAACTTAACAAAACAGCTGCCAATCTCAACCAACAAACCAGAACATAGCGGAAGCGAATTTAAAACCTAAGGGCGTCATGCCACATCTAGGTAATCACACCTAGATGCACAGGCTAAACATAAAACGAACTAAACTGTCATATCGTATCACTGAATCAAAGTATACAACATCTCAAGTGGCACACAGGCCAAAGCATAAATCTACAAACATAACCACTATCTAAGCCTCCTCATACGGGTGTATCTCTATCGCGCTCACGCAAAGACCTTAAGGCAAACCTGGAAAACACACAAAGAACCATTAGCAAAAGACTGCTAAGTAACCACCATTCACACCCGCAAGGAAGTATAGATATACATATAAGTTGTAAATAGGTTTACACACCCATATAGAATATAAACACCAACAAACTGATCAATAGTTCAAATCGGATACTCAACAAGGATAAACTGAACGAATCACAAACCAAGACTCAATCAAATAGAGCCAATAACCAATAACGAAAGCATAATGCATAGCGAATCATAAATGAGATACCAACTGAACACAATCCAAAAGGGAACATCCAAACTCAAGAGAATGATAAGGTATCAACCGAACAATCCAAAGAACTCATAAGAACCAACGAAGAAAGACATCCCAATATCAACCTCCCAACCAACCAAGCCAGCCATCAACCAAGTCAAACCATATGTCACAAGTCAGAAGTCAGATAGTCACGAGTTAACGACATGGACCGCAGTCCGTACCAAGGCCAAAGCCCGAAGTCAACGACATGGACCCGCAGTCCGTACCAAGGCCGCAGCCCGAAGTAAACGACATGGACCGCAGTCCGTACCAAGGCCGCAGCCCGAAGTCAGAAGTCAATAGTCAATAGTCAATAGTAACCAATAATCCACCATCACAACCATACTCCAACACCAACACAACCAACCAAGACGTGGGTTCATCTCAAATATGAACACCAACCAACTCCCAGATCATGAATCAAAGAATCAATAGACCAAAACACCAACAAGGGGAAAACCGAAGACATAAATCAATACTCCAAACTAAGGCATCAAATGCTCAATGAATAACATGAATAAATACTCCAATAACAAGGTAAAATACCCAACAAAACAATCCAACAATAATCTGAAACAAAGACCAACAACAGACACAACAACATAGAACTGCTCACTGGAAAACAATTCCCCAGTGAACTGACGGAACCTCTCAACGGAGCTCACTCATCCGCCGACCTCCTCCGCAAGGAGGAGACGGACCCCCTCAACGGGCCATCCTCCTCCGCCCGAGACCACCGTTGCCACCTTGCGGAGCACCTTCACGGATTACATTATTACGCTCAAGTGATCCGCAAGGCCAAAACCCATCCCAGATTCCAGAGACCAAAATCAGATATGAACACATCATTTCCAGAATACAAGATCAGACCAAAACCACTCACATTTCATCCAATTTAGAGTCCAAGAATAAGGAAATCCATAACATCATTGATCATACAACACAAGACAAACATCAAGATGAAATCCAACAAAGAGAATCAACAAAATAGGCTAATCACAAGGAATTTTCAGGATTTCCAATCACCAAATCAATATATATAGAATAGGGAATAAAATAGTTTTGATGGACATGGATGGTTACCTTTGAAGCGTAATTAATCCCAAAAGCATTTTAATCCAAAGCAACGTCAAACTCAAAGCTTGGTTCATAATCGTGAACCTGAAGAATTAATATAATTCTAACACCGTCACTAACTATTAATGACAATACTAATAGTCCTAATCGGTCCGTTATAACCTATAGTCCAAGCCTAAAGGCTAATATAATACGATCATATGAATTATGCTCAATCTAGTTACTAACTAGTACTAGAAACAAGGATATGATCACTAATATTATTCTAACCTTAAACTATAATTATTATAACTAATACTAACTATAAGCTTAACTAATAAACTAAGGATATTACCTAAAAAGGAACCAGCCTGTTCGCTCGCGCCTCCAGGGTTCGAACCCGCGCCCTTTAACTCCACTCCCACGCACCACACCGCTACACCACTCTGATTCTTGTGCTTTGTTGCGTAACCACTGACTTAGTATCTTCAGATAAACTCCCGGCCCTCACCATACTCAAACGAGGGAGAGGAAGCTGTCGACGGGGAAGAGCGACGGAAAAGGCCCACTCCGCCGTAGCGCTCCGCTGCTGCCCAACGGAAGGGAATCCACCGCCAAGGCCATCCGTTGCCAAGCCCCGCCTGGTTGCCACCATGCCGCTCTGTTTGTAACGGAGGAAAGAGGAAAGCGTTGCCGGTCCGCCGTTCCCCACTACTGCCGTCGAGGAGAGAAGCGCCGGAAAAAGAGGAGAAAGCTGCCGCTTGTCGACCTGCTGCTCCAACTCGCCGAACGAAGAACCGCCGTAGAGAAGCTAGAGCCGGTGTCGCGTTGCCGGCGTCTTTTTCTGTCGTTGCTGCCGTGACGCACCATCTTGCCCATCGTCGGGATGGCTACTGCTGGTTCAACATCACGTCACCGGGGAAAACAAGGGAGAAGTGCATGGCGTAAGAGCGTTGCTAGCGGCGATGTTGTTGTTGCTGCTGCCGTAACCTCCATTGTCGTAGCTTCAAGCTTCATTGAGTGAGAGAGATGAGAGAAATCGGGTAGAGAGGGAGACGGAGAGAATAGAGAGGCAGAGGTGATAAATGCAACAAAAGTTCCCAGCTGCTGCTGATTTGGTAAGGTATATACGCAGCTATTTTTGTAGGTTTAGGTTTCCATTTTTGGGTAGGGTTACTAAAATAGAAGGTTGGGTCCAAAACTCTATATCTATATAAATTGGATTTGGGCTAAACACATTAATATCATTTGAGTTGGGTTTGAGGGTTCAAGGCCAAGCATGGTCCATCTGAAAATTCATCTCCATAACTTATGGGCTTAGAGTAATTCTTAAGAAATATAAATTATATGGGCTCAAGAGTAATTCATATGATATGGAATATATATATTTATATAATTAGAGATTTTGGGGCTTTAGACTATCATTATTAATTATAATAATAAACTATATACAAGAGTAGATAATCCCAAGCCCATAGGAAATAATTATTCTTATAATTATTTAAATAATTATAAGAAATAACCCCTTATAATATTCAAAAGAGTAGTAGGAATTTTCGGGGTGTTACACTTCGAGTCTTCAGTCTTCGAGCTCCTATTGCTTTCTTCGTCTTGTGTCGAACTTCAGCTGCACGAATCTGTTCTTCAAGTCTTGAGGTTAACGAGGATCTTGCCAACGAAACTACATGCGCACAGACGCCAATTCCCGGGAACGTAGATTGCTGCCGTTGACTCCAGGCCGTGAGTAGATTAGTCTTCTTTGACGAGCCGCCCATCTTCTGGTTGCTTAGACGTACACGGTGCCATCCAACGTTTCGCATCAACTAACTACTTATTCCTAATCCTAAGCAGGCTCCTAGGCAAAACTAAAACGAAGCAACTTAACTAAAAGCGATTAAGACTTACCCGAGAAGACGAGCCGCAAGCTGCAAAACAACAAGATTAACAAAGCACAAACAATATAAACAGATAAGGCGTGCCCTCACCGCGATTCCTAGAATTCACACATCCTAGGATTCTCAAACTCCTTAATTACTACTGATCAAGTCCTAGAGTCTCAGAAGTTAGACCCTAGGATCTCTACTCAGACCTCAACACAGGCTCTGATACCAACTGTGACACCCCAACCTTACACGAGCTGAGATAGCTAAAAACTTAACAAAACAGCTGCCTATCTCAACTAACAACAGAACATAGCGGAAGCGAATTTAAAACCTAAGGGGGCGTCATGCCACATCTAGGAAAGATAACACAACCTAGATGCACAGGCTAACCATAAGAATGGAACTGTATAAACGATAATCCTTAAAGCCTCAGCTACGGTTTACTACTCAGGAGCAGAGAACGGGAAAAACGTCTTTCTTGGCTGCTATGCTTTTGGGAAGGGGAAGGTCAAAACCACATTCCATTTAGGGTAGGTTTCTAAAATGGGCTATGGCTATATTGGGATATTTGGATCAATTTAGAAGTTGTGTCAAAAGAACACTTGGGCTCATATAGTTGAATTTAAGACTAATCATAGTCTATAAAATAAATATCCATAACTTATGGGCTTGTAGCATTTAGGTTCTAAAATAATAGTTTATATACGATGGTTCATTTATAGCCCATAATAACAAGATCACATATTATAATTTATATACATATATATATATATATATACTCACATAGGCATATCGGGCCAAGAATATTGAGTACCCTAATGATAATAATAATAGGTAGTCCAGAATACGTTATCCCAAGCCCATGCGAAAATAATTATATTTAATAAGAAAATAACCCCTCGTTTATTTCTTTAAAATAGAAGTAGGAAATTTCGGGGTGTTACACCCTGTGATTGGACTACGGTCCCTGTGATTGGACTTCGGTCCCTGTGATTGGGTTCATTACCCCTGTGATTGGACTTCGGTCCCTGTGATTGGGTTTTTACCCCTGCGTACCTGACTTCTGACTGGGGTTGGGTTTGGTATGATGGTTGGTGTGAGGATTTGGAGGTTGGTGTTGGGAGTTCTTTCTTGGTTATGTATTCGTGAGTTCCTTGTGTATATTCGGTTGATATCTTGTTGTTCTCGTTATGGTTGGTTGGTTTCTTTATGGTTGTTGTTCAGTTGGAATATTGGTTATGGATTCGTTGTCTTATACTTTCGTTGTTGATTATTGGCTTCGTTTGGATGAGTCTTGGTTTATGATTCGTTCAGTTTATTGTTGTTGAGTATCTGTTTTGAACTATTGAACAGTTTGTTGGTGTTTATATTCTATATGGGTGTGTAAACCTATTTACAAGCTTATGTATATCTATATCTCCTTGTGAGTGTGAATGGTGGTTGCTTAGCAGTCTTTTGCTAATGGTTCTTTGCGTGTTTTCCAGGTATGGAGTAAGTCTGAGCGCGAGCGCGTTAGAGCCTACCTTGTGACGATGCTTAGACTTAGTTTATGCTGTTTAGACTTTGGTTTTTGGGCCTGTGTGCCACTTGAGATTTTATATACTCTGGTTTAGATGATGGGATGTTTTGGAAACATGACTTGAGGATTTATTTTATTCTATGCATGACAGTTCAGTTGATCTATTTTGGTTAGCCTGTGCATCTAGGTTGTGTTATCTTTCCTAGATGTGGCATGATGCCCCTTAAGTTTTAAATTCGCTTCCGCTATATTATGTTGTTGGTTGAGATAGGCAGCTGTTGTGTTGAGATTTATCTATCTCAGCTTGTGAAAGGATTGGGGTGTCACAGTTGGTATCAGAGCCTGTGTTGAGGTTAAGTAGAGATCCTAGGGTGGTAATCTGAAACTCTAGGACTTGATCAGTAGCAATTAAGATGTTTGAGAATCCTAAGATGTGTGAATTCTAGGCCGCGCGGTGAGGACTCGTTTACTTGCTTTTGTTTTATGCTTTGTTTGTTACTTGTTGTCTGCCTGTTGTGAGCTTGTTCTCACTTTCTTTCTTACGTGTTTGGGAAAGGCCGACCGCAGTGTTTCTCGTTTTCTGTTAGTTATTCTCCCCCTTTAGCGATCATGGTGCCACCACGACGACGCGAGGACTTCCCGGAGGTGCCCTATGTCGAGCAGCTGATGCAGAACCTCCAACAGTTGACGCAGATCACGCAGCTTCTGGGTAACGCGATGGTTCAGAACAACCAGCGCGGGCAGCCGGACCTTGTCCGGAGGGTGGCGGGGCAGCACCCACCCTTCTTTGCCGGGGAAGAGGATCCCGTGATCCTCGAGGAGTGGATCCGGGCGCTTGACAAGATCCTGGAGGTGGTGGAGTGTCCACCGGGTCGCCAGGTGGAGATGGCGAGTTTTTACCTGAAGGAGGAGGCTGATCTTTGGTGGGTCCACGGCGGACCAGCGATGCGACAGGAGCCCGACTTCGGGTGGGAGACCTTCAAGGATCGGCTGAGAGCTCGTTTCTACCCGGCCCACGTGAAGGCGGCGATGCAGGAGGAGTTCCTACATCTCAAGCAGGGGTCGAGAACAGTGCAGGAGTATCATCGACGCTTCCTGGAGTTGGCCCGTTTTGCGCCGACGTTAGCCCCTACCGAGGAGACCCGGATCGAGAGGTTCGTGGCTGGGCTGAACTTGGAGACGCGCATGGCGTTGGTCGTGTTCAAGTTCCAGACGCTGAGTGAGGCCTACAGCAGTGTCGCAGACCACTACCGTGTGCTGACCATCAGACGAGGGATCCAGGATCGCTCGAAGCGGCCGGCAGAGGGTGGAGCTTCAGACTCCAAGAGGCACAGACTTGGGAGCTCCGGGATGGGAGGTGGCTTCCAGCGAGGTGGTGCTAGCCACAGCGGTGGGTCTCGCCCTAGCTTCGGGCAAGGATTAGGGGGCGAAGGCGCGCGTACTCGACACTTCCACTGCAGGTGATGTGGGAGAGATCACCCTGGGAGAGACTGCGAGGGGCGGCTAGTAGAGTGCTTTAGCTACGGGTTGAGAGGGCACAGGGCCTACGAGTGCACAACCAAGAAGGGAGGTCCATCCCAGTCTAGACCGAGCGCGACTCAGGGAGCCCCAGCAGCGACCCGACCCTTTAGGGAGGCTAAGGGTAGTGGAGGAAGGCGGCCGAGTGGAGGCCGAGGGCAGCAAGCGGGGCCGCAACAAAGGAAGATCTTCGTGATGGGCCGCACCCAAGCAGAGGCGAATGGGCTTGAAGAAGGTAACCCTCGAGCTTAATCTTTAATTGCGTGGTTTTTAAGTGCTTTTAGGGTCTTTATTTAAGCGTTTGTAGTTAGTCGAACCGTTAAGTAACCCTTAGGTGACCTCTCGTTAGTTAGAAAGCTTTAAGACGTGTTTTGTTAAGAAGTTGGAAGACCCGGTCTTATGACAAGTGGTTGGGAAGTTGAGTCAAAGGAACAAAAAGGAAGGCGAAAGGAAAAAAAGCTTAAGGACCTAGCTAATGTTCACGCGAAGGCTCGAACCCGCGCCAAGCGCCAAGCGCCAAGGGGAGAAATGACCGAACCATTGGACCATACTAACTTGTTGGTTTGTAATCGCAAGACTCTGTTTTTATTTCTAAAGGCTCAGTAGACCGACCGTGCGGTTGGGAGGCACGGAGCAGTGCTCCCCGTGAGAGCGTTCCGCGTGTGCGTGCGGAAGAAGGAAACGGAGCTGCATCCTCCGTTGGAGCGTTCCGCGAGGAGAAGGGAAAGCAAAGCAACGGCGTCCAGACCTCCGTTGGCACGGTCCGCAAGATAGAAGGGTACATGCGTCTTTTGCGTTTTCAGCGGATTAAAACCCTAAAGCCGTCCGCCTTTCCTCTCCGCTTCTCCTTTTCTTTCCCGTAGCAGCCAGAGCACAACAGAGCAACGAAGTCCGCGAGTTTCTTCCGTCACCAGCAACCAGACCACGCACATCCGCCACCAAAGTCCGCGACTTTCCCTCCGTCGGCAGCCAGCTACGTGAGTTTTTCCGCCGAAGGTCCGCAACATCGTCATTCTTGTTTTCTTCCACAACATCACCAAGTTCGACACTCAACATCAACAATAATGTCAAGGAGAAATCAACCCGGTGAAGGGGAAGGCCCGAGCAACATCCGTTACTCCATAATAGACGGTAAAGCTCTTGACCCGTTACACTTTTCGCCTGAAATAGTGAATATGTTGAATTATCAGGGTTTGTTGGAGTTATTTCTGCGAATTGAGAATGCGGTTTATCCCAATTTGGTCAATTAATTTTACCAAAACATGAAAGTTAAGACCGTCAACCAAGTGCCCGTTCTCACTTCGATAGTGAAGGGCGTAAGGATTTCTTTTGACCCGCCCAAGTTGGCTAGGTTGCTCAATTTACCGTTAGGAGGTGTCAGTGAGTATGAGCGCAGTGTTTGGGTTGAGACACAGGATGTGGGTTTCCGAGATTATTTGAGGTATATGTTGGGGCAGGAGGAGGGCATTGCTTTAGACACTCGCCCCGATAAGCATAATCTGACTGGTGAGCAGAGGATTCTGACTTTGTTGGTTGGAGAAAGTTTGTTGCCCAACCGAAACAACAGCAGGGAGGTTACGGCCATAGAGTGTGCTTTTGCGTACTTCCTGAAGCATCGGGTGAAGTTTGATTTGCCCAGTTTGATGATCTCACACATGGACTTCTGCAAGACCGTCAAGAGGCGCAACCGGGCTTACGGGATGGTTCTGAGTTGGATATTTCAGAAGAAACGGGTAAATGTGACCGGGGAGTTGGCGAGGCAGCCGGTTCATAGCACGTTCAATGCGCCGAGTCTGCAGTTTTCTGGGCTGTTTCAGGTAGAGGGGAATGAGTATATCACGGCTCATGAGCTGAGTAGGATGCCAACCGCCGAGAGCAGGGAGCTGATTGAGCGCTATCATATTCCACACAAGAGGCTGCGATGATTGGTCGCGCCTCAGCAGGCTGAGCAGGCAGGTGGTGATGAGGAGGACGACGAGTCTGAGGAGGAAGCTGAAGAAGAAGAGCCCGTGGGTGAGGCTGACCGAGAGCACCGGAGGAAGGAGCAGCACGATCCCTTAGCTCCTACACCACCAGTTGGCCCCGTACTCTGACAGCTGCAGGAGATGCACCGTATGATAGAGGCGAGGTTCGATTCGCTAGACTTGAGGGTGGATCGCGGCTTCCAGCGCTTGGGCTTCATCGAGGCCAAGCTAGGCATTGAGGTGCCACCGGAGTATCAGCAGCCTTATCCTTATCCTTATCCTTATCCTTATCCGCACCACGGTCCAGGCAGTTCTTCTCAGGGAGGCCACCCAGGTTAGTTAATAGTTTTCTCGTTAGTGTTAGCTCCGTAGTAGAAACCCTGTAGTCTAGGTAAGTTGTTAGTTTAAGTTCTTGCATACTAGTTGGGTTGGGTAAGTTATGAGTTTAGTTACATGTTAGTATGTTCTTGAGTTTAGGAGTAGTTGAGCAATCGTTCTCCTTAAACTTTCCGTTGAATCTTTATTCCTTTGAATCGTTCCGTTTCAAGTTCTCGTGAGCTTTGAGCTTCGGGGACGAAGCTCCTTTTAAGGGGGGTAGAGTGTAACACCCCGTAAATTCGTTCAAGCCTTTCGATCGATAATTAATTCCTTGGGCAATTTAATTATTTTAATTGGGCTAGTTCTTTCAATTTAATATATACATATATATATTTCTTGAGCCTAATTTAATTATTCTAACCAAGAGCCCAATTCTTGAATTTATTCTTGTAAGGGATTTTATTCAATTTGGATCCTTACAATTCTTATAATTAAATATTCTTACATGGCCCAATTTCTTAATAATTATAAGTATAATGTCTTTAAGACATCTTATGGGCTTCTTTATTCTAATATATCTATTTAATTGTAAGGGATGAGTTCATTAGCCCAACTTATTAATCTTGTACATAATAATAATTCTTGTAAGTAAAATAATATATGATTTGAGCCCATTCCACATTAAAGCAATTGTTATGCCGTGGACCCGGGTGCACCTTGCAAGGTGCACCCGGGTCCTTAAACGGCGTCGTTTTACAGGCTGGGTGTAACGGTGTTAGTGGCACCGTTACAC
>CP025659.1:22310542-22336346 GCA_003576665.1 Ipomoea trifida | reverse complement strand
AGTTTATTAATATTACCAACAAGAGCATTTGCTTCAGGCAAAGCTACTTAATTAGATTCAACATTGTGATGTTCATTTATGTTTCAATAAAATGCGTCTGGTTTTGCACGCACGTGAACAATGCCTTTTACACCCGGCCCATATGTGAAGCATAACTTACTGTTGGGACAAAGTTATGACTTTATGGTTGTTTTTTTTTTTGTCGAGTTGGATCATTTTTGCTTTTTATTCAAGTTCCGGGACTGATTGTTGTTGCCACCTCGGCCATACCTCTTTCCCGTCTTCTTCCGCAACCCCTCTTGGTGTTGCACTAGTAGGTGACATTTGTGTGCTTGGGCATCTGTGTAGAGCCAGTTGGGCATGCATTATATATTTGCATCAACAGGTGTTTGAGCTTCTACAGTTATGGGAGGAGGGTGGTGAGGAAAAGAAGACAATGTCTCGGTAATCAAATCCATGCCAGAGACATTCTACTTACACAACTTTAGTTGGGTCACAATTGTACATATAACTGATTTAGGATCAGTCGTTTGACTTATAATTTTGAAAGATCAAGGTGAGACAGACAAATTGTGATTTTAGAAAGGACTATGAATATGTACTAGTCAAAATTATCCTTCGGTGATTTCTATAGGCACATGGGTCCTTTACGGGAAGGAATGCATTTGTTAGGGATGACGTAAGAAAAATTAAGGCGTTAGCTTTTTGAGCCACATCGCTCATGGACTTCTTAACGATATAAATTATAATATCAAGAGGCCATGTGAAACAATTGCTCCTGTCTAGAACAAGTGTGAGAAGATCATGCATGGTAATAATAGTCATGGTATACAACTTTCAAAGAAAAAATCTATGTATACTAAGTCTAGCTAAATTTGAAGGTCCATTTATAAAGCATAGTTATATATTATGCTAACAGAATATGCATAGGAATTCATAAAATCATATTGTCCAAATAAAGTGCACAAAGTAACAATTTGATATATGAGCATATTTAACAATAAATTCAAATAATAAATTGAATGGCAATTTGAAAATAATATAGTTCTCAATTTTGCAAAAAAATAAAATAAAAAAATTGATAGCCCATATACTTTTAAGAAATAACGCTTCTGGCGTTATTAGACTTAATAAATGACCATTTACCAAACTGTTTCGAATAAAATCGAAGAGACGTTCGCCATTATTGATAGACCCAAAATAGTGTATACATGTATATGTATATCATAAAAGATTTAAATAATCATAGACCCAAAATATAATATTAGCATGAAACTTGATCCAAAACTAATATTAAGCGCCTAAATAAAGAGGAAAATTTGACTTGCATTGGGTCCAAAAATTAAAGGAAGTCCAGAATATATCAAATAGGTCCATAATCAATTTATTCCCTTAACCAAAAGAAACCTAGCAGTAACAAAGGAGCTCTCGGCCGTAATCGACAGAGAAAAGGGAGGACTGACGACGCATAGACCGTAATCGACAGAGTAAAGCCGTCGTCACCATCCCTGCCTAACGCACAGACCGTCGCCGCTATTGCCGCCCGACGCACAGACCGCCAAGAGCGAGAGAGAGAGACAAAACAGAGGCGATTGGATGGAGAGAGAAAAAAATGCATCGCCGGCCTATCCACCGCGCTGGGTCGCAGTACGTATATACTGAAAAAAAAAACGCACCTTAAGAAGGAAAACCACGCACCTAAAGGTTTAGACCGACACACTTAAGTTTCAACAACTAAACGCACCTTAAGCTCAAAACAGCGCAACTTAAACACAAAAATCACGCACCTTAAGAAAGAAAATCACGCACCTAAAGCCTTAGACTGACACACTTAAGTTTCAACAACTAACGCACCTTAAGCACAAAAGCCACGTACCTTAATAAGAAAAATCACGCACCTTAAGTTTGCCACGACATTTTTTTAAAAACATTGTTAATCCTGAACGCTCTCCACACACACATATGTGTGTTTGTATGTATATATATATATATATATATATATGACATACACCTACCCGCGCGTACTATTTATTTATTTTTATTATAGTTAGCTGCTTAGGCGCTAGACGCTAGTTAAACTATGATGTAGACAATTAAGATGATTGCAGCACATTCATTCACTTAATTTGTGTCAAAATTTTAAGTGCATGTCAACATGCACACTTAATTTGTGTCAAAATTTTAAGTGCATGTCAACATGCACTTGTTTGAATTTATTAAATAAATAAAAAAAGAAAAGATCGAAATGATAGATGAGAGATGGATCCTAGTTTTGATGAGAAGAGAAAAGAAAAGGTCCAAGCTTCAGTTAGCCTCCCACGTGTGGCCATGCTTGCATGGGGTTTCGCGGCTGGCTAACTGTATACCCCACACGTGTCTCCACATCCCATTTTTTTTTATAACCTTCATTCCCAGCTACCCTTCTCACTTCCAATGCATCATTATCTCTCCTAAAATAACAACCAAAAACTCTTCTTCTTCTTCTTCTTCTTCTAGGGCTATCTATCTTGCTAGCTAGCTCGCTCAGAATTGAATTGAAATGGCCGACATGCAATCCCTCCCCGCCCAAAATCAAAGACTGCCGCTGCAGCCACGCGCCATAGTCCCCTCCGCCACTTTCCTCCGTAGATTTCAGGATCATGCCCCCAATTCCTCTCAGATCTTCGGTTTCTTCACCTTGGTTATCTCCGCCGGGATTCTCCTTTTCCTCACCGGCCTAACCCTAACCGCCTCAATTCTCGGCCTCATCTTCTTCACTCCCTTGATCCTCATCTCCAGCCCCCTCTGGATCCCCATCGGCACCGTCCTCTTCATCGCCATCGCCGGATTCCTCTCCGTCTGCGCCTTCGCCATCGCCGCCATCCTCTCCGTCTCCTGGCTCTACCGCTACTACCGCGGCTTCCACCCGCCCGGCTCCGACCGGTTCGACTACGCGCGCAGCAGGATCGTCGACACCGCCAACCACGTCAAGGACTACGCCGGCGGCTACCTTCAAGGTAAGGTCAAGGACGCGGCTCCCGGCGCCTGATCGGACCGCCGCTAGCTACCTGCAAGGGATATGATATGATGATGCGTACCGAACCGGGTTCAGTTTTTCTTGTTTGATATTAATTTTAATCAATCAGGCTTTGCCACCACTATGAATACACATATGGAACTTTGTGATGACTGATGAATATTTCCATGGAATGAAATGTATGTGTGTTGCGTGAGAAATCTAATGGCCCACATATTTTTGGTTCAATTTCATGATATATTAATATTGTTATGATTGTGGCCTGGGGATTATAGATTATGTTAATTTGGTACGTAATGATGCATCGTCCATTAATGGAGTGGTTATTATTATTATATATATAATATATTAATTGTTTGCAATAGCCAAGCAATGAAATATTTTATTGTAAATCCATCATCAAAAGCAGGGTACATGGATATCACTAGTTTAGTAGGTAATATTTAAAAAAAGAAATTACGGTTCAAATCTCAATAGTATCAATAGTAGTAGTGTGAGAATTATGTTTAAAGTGGACAAATTTTTTGTGGACCAAACAATATTTAAAAAAAAGAAATTACGGTTTAAATCTCAATAGTGGTAGTGTGAGGATTATGTTCAAAGTGAACAGATTTTTTGTGGACACTGATATTTGATCTTGTCAGGAATTATATTCAAATTGGGCAGATTAATTCCTTATTTGATCTGGTCAGGAATTATATTCAAATTGGGCAGATTAATTTCTTATGGGCACTGGTATTTGGGCTTGTGAGCTATTGAATTACTGATTTATATCTTTCGATCTCATGATCATTAAATTATCGTAATTTACCTCTTTCAAAATATTTGTCGTAATTTACCTCTTTCAAATATTTATCGTAATTTACATCTTTCAAAATACTTCCTTGAGGATTCAACCTTTTCCTACAAAAGCTACATGAAACTAAGATAAGGATCGGATATGAAGCAGCTATGTATAAATTAAAGCTTTTTTCTTATTTTTTTTTAATTTTTTTTATAGACAAGATATAAAGTAAAGCTTAGATTGTATATGATATTTTAACTAATTAAATCTATGGACTGCCCAAGTGGTTTTTTCTTCTTTGTTAATTAATTAATTGTTTTTTTTTTTTTTTCAGTTTTGTGCGTCTATTATATTGTTGATTGATTGCTCCTTTTACTTTCACTGCATCATATTACCTGGACTCGTCTCAATACTATTACTCGAGTACTTGAATTTTACTCGATACTGACTTAAAATTTAAAAATCACAATTATTATTTTTATTCCACAAACATCACACACTGTAAAAAACGCAAGATCAAAATTTTAAATATGAAAATTACAACCCTATATTCATGATTCCCTATTTCAAAAAATCACAACTATACACTTATGTATTTATTTATTTATTATATAGTATCCTCTATATAGCTTTTTCTCCATATATAAAATATTTTTCTAAGTAATATAAATTAATATCTAAATAGTCGTAAGCTTGGCATACTGCGTCACTACACCCACTTTCAATTGTATATACACGTATGTTATACGTAAGGTTATATATATATGTGTGTGTGTGTATGTGTATATACACATATGAAACTATGAATATGAAACTCTGTGATGACTGATGAATATTTCCATGGAATGAAATGTATGTGTGTTGCGTGAGAAATCTAATGGCCCACATAATTTTGGTTCAATTTCATGATATATTAATATTGTTATGATTGTGGCCTGGGAATTTTAGATTATGTTAATTTGGTACGTAATGATGCATCGTCCATTAATGGAGTGGTTATTATTATTATTATTATTATTATTATTATTATTATTATTATTATTAATTGTTTGCAATAGCCAAGCAATGAAATATTTTATTGTAAATCCATGATCAAAAAGCAACATGAGATCACTAGTTTAGTAGACAGTATTTGAAAAAAGAGATTACAGTTCATATCTCAGTAGTGGTAGTGTGGGATTATGTTCAAAGTGGGCAGACTTCTTGTGCACACTAATATTTGATTTTGTTATTGTCTGGAATTATATTCAGATTGGGCAGATTAATTCCTTATACGCACTAGTATTTGGGCTTATTTGATCTTGTCTGGAATTATATTCAAATTGGGCAGATTAATTTCTTAGAGCACCCTTATCAGTGCATCTTTTGGAGTTTTTAGTACAATGAACAATGCCATGTAGGAGAGATAGGGTAAGAAAGAGAAAGTTTGAAAGCATCTGCAATGGAATGAGTTATTTCAGAAATGTGGACCCATTTCTTTTGCTTTTTAGTCTCCACTCACACACGTGAGTTTCACAGTTTAATTTTGTCGCTGCGTGTGTTTCATTGGATGGTGGGCGCGTCCAGCATATCTGACATTTACTTTTTTTTTTTTTTCTTTTTTCCTTTAAAAAATCAGTTTTCTTTTAAAAAATCAGTTTTGTTTTGTTTTTTTTTCTTTTTTTATCATCGCTCTCATATTCTCTTTCCTAATCACACTTTGTTTTGTTTTTTTTCTTTTTTTTTATCATCGCTCTCATATTCTCTTTCCTAATCACACTTAAAAAACTCCTCAATAACCGTGAAATAACTCCACTACTAAGGATCGCTCTCATATTCTCTTTCCTAATCACACTTAAAAAACTCCTCAATAACCGTGAAATAACTCCACTACTAAGGATGCTCTTATGCGCACTAGTATTGATACTTGGGCTTGTGAATCATTAAATTACCGTAATTTACCTCTTTCAAAATATTTACCCTAATTTATATCTTTCAAAATATTTTAAAATACTTTATCCGTGGGTTGAGGATTCAACCTTTTATTAAATCCTTTTATTTCAATTTTGTATACTACTCTTTCCAACATTTTTTTTTCAATCGTTAACCGAGAATGCATAAGTGTTATTCAAAAGAAAACTATATATAACTACAGGGGTTGCATAGGTATCTACTTTCCTATACATCAAATTCTCCCTAAAGAGAAGCAAAAGAAAAGTACAGATGAATCATTTACAGACTGTATGCATATCTACAAACAGAAATTCTGGCTTCATTGAGATATAATAACCATAACCATCTCTAAAATTGCTGCTGTAAGGTCAAATTCTTTCCCATATCAAAATTCAAAACTCATAAGCCCAATGTCTACAACAAACACAAGTGCAATATTCACAAAATATGCATATCTCATGATACACACTGATTTTTCTATTTATGGCCCTGTTTGGTAAATGATTGTTAGCTGATTGGGTTGGCTGTTTGGGTTAGAAGATATGATTTGTTGATAACATTGGCTGATTGTAAAAAGTTGTTTGATAGATTAGCTGTTAGCTGATAGCTGTTTGGTATAATTTTTTTTCTTAAAAAGCTAATTGAAAAGGCTGCTTTGAGTAGCCTTTTGAATTTTAGCATTTTGGAGTTACAAAAAGCTTATTAACCAAACAACTAATAGTGGTCAAATAAGCCAAAATTGGCTGATAGGTTGATTATTTACCAAACAGGGCCTATATCATAAACCAACTTCTATTACACCAAGTTGTTTTGACCATAAGATTTAACTAACTAAGCTGTTCAGAAGAATATGCAAATAACCCAAAATTAAGGAAACCACATGAAAATCAAGGAATTGAGGAAGTAACAAGACCTATCTATCTATCACTGAAACTCTTAGAGTAAATAAGAAAAAAATTAGTTAAAGATTTTCTTTTCCAATTGCAGCTCTGAATTTAG
This sequence comes from Ipomoea trifida, assembly GCA_003576665.1. Classification (NCBI taxonomy): domain Eukaryota; kingdom Viridiplantae; phylum Streptophyta; class Magnoliopsida; order Solanales; family Convolvulaceae; genus Ipomoea; species Ipomoea trifida. Next base: position 22,329,615 of record CP025659.1, on the reverse strand, counting down.
TATTCAGATATGACTGTTCGGAGTGGAATTTTGCTTTCAACCTCCTTCACTTCACCCTTTCTTTCAGCAACAACTTTCGACATTCCAAACTTCTGAGAGGAATTGTACTGTTATCCAGGATCAATAACAATGCAAAACTATTCTAAATTCAAATATTCATTATAGCAACAGTCTCACATAATTAGAAATTCAAAACAAACCTTCTGCATATATAGTTTTCTTGAAGCAGGTTTTATGTTCATCCATTGAAGCATTGATGAACTCGTCCATATGATCTCTCACATCCTCTAAAAAAGTGGCACTTTCAGACTTCTTCTTCCGGCATGAAGCCGTCACCGTATTAACAGTTGCACCTGAGGTTTGTGTCTCAGGTTTACCTCCTTCAGTAGCCATTCACTCTGATTACAAAATATATCAATACCCAACCTAAGATTAAGCATGACAATGGTTACTGTTATGTGCTCCCGTCATGGGCAAGAAAAAGTAAAAAGAAAGGAAGAATAATAGTTGGAATAGGAAAAGAGGAAACTTGAGACCCAAAACTCCCTTAGACCCTTTTTGGGATTGAATTTCTGGCTTCTTCTATTATTCCAAATAACACTCCATTTTATAGGGTTGATTACAAAGGTTCCTAAACTAAGAATAAGTAATTGGTAGTTTCTAAATACTCCCTCCGTCCCATTTTGGTTGTCTGGTTCGTTTAATGAGGCTTGACTGAAGTTATTTTTAATCCAATTTTTCATAATATTAAGTTTAGTATTAATATATAAAATTTATATATTTAGAAACTACATCAAAAGTACTATTAAACAAAAAAAATTAAATTTAAAAAAATAAAAAATTACTAAAGAAAATAAGCAATGAAGAAAGAGTTGGTTTGACCAATGAATAGTAAATATGACAGGTAAAATGGGACGGAGGGAGTAATTAATATACCTAAACTAATTCGAAGACTAATAGTAATAAGTTCAATATAATTATTTAATAATTTCTAAATAACTATTCATTAGTTTCTAAATAACTATTTAGTAATTTATTAATATCTAAACTATATAATATAATAAAATAAGACTTCCTCAGATCAGTTACGAGTTCATATACCATGACTTCTCACTGTGGAATATTGGAGGATTACTAAAGCAGATATGAGCTCAATTTTTGGCCTTAATTATGTTCTCTCATAAATGGTATTGTGCAATGTGTTGTTTTGTTAGAGCAAAATTAAATGTTGACAAAGCTAATATGTCCTCATATTTCAGTACTTTAACATGATTGCTTTCTTTAATATACAACTTCAAGGGTTAGGGAAAAAAACTTGAAGAAAATCCATTCCACACATGATAAAACAGGGCAAAATAGCATAAAGTAATAAAATTAGAACTGATTCATATGAATTCAAAGGAAAAAAGGGGATGGGCTTGAATTTACCTGAGTGAAATTGCAAAGGAGACCAATGAAATCAAAGTCTGGGAATGGAATAACTGATAGTCTGATACAAGAATAAGCAGGACTGCAGGAGATAATGTTGAAATACAAGATGAGGAAGAATTAAGTATTTGTCAAAGAAAAGGAAGAGTTCTCAAACCTTCTCTTACGCTGCGGAGTCCAAAGGAATAAAGAATTTCAGAATCTTAGTATACTACTGTCCGGTTAAAAAAATATATATATATATATACTGTCAGACTTGGACAAGGGGTCAAGCCAAGTGGGCCAGCCCGCTTCACCGCGGACATTTTGGCGGGCCGGCTTGCGGACCGCATCCTCAACTTTCATAACGTCTGTATCGATCCACACCGCGGAAATAGGTAAATTATATCATGCACCACGGTGCACATAGCAATGTGCACCACTTACCAAAACGACGTCGTTTTGAGTATTGTAAACTAATCATCCGTTTTTTTTGGAAATCATGTTTCCCGTTTCGCCCGGTGTCTGTATTTATGTTAATATTATGTGTATTCCAGACAATCATTCTGTGTATTCTAGGCAACCGTTATGTGTATTCATGTTAGTAACACATGTTGTGATGTGTTTGTGCATTCGAATGTTTAGGAGGATGAGTTCTATGTATTTTGTGTCAATATTCTGTGTATTCATGTTATTAACACAGGTTGTGATGTGTTTGTGCATTCGAATGTTAGGAGGATGAGTTCTGTGTGTTTGTGCATTCGAATGTTAGGAGGATGAGTTCTGTATATTTTGCGTCAATATTCTGTGTATTCTGGGCAAACATTCTGTGTATTCTAGGCAAACGTTCTGTGTATTCTATATAATGATTATGTGTATTATAGATAATGAATTCCCTGGAGTCATTCGCGTCAACTAACATCTGTGTATTTTGTGTCAATATTCTGTGTATTCTGGGCAAACATTTTGTGTATTCTAGGCAAACGTTCTGTGTATTATAGATAATGAATTCTCTGGAGTCATTCGCGTCCGCGTCCACTAACACCAAAATGACGTCGTTTTACGTACGTGGTGCACATTGCTATGTGCACCGTGGTGCAGGGTATAATGATTGGCGGAAATATTATATATATATATTTTTTGTCGTTGCTGTTTCGATTAATATTGTCGGGCGCTGTCACAGTGGTAGAAGAAGTAAAGAATGTATTACACCTATTTTGTTGCTTTCAAAGTTTCAATTAGAAAATTTAGGATTCAGTATCTGAGTAGACTGAGTATGGTTGTATTGAACATGATTATTACTTTTTTTTTCAATATTTTTGGCCCATGGCCTACCTGGGATAACCCGCGACCCCGCGTATCCCGCCAAGCCTGCGACTCAGGATTGGTCCGCAATGGCGAAAAATTTTAGACTCTAACCCGCCTCACCGCGGAATGGTTTAGGGTTGGTCCGCGAGCTCGGCTTTGCCTGTCCGCCCGCCTCAACCGCGTCGCGAAACCATTCCAGCCGAAGTCTTCAGCTTTTGCCCGTTCGTCGTCCTCCGTCGCTCAAAGCCTCCGGCGAACAACAAGAATCCGGCGAGCAGCTCTTTCGACGAAAGAGGAAATGGTGTACAGTAGGGAAGAAAAAGAAGAAAAAAGAAAAAGCCAACTGAATTTTTAAATTATTTTTGTTTGAGTCATTTCCATTTTTGGTCCTATTGTTATTGGGGCATTGCCAATTTTAGTCCACTTCATTAATTTTTGCCACATTGTGGCCAGTCTTATTTAGTTCTTGCCACTTTTAGTCCACCGTTAAAATTTTCGTCAAATAGTCATCCAAAACAGGGGTATTTTTGATCTTTTCATGCTTTGGTCATCTCCTTGACCCTCTGTAGTGGTTTTCCTTACACATTTTCATCCAATGAAGAAGTCCGACAAAAGCTATGTGAGCCAATTGCAAAGCCATGGCTTTCGCCGGACCTCTTCATTGGATGAAAATGTGTAAGAAAAGCCACTGCAAAGGATAAAGAAGATGATTAAAGCATGAAAATGCCAAAATATCTTTGTTTTAGACAGTTATTTGACAAAAATTTTAACGGTGGACTAAAAGTGGCAAGGACTAAATAAGATTGGCCGCAATGTGGCAAAAATTAATGAAGTGGACTAAAATTGGCAATGCCCCAATAACAATAGGACCAAAAATGGAAATGACTCTTTTTGTTTTGTTGTTGCTTTATGCGGAAAAACCCAAAAAAAATCCAGCAGCCCTCCAAAAGTTTAATTGCAAAATTGACATCTCTCATAATTATAAAGCGTATAAGACATATTCAAAATCATATATATGCAATTAAAGAGCCAGGCAACAATAGCTTCTCCCAATTTCTCAACCCTCTCTTGATGGCGTATGAGAAGGAATTGTCAATCAGTGAGAGGACCAAGGGGCTCTATATATACTATCAATATGTCATTAATATGGTAATTGTATTTCTTCCATAATCACACTTCTTATCATAATTAGGTCTTACCTTAATTAATATAGAAGCTTGTATGGGACTAGTGGTGGCCAAGTTCTCCCATCGAGAGGGCTCAGGCAAGGTGACCCCCTATCTCCGTATCTGTTTATTATCTGTGCTGAGGGTCTATCCCTGCTTCTGCAGAAGGCACAGAATGAGGGATCTATTCATGGTTGCATGGTTGCTAGGGGAGCACCTCCTATATCTCATTTGTTCTTTGCAGACGATAGCCTTCTGTTCTTTAAAGCAAATGCTCAAGAGGCAGGGGTTATTAAGCAATGTCTAAACGAATATGAACTGTTGTCTGGTCAGGCGGTAAATTTCCACAAATCCAGTGTTTGTTTTAGCAGGAATACGTCAGCTGAGCAAAGAGAGGTGGTTGCTAATGTTTTGGGTGTAAATCAAGCTCCCAATTTTGGTAAGTATTTGGGGCTGCCTGCTTTTGTTGGAAGAAATAGGAAGGCTGCATTTGTATACATTGAGGACAAGATTAAACAGAGGATTAGCTCATGGAATAAGAAGCTCTTATCACAGACTGGTAAGGAGATCCTGTTGAAAACTGTGGCCCAAGCCATGCCTACTTTTGCAATGAGTGTCTTCTTGTTGCCTGAGTCAGTTTGTCTCTCTATTGAAAGAACTATGAATAGCTATTGGTGGGACTTCGGCAGGGACAGAAGGATACACTGGAAGGCCTGGGATCGTATGTGTGTGCCTAAAAGGTTTGGGTGTCTTGGTTTTAAAGATCTACGAGCTTTTAATTTGGCTATGTTAGGAAAGCAGGCTTGGCGATTCATGACTAAACCACAATCCCTAGTGGCAAAAGTTTATAAGGCAAGGTATTTTCCTAAATCATCTTTTGTTGATGCTACTCTGGGAAATTGTCCTAATTTTTGCTGGCGGAGTATTATGGCCTCCCATGAAATGGTTTGTAATGGGGTGAGACGCAGAATTGGGGATGGGAAGTCAACATTAATCTGGGGACATCCCTAGTTACCTGACGACCCAAATCCCATGATTCAAACCCCCATGCCTGCAGCATTGAATGGTTCAGTGGTTTCCGGTTTAATTGATGAACACACAGGTACTTGGGATCACTCAATTCTTTCAGATATCTTCCTCCCTAGTGATGTGAGCCGCATTATGAAAATCCCAATATCGCCTGGGTATAAGGATTCGTGGTACTGGTGTGGTGACGCAAAGGGCTGTTACTCTGTTAAAAGTGGTTATAGATATGTTGTGGGAGAGTTTGGGGATAGCCCCATGGTTTTTGACAAATGGAATTCCTTGTGGAAAATTAAGGTGCCCCCTAAATGGAAGACTTTCTTATGGAGAGCCCTCAATGACATTCTCCCTATTACTACAAACTTGGTTTTAAAGAGAGTAGAAGTGGATCTTACATTCCCAAAGTGTGGCCTAGCACATGAGGATGTTATGCATGCTCTAATTTTGTGTGATTATTCACAATTTGTTTGGCATGAATCTAAATTGCCTTTATCATCTGTTATGGGTGCTTCTTTTACCCAATGGTTTACAAATGTCTTGAATATTTTGACTGAGCAAGAAGTGGGTTTGACTGTCGTAGCTTTATACTATATTTGGAAGGCAAGGAATTCGGCCCTTTGGGATCTGAACCTACCAACTCCCAGGAGAATGATGATCCAAGCATCAATAGCTCTACACGAGTGGAGGGTGGTGCAATGTCACACGGCTGCCTCCACGGTTCCCTCGCAGCCTGTCGCACAACCAGCGGTTTCTGGAGTTCCACACCATGCGGCATCCTTGCAGCGGTGTTTCTTCGACGCTGGGTTCCAGGCCGACTCCATGCGAGCAACCTACGGAGCGGTGTTGTTGGCGCAGGATGGGCGTTTTGTAGCAGCGTGCGCAGGTGCTCTTCCAGATTGTTTTACACCATTAATGGCGGAGGCTACTGCTTGCAGGGAGGTCCTGCTATGGCTTCGGCGCAAAGAGGTAGCGGACGTTCAAATGGTTACGGATTGCATGCAACTTCGGGAGGCTCTAACAGCATCACAACCATTGTTTCGTTCTTATGCGGGTCTTGCAATTGATGCATGTAGAGCTTTCATATCATCTTTTCATCAATGCCAGATTAGTTGGGTTCCTAGATCAGCAAATGTTATTGCTCATACTCTCGCCTCTCAGGCTTTTTCAGCTTTAGATTCCATGTACTGGGGCTCTGTCCCTCCTGACTCTATTTCATCGCTTTTGCATTAATATATCTGGTTTTTTGCTTCAAAAAAAAAAAATATAGAAGCTTGTATGGAAGTGATGCACCATATAACAGATTACCTTACTTATTATAACTTATAACCTATATTATAATAATGTAATCGTGGTAAGTGTTACACTTGGTGTAAATCAATAAATAGTTTGGTTGTCTTACTGAATTATTTATTTGGTTCATAAACCATGTATTTCTTAGGCTCTTTTAGGCTTAATGGGTTTTAATGATTTAAATAAGTGTGTTAGGCATATGAACCATTAAAACACGTGACTAACTCTGGACGTCATACGGAATAGTTATAATGTTATATTATTGAAAGAACGAACTCTTAATTTTATTGGTAGAGTTGAACATATGTGCAAAATTTGTAATGGTAATTGATTCATGATCCTAGTCTTTATTCTCTTCTTAGTTGCTATCGCGTTTAGTGGCAATTTTTATTGTCGTTCTTGCCTTTGTTTTTACCTGCAGTTTCGGTTTATTTAATTTAATTCACTTTTTTATTGATATTTGATTTTGAACATTTTAAATTATTGGATTTAATTATTTTCACATTTTTATTGCGTTGTATCAATTCTTTGTGGGTTTGATCCTTGCTTTGCACGCTATATTACAATTGATTCGTACGCGTACTTGTGATAACTATTAAAATTGTCCAACAATTTTTGGCATCATTGCAGAAAAGTTGTTTACTTTGTAATTTTTTTTCTTTAAATAATAGCTTAATTATTTTTTGTTTTTTTTTCTTCTTCATATCCCTTCTATTGCTCTTTTTGTTTATTTGATTTTGTTATTTATTTTATCTTCTATTGCTCTTTTGTTTATTTCATTGTGTTATTTATATATTTTGTTATTTCTGTGTATGTGTGGTTGTCGATCATTAAAACATAAAACCAAAGCCATAAATTAAAAAAAAATCTACTTTTTGAAAATTTCATTTTTGAACCGCAATAAACAACCAGGACTGCACTTCCCCAACCCTACCCTCGGCTAATGAAAGACTTTGGTAGGCCCCAAGTAGGAACCTCACCTTCTTGTATAATGTTCACCAATGCAACTAGGAACCTTGAATTAAAGATAGTCCACTACAACCAGTTGTCGTCTTTTCATGGTTTAACAACGTAACCGAGGATGCCCTAAAATTCATCCGGGATTTCTACGGCATCATCTAGAACTCCCCACATGAGTCAGATGTAATTCAAGGAAGTTGCAACAATTTTGAACATGCGAATGGAATAAATGATTTTAATCAAAGGTCTGGGAATGACCTATTTTCTAAATCATATAATCCGGGGTTAGAGAAATCATCCCAACTTTTCGTGGGCTAATAATCAAAATAATTATCAACCAACCTCACCCCCAACCTAAAAAACCATCTTTTGAAGATACTTTGCAGTGTTTTATGCAGGTGTGCATACAAAATCAAGAATCAAATGAGCAACGCTTCCAACGAAGAGAGACATTGCATGCTTCCGTGAAATGAACCCTCTTTGAGGAAGTTGGAAGTATAGGTAGATTAGATTGCAGAAACATTACAAGGGCATGTGCAAGGAAGATTACCAAGTAAGTCTGAGGAAGCAAAGTCGATAAAAATCATTAATAATGGTAAGGTTATTGATGAAAGTGTTGAAAAAATCAAACCTATGCAAAATGAAGATTTTGAGGAAGGGGAACCCTAAGTACATCCCAAGCTTTCTGTGCCCCAATCCCATTTCCAAATAGGCCCAAAAAGTCTATTTTTTTTTGGAAAGGTTTATGATATTTTTGCTAAAGTTCATGCATGCTAGCTTATCTCTTCTTGATATGATAAAGACTATGCCTGCATATGTAAAATTTTTGAAGGAATTGCATGTTAAAGTGCAAGTATGGTCAACCTGAAAAAGTTTTGGTGTTTGAAACAATTAGTGTAGTGCTAAAAAAAATAAAATTGCCCCCTAAATTAGATGATCCCAACAGTTTTAACATTTCTATTAAAATAGGAGATTGTAAAATAAGAAAATGCAATGCTTTGGTTTGGGGGCAAGTGCCAACTTGATGCCCTATTATGTTTATTTGAAATTAGGTTTGGGTGAGCTAAACCCCACTATATAATATCTCTAGAACTTGTTGATTGTTCAATTAGACGTCAAAAGTGCATTGTAAAAAATGTTTTAGTTTAGGTTAGTTGACACGTTGATTATATTTTGTGGTTTTAGACATGAATAGAAAATGTAATCATTATGAGCAGGATATGTCAATTTTGCTTGGTTGACGTTTCATGGCCATTGCAAAAATAATTATTGATGTTCAAAATGGCAAATTAACCTCTAACCGCTTGGCTTACCTAGTTCATACATGTTTTGTGCTACAACAATCTTGTTAAAGGATTCTTCTGCACTAAATTTATTTTTCTCAATTAGATGTTGAGCACAAAAAGCAGTATATTTTTTCATTGTTGTATTTTTGCATGGCTTGTCTTCTAACCCATAGTTGGTACATATTAAAGTAGCTGTTGGTTTTGATATTTTGTGGATGAAGAGAAGTTTAAAATGATTTTTCTGCTATTGGTTTTTGTTACTACTTTAATATGATTTTACTAGTGATTTATTCTTCTCAAGCTATGATTTCAAGAACTATAGCAGATTCCAAATGGCATTGCAGACAGAAGCAGATATTCTGTACATTGTTGATGATGATATGATCCCTGGGAAGAAAATGTTGCAGATTCTAGTGCACGTTGTTGGGAAATAGGCAACGTCAACATAGCCTGATACTCTTTAGGAAACGAGAACAACTAAAGCAGAATAGGATGTCTGTGCTGTGTTACAATAACACTGCCATAAAAGCGTTATTTGCCCGGTAACGGTGTAGTTAAGGATCCCGGCACGCTTCCGACAGGTTACACAGACTAGCTGAGCTAAGCTTACATCGACTATAGCCCAGGCGAACCGCCTCACTTGCTCAGACACTGGGATAGAAGAATTAAAAAGGAAGGAAAGAGATTTTTTGGTGTGTTCCAAATGGGAAAGGGGGTGGCTATATATAGTAATAGAAATAACCACCCACCCTTTACCAGCCACAAGAAACAAGCGCACAAATAGCAAGGATGAAGGAAATGTTGACACATGTCCCATAACCCCTTTAATTGTGCTGCTGCTTTAAATGATATCCAACAATCCCCCACACATTCAAAGTATAAAGCTAGAAAGGACAATGTCTGAGCAATACAAACGAGCTGACCTTAATATCAATGTCACTACGTATCAGTTCAAGTTTAAACACTGATATTATGCATGGTCAGCTCATTTGTATTGCTCAGACATTGTCCTTTCTAGCTTTATACTTTGAATGTGTGGGGGATTATTGGATACCATTCAAAGCAGCAGCACAATTAAAGGAGTTATGGGACATGTGTCAACATTTCCTTCATCCTTGCTATTTATACGCTTGTTTCTTGTGGCTGGTAAAGGGTGGGTGGTTATTTCTATTACTATATATAGCCACCCCCTTTCCCATTTGGAATACACAAAAAATCTCTTTCCTTCCTTTTTAATTCTTCTATCCTAGTGTATGAGCAAGTGAGGTGGTTCGCCTGGGCTATAGCTGATGTAAGCTTAGCTCAGCTAGTCTGTGTAACCTGTTAGAAGCGTGTCGGGATCCTTAACTACACCGTTACCGGGTAAATAACGCTTTTAAGGCAATGTTATTGTAACACAGCACAGACATCCTATTCTGCTTTAGTTGTTCTCGTTTCCTAAAGAGTATCAGGCTAAGTTGACGTTGCCTATTTCCCAACACACGTTGCTTCACTACTTTTAGATTTTTGTTTATATTGTTTTTGCTCCTCATATTATTGCTTTGGATTATTTATTTATTTATTTATTTATTTATTTATTTATTTATATTTTGGATGTCTGCATATTAAGATCAATTGTTTTAATTTTTTTGGCCATGATTGCTTCCTTCGACGCTCATTCATTTATAAATTTGAGAATGAAGGAAAGTCGAAAGAGGAAGGCAATGTCACTGCATTCTTCAGATATAATGAAGACATCGCAATTGATTAGGACGGGAATGGTGTGACGGCAACGGCGAGGGCAACAAACACCAATCGTTATACCCTGCACCACGGTGCACATAGCAATGTGCACCACGTACGTAAAACGACGTCGTTTTGGTGTTAGTAGACGCGGACGCGAATGACACAGGGAATTCATTATCTATAATACACATAATTATTATCTATAATACACAGAACGTTTGCCTAGAATACACAGAATGTTTGCCCAAAATACACAGAATATTGACACAAAATACACAGATGTTAGTGGACGCGAATGACTCAAGGGAATTCATTATCTATAATACACATAATCATTATATAGAATACACAGAAGGTTTGCATAGAATACACATAATGTTTGCGCATAATACACAGAATATTGATGCCCATAATACACATAACTCATCCTCCTAACATTCGAATGCACAAACACAACACAAATTGTGTTAATAACATGAATACACATAATATTTACACAAAATACACAGAACTCATCCTCCTAAACATTCGAATGCACAAACACATCACAACATGTGTTACTAACATGAAATCACAACATGTGTTACTAACATGAATACACATAACGGTTGCATATAATACACAAAATGGTTGCCTAAAATACACAGAATGATTGCCTGGAATACGCAGAATATTAACATAAATACAAAGACCGGCCGAAACGGGAAACGTGATTTCCAAAAAAAAAAACGGATGATTAGTTTACAATGCTCAAAACGACGTCGTTTAGGTACGTGGTGCACATTGCTATGTGCACCGTGGTGCACAGTATAATTTGCCAACAAACACATGTTTGAGTTTGAGCAAGATAAATTTAAAATAAGATATTATAAAAATAAGATATAATAATAACATTATTATTATTATTATTATTATTATTATTATTATATTAAATATAGTATAAATAAAATATGATGTAGATGTGGCAGGTGACCCCATAACCGGATAGTAACACGTAAAAAATGGTAAAACGAACTTAGATGAACGATTTTAATGAGTTCGAGTGCAAAATTGAAGCTTTTAAAATTTGAGGGCTTATTTGATCATTTTTCTTAAATTTTATAATATAATTTTAGAAATAATTTTATAATATATTTATATTCATATTTTTAAAACATAACCAAACTGAATAATATATATATATATATATTTATTTATTTATTTATTTATTTATTTATTTATTTATTTTTAACTAAACTGAAAAAGATTGTTTTATGATTTTCAGCCAAACGTAACACTAAAAAATGAAACTGTTTGTTGATACTAGAATTCATTTAAAGTATTATTTAACTTTAAATTAAATTATACTCCTTATTAATATATGGAAATAAAATAAAAGATGATTAAAATGATAGTTAGTCCACAAATAGTTATAACTATTGTATGTAGATGTTCTTAATTATTATCAGTTTAAAGAATATGATCAATTCATGAGCCATGACTAATTGACCGAAAGCAAGTTCATTCTTTGCAGGGAAGAAAAATTAAAGGTTTTACTTTTATTTTTATATTTATTATTTTTAAAATAAGGCAAGAAATTAATATTTTATTTATTCTCGATATTCATGTTCAGAAATCTTAAACCTCTATCAAGTTTAAGATTCAATTATTCAAATTAAATAACACTCAACAAAAAGAAAAAAAATTAATAATAATAATAATAAAACAAGAATAATATAAGCTTTTTGTATGCACTAACTAGGGATAGTATCCATTTCTCATCACATTATCAGAATAATGCATCCACTGATACTGACCGTAAGGAATCCCGGCCGCCGGGAGATTCCAACTGTAAGGCACCGTCGCCGGCGGCGGCAGGTTCCGCAAGTACGGCCTCATCTCGGCGGCAGGTTGGGCGCAAGATAGCAAACTGCTGGGCATAGGCTCAACTTTCGTCATCGTTACCCGATTCTTCGTCACCATGACCTCAGCCGCCGCCAAAAGATGACGTCCATCATGACGAAGATGATAAGGCACCGGATTTATCATAGGAGGATTAACGTTGTACGAGGTTTGTTGAATGCTTTCCATCTGCAAACTGCTTGCTCCGACCAGTCTCCGAGAAACCAGCGGCGCCGCCGCCGCCAGATCCGGTTTTTGCGGGGAAACGGTTATTCTCTTGCCCTTCAACAAATCAATCCTCTCCTTTGCGGCGTTAACCTTAACGTCCAACTCACTAATAACGTTTCTCAACTCACAAGCCGACAGCCTGTTAAAACGCTCATCACATGTCGGGTACTTAACGGCGTTAGCGGCGTTAACGCCATTCTTCCTTTCATGGAGCTTCTTCACGCGTTCACACTCTGCCTTCTTCGCCAAGTTATCGTAAAAAGTGGAGAGATCTTGGGTTCGAATCTTCTTATTGGACTCGACTTGATTTTGATAAGATTCAATCATGGTACAAACAAACTCCGGGTTTTCCGGCCATATGTTGGGCTCTAGGGTTTGATTCTCAGTGTTTCCTTTAGGGCCATACATGATTAGACAAACCTTAACGTCGCAAAGCGTCGAGAGCTCATAAGCCTTCTTCTCTAACCCCTTTTTTCTTTTCTGAAACGTCACAAACCGCCTTTTTCTATTGCTTATAAGTTTTAATTCTATTTTTCTTCGACCCATCTTCAAGAGGATCAAAACCTACGAAAGAAACATTATTGTTATTATTATTAATTTCAATTAAACCACATAAGCAATATAAATCAATTAAACAACAACACAATATAATAAATCAGAGAAACCTCAATAGTTGTAGATCTTTGTGGGTTTTTGTGCTTGTCACGTAAGAGAGAAGCAAATGAGAAACAGAAAAGGGGAAACAATAAATTCTGACAGGAAAAAAAAAATAAAGGCATTACGCGCCGTGCATACTGAGTACACAGATTGCTGCACACCCGATAATCTGTGCAAGTTTTCCTCTTTCTCCCAAAAGTGGATCCCACCCAAAAATTATATTTGCAAGACTGCAAGAGAAAAATCTAGTAAAAACTATTTCCCATCAAATAAAAATCAATTCCTAATATTTTCTTCTTCAAAAATTGAGAAAAACCACTATTATAGTTGCTCTTTAATATTTAAAAAACATGATACTTGTCAAAATTTTGTTATAAATTGTAAAAGAATACATAACCCAATAAAAAAAGATAGAGAAAAAGCAATTTTTATTTGATATAATGATTAAAAATCAACACAGCTAATTTAACTACGAATCAACTGCAAGTCAGCAACAATGGCAATGGCGGATAAAGTACTAATATATTATTACTTTTAAAATATAATACAGAAAGAAACAAAGAAAATAAAAGAAAAAAAAAACAAGAGTTAAAAAGTTACCTCTTCTGACGATGAATGAATGTTTCTTGAATTCAACTAAGGTTTATTTTATAAGTGGTACGGAGAAGTTGTGGAGTAGATTACCTAATTTTATTTTTGGTAATAGAATTATTGTCCGCTAATTAGTTGAGATTTTATGTTTGTTTCCATTTTCAATTACACTTTTGAAATCTTTCTTCTTGAAAAGTTGAATCTCCAACCCAAAGGAATCTCAGATCCCGGCCTGATAGATTATTTAGGACCATATAAATCATGGTAACTTAGTTGAACATAGAGATTTGACCGTTGCTCTTACATTGTCGCGGGTGTACGTGACTCAATCTTTGGTCTTTTTTCTCAAATTTCATCCATGTTACTAAGTACTAACTGAGGTGCTCATTAAGGCTACTTTTGGAATCTTAAATATATCAACATACACATTTTAAATTTATAATTTTCTTTTCTGGAATCTCAATAAAAGAGAGAATCTTTTTTTTTTTCTTTCAAAAGACAGAATCTTTTTAAATCAATTTTTTTTTTTTGATTTTACAAAAATAACAATGTAACATCACCCAAAAATAGATAAGTTTTATGTTGAATAAAGCTAAAAAGGACAAAAAAAAAAAATCTCTATCTAATATGGCAATAAAATATTTTTTATTCTTTGGATACCACGAATTAGTCTACCTCACTTAGGGGTGAGAATAGGCCAGACCCCTTCATAGGGACCTACGGCCTGGCCTACTTAGGGTCTAGCCTATTTAATAAAAAGGTCAGGCCTAGGCTTAATTAGAAGCCTATTTAGTTAAATAGGCCTAGGCTTATATTTAAAAGCCTAGCCTACAAGCCCGCAGGCCTAGCCTATATATATATATAACCTACAACCCTAATTTTCAATACCCAAATCCCAAATACGACTTACTAATTAGTAAACAGTATTAGATATTACTAGTTACTATTGCTATTATATAATTATGTGCTAAATTGCTAATAATTAGTATTACTAATTACTAGCAATAATTCTGCTAGTCGTTTAGTGTTTACAGTTTACTAGCAATGAGTAAAGTAGTAATACTAATGTAATATGGCCTACTAGTAATTGATTGTAGGATTTATAGATTTGTAGTAATACTAGTAATTAGTAAACAATGCATTGTTGAATTTTGTATTACGAACTTTTAGTTATTAAACTTGTGATGTTGGATATTGTATTATGAAATATGAACTTATGATTTTGTCATTCATTATGAAATATGAACTTAGGTATTTTTTTTAAAAATTTTTTGTAGGTATACTTTAAAAGGCTTTAAAATGTAGGCCTTAAATAGGTTCAAGGCCTATTTAAATAGGCTCAAAGCCTATTTAGGATCTATTTTAAAGCCTTTTTAAATGTATATATGTTAAATAGGCTTTTAAAAAGGTTCAGGCCAGGCCAAGCCAACTGTAGGCTTAGGCTTGAGCCTAAAAAAAGCCTACATACAGGCTCAGGCCCAGGCCCAGACTTTAGATTTCCATAGCAGACCCAGACCTAATTTTCTAAAGTCCGGCTCGGCCTAGCCTATTTCCACCCAATTGTTATGTCGTGGACCCAGGTCCACCTTGCAAGGTGGACCTAGGTCTACATTCACACTTTGTAAACTCCACATTCACATACACTATACACTACATTCACACTTCGTAAACTCTACATTCACACATTACATGATTATATGATACTCTACATTCACACTTTGTAAACTCCACATTCACACATTACAAGATTATATGTTTAGTAACTATATTACCACTGTTATGCATTCACACGTTCAAAACTTTATATTCACATGTATACTCCATATTCACAACTTGAAAACTTCACATTCACACATTACAGGGCTACAAGTTGCTAGAACTTCTTAACTCTATTACAGATTCACACATGCATAACTCTACATTCACGATTTCTATACTCTATATTCACAATTTGAAACCTTCACATTCACACATTTCTGGACAACTCTACATTCACACAATCATAACTGTACATTCACGATTCCTATACTCTACATTCACACTTTGAAACCTATACATTCACACATTTTTGGACAACTCTATATTCAGCAATATGTTTACTAATTTAAAAAAAAAAAGAAAAAAAAAAGAGACAAAAACGACGTAGTTTTGGACCTAGGTCCACCTTGCAAGGTGGACCTGGGTCCACAGCATAATTTTCCATTTCCACCCCTAAGTCCTCACTACAGAATAAAAAAAAATTATATATTAATCAAATACAAATTATATATTGCTACGTCAAATTGAATGATTTTTGTAAAACTTTTTTATCCTAGTAGATTGATTTAAAGTGATGATGGTTATATTTTTTTTTTGAAGATATGATGATGGTTATATTTGAATATTAAATTGTTATGATAACTCATAAATTTGAGATATTTTATTCAAGAGTAACACTTGTGTGAGAATTTTTTTATGAATGGGTAAAATCTTTGATTAATGAATTTGACATTTGACCTCATTAATTGAAGATTCAATCCCTCTCATGGATTGAGACATGTGAGACGGTTTCACACAAGTTTTTCTTCTATTTATTCAAAACTTTAAAGTAAATTATATCATGGACCAGGGTTTATCATGCATTGTGGACCCTGGTCCAAAAATAACATTCAGATTTTATACTTGCAACTGACACATTCTATACATAATATGTTAATTAACTGCAGACATAAC
Source organism: Ipomoea trifida (assembly GCA_003576665.1). NCBI lineage: Eukaryota > Viridiplantae > Streptophyta > Magnoliopsida > Solanales > Convolvulaceae > Ipomoea > Ipomoea trifida. The sequence continues at coordinate 22,313,381 of CP025659.1, read as the reverse complement.
ATGTTAACCAATATCATATTTGTCTGCAGTTAACATATTCTATATTGTTAACAATTTATGTGTAATTATTATTTTGTGTGTGTAATTATCATGTTATTTGTTTTCAATTTGTTTACAAATATAAAAATTATTAATTGTAGATACATAATAATATTTTACGAAAAATAATAACTTTTGGATAAGAATTCAGTCAATTCACAATCTAATATGAACTCTAATGTTTAATTTATAGTTAATTATAAATAAGTGTGCGTGGTTATCATTCTAGAACTAATCTCCGAAGCCCGTGCCGTTAGTTCGGAACATTTTAAGATATTTTAATTATATATAAGGAAATCTATTTTTTTTTTTTGAATACTATTGACTATGTTACAATATAGTTTCTGTTCATAGCTACTTTCTCAACTTACTGAAGCACAACAAGTTAACAGTTGACTCCACTGAGGTTTGAACCCAATGTGAGAGTGTTAATCAGGACACCGGATGTCACTTGACCACAAGGTCTTTGGCATATAAGGAAACCTATAGAATGTCTAACTTCAATTAAAAAAAAAAAGTAAAGAAATTAAAGAAAGGAAATAGTCGTGTCACAAAATACCACCCATTAATTCCTTTTGTGGACAAAAAGCATTAAAATTTAACTCTCCCCATATATACACAGACATAAGAATTTGTTATCGGGAGAAAACTACTCTCGACGGTCTATTTAAAACAATCTAACCAATATTATAGCCTTTCCGAAAATCCAAAAAATGACTTTTATGAACTGAAAGTGAATGGCACGGAATGAATGTGGTTTCATCTGTCTGTTTTCATTAATCAAAACGACGTCGTTTTGATGCGCGGTCCACGATATAATTTGCAGTTCTTTACACTGATTGGAGTCTTTTTGTAACTTTGAACATATTTTTAATTTTGGGGGCTATTTTTTCAGCTGACTATTGGTATTCTACTACCCCACTTGTTTTCCCACCATCTCTCTCCTTTTTTAGTTTTGGTGGAGTTCTTGCGATCTTGTGAATTATATAATGTGGGTTCCTACAAAATAATAATAATCATTATTTTTAATAAATACTAGAATATGTTGCTTACACTGTCATTTATGATGACCCCTTTTCTGCTATAAACGCGCACACAACATTCACATGCATGGCACACAATAATTATAAGTTTGACACACAACATCCAATAACACAAACATATGTGCGTAATTTACCCCACATTTGAACCGTGCGTACGTCCACTCCATAGTTCGCACACCCTATTCTCTACCCTAATGCACTTCCCCTAACATAAAAATCGTTTGACACACTATCAATCTCTATGTCTAGTATTCTTCTATTTTTTAATAAGACTAAATTGCCACTTTTAATTGCACGTGATATTCATACACAAAGATACCATTATTTAGTACAAAATACTAGAATATATTGTTCACACTGTTATTTATCATGATCCCTTTTTTGCGTCATACATGCACACAATTATTATCGATGTGGCACACAACATTCTATAACACAAACATATGTGATGTGTGTGTTTCACCCAAGTTGTCGTCGTCCATGGTGGTGTGCGACCCTCTATATTTTTCGTCGTCCATGGATTAGGTGTTAAAACTGCTCTGCTTAGCTTGTTCCCATGGATTAGGTGTTAAAACTACTCTGCTTAGCTTGTTCCTGTTAACCATGTCACATATTATATGTTATTATATTGTAATAGTTGAATTAGTATTGGTTAGTTTCAGTCAATAGTTAGGTACTCATAGGTTAGGAGAGTTTTATGCTAACTCTCATATAGGTACCGTACTCTTTTTGTAATTCAGTTAATCAATCTAAATCCTACGTTCATCTGGTATCAGCCTACAATCGATCCTCTCTCTCCTACCCTCCCAACCGATTCCACTTTTCCGATGACGACACCGGTCACCAACGGCGCTATTACCCCCGCCCTTGTTCCTTCGCCGGCACCGCCGACACCCACCATTTCCACCGCCAACCACCATGTCTCCATCAAATTAATAGCCCGAAACTATATATATTGGCATACACAAATCCTACCATTTCTCCGTAGCCAAGCTCTGTTGGGATACCTGGATGGAACCGTGCCGTGTCCATCTCCCACACTCCCTTCCGTCGTGCCGTCATCGACCGCCACTACCTCGCCGCCGGTCTCCAATCCGGCATACGCGTCGTGGGTTCAACAGGATCAAGCAATCCTGTCTCTCATAGTCTCCTCTCTCACGAGCGAAGTCATGTATTTGGCTGTCGGCAAGGAGACATCGCGTGAGGTTTGGGAATCGATCACCGCTGCTTTCGCCTCTCAATCTCGCACACTGTGTTTGAGTTTCCTTGGACAATTCCAAACTCTCCGACAAGGGAATTCCACTCCGGCAGAGTACCTAGGGCAAGCTCAAATGCTTGTGGAGGCTTTGTCGCTGGCAGGGCGTCCTCTCACAGCCGATGAACAGATTCTCTACGTTTTGCGGGGATTACGCCCGGAGTTCCGGGCAATGGCGAGCACCCTTACAGCCGCTGCGACGCCAATAACGCTTCACATAAAAAAGAATTAATGTTATTTTCACATAAAAAGAGAGATATATGAGGTTTATTCATTCATATATAGTTTTTGTCATTTACTAATTATGTTGATTTGCATTCAAAAAAAAAAAAAAATTATGTTGATTTGATATTAAAAATTTATATGGAGACATTTATAATTAAAATAAGAATTGATATTTAAGATTGGTAATTAGTTAAAATAACAAAATTTTTTAAAAGTGTAATACAAAATATTTAAAATTACAAATTATTAAACCGTCTTATCAAGCAAACCAAAAAAA